>CM065397.1:21645000-21922500 GCA_033060915.1 Euryodendron excelsum
TATCGATTGGTGTTTGGAAAATCGTGTGACCTTCCAGTTGAGCTAAAACACAAAGCTTATTGGGCTATCAAGAGTTTTATCATGAAGATGGATAAAAGTGGAGAACATAGGACATTGCAATTACAAGAGTTGGAGGAAATTCGCAATGATGCCTATGAGAGTGCAAGGGTTTACAAGGAAAAGACGAAGGCTTTCCATGACAAGATGATTTCTAGGAAGGAGTTTAAAGTTGGTCAGAAAGTTCTTCTATATCAGTCCCGGCTTCGTTTGTTTCCAGATAAGTTGCGTTCTCGTTGGATTGGACCTTTTCTTGTTACTAATGTTTTTCCTCATGGTGCAGTTGAAATTCAAAGCTTAGCCACTTCCAAAGTATTCATGGTGAATGGCCATCGATTTAAGCAATTCCATGAAGGTTTTCAAGTTGAGAATGTGGAGAAGTTGGACCTTGAAGATCCGATCTATACAAATTGAAGAAGGAAGCATTGAGTCGAGCCCGCGATAATAAACAAAGGCACTGCTTGGGAGGCAACCCAAGGGAAGTTCATTTTTCTTTTCTTATTTTCGCATTTATATATTAGTTATCTCTGCCCTTTCTGTGCATTTTACTTTACATTGGGAAGAATGTAAGTTTTAAGTGTGGGGGAGGGGATTTAGGTTGTGTTTTCGTATTTGTTTTGAAAAAAAAAAATAAAACAATAACAAGATTCAATTAAGCTTGAAGAATTCATAACATGATTGAATAAGTAATCTTCCAACTTAGAATTAATTAGTCTAGTTATTTTACTTGAGATTGGAGTGACTGAATTTGGTAGACAAAAGTCTGTGAGATGTTGAGCCTTTTGACTGACACATCTATATAAGTCACTATTTTCTTTCATGTGAGATATTCTTCCTTAGATTTGTTTCTTTAGAACTTGCCTTGATTCTTTTTGAGGTCACATTAACACATGCATGCATGAACATGATTAAGGCCATCTTTGTTATAAGCTACATAAGCCAAATTGCCTACCTTGTAATTAATTTTTCCCTTTGTGAACCCCTTTGAGCTTGATATGTCATCATTGTGAACCCACATTACAAGCTTTAAACCCAAAAAATAATAATGACTTTACCCAAGCCGTAGAGCTAGTGGAGCATTGTTCATCCTTATGATATGTATGGGTGGCGAGAAATAAGTGTGGGGGTGTCCGGAATTGTGGTAGGGCTATGGTTGGTAAAAAGGAAAAAGTTTTCATTCTCAATTCATGATTTCCATTGTTGATGTAATTTTGAAAAGAAAGGGAGAGGAAAAAGGAAGAAAAAAAAAAGAGAAGGGAAGTGATGGAGGAAATTGCTTTTAATGTTTCAAATTATCCATGTTCATAATTTATCCTAAAATTCTAAGAGATGGGTCTGTTTAAAGATAGAAGCTGTTAAATGGAGTGATTGGTTTTATATATTTTATATATTCGAAATTGAGTTGATTCATTTTTGCTCCACTAGTTTCGATGGCTTTTGAGCTACATTCCCAAATATTTCCCACCTTGATCCTAAACCCCGTTGTAACCCTTGAAAAGTCCTTATGATTCGTGTTCTGTATGTGATCCTAGTGATGGAGAATGAGAAGATATGCAAGCCTATGGTAGATCATTTTCATTGGAATGACTTTAAGTGATACACATACCCTTTAAATACATAAGAGTAGAGTGTTTATTTCTGTGAGGGTCTACAAATTCAGTTTACTCCATTTTTAAGTGAAAATGCTTGCTATGTGATTGTGAGTTGTTTGAGAATGTTGTTCATGATATGTTATGAGTTTTGAAGAGTTTGGTTGTTCTTTGTTGAGACTTTGTTATCTCAGGAAAGTGAGTTTGAGTTTTGCCCAAGGACAAGCAAAGGTTAAGTGTGGGGGAATTTGATGAGAATGCAAATATCATATTTTTATCCCGTAATGTTTAACCTTTTATACTTATTTGGTACCTGAAGGCACTCACTATTCTTATATTTTGACTTAGGGTGCCATGGAATGCCCAAAAAGAGTATCCTAACGGGAAATGGACGAATTCGAGCAAAAATACACACAGCGTTCTAAAAGGCATTCGAACGGTTCAAAGAGGCGTTCAAATGGTACAAGATGCGTTTGAATGCTACGTCAAACGGATGCACGTTAAGACTAGATTTGAAGAGCGTTCGAAAGATTAAGAGAACACGTTTTACCGTTCGAAGTGCATTCGACGCACCGTTCGAACGGTAGTCCGATCTGTTCGAACGGTGGCAAGGGCGTTCGAACGGTCGTGTGCAGCTGCAGATTTTCAAAAGCCTATAAAAGTTGGGACTGTTTTCGTTTCTAGGGTTGTTGATCATTTTTAAGATTATTCTTGGTCATTATTTGAGTTGTTTTTATGGCCCTGCGTGGCTAAACTTTGAATCTTGGTCGAAGGAGATTGAAACCTCGAAATTAATAATAAACTGTGAGATCTAATTTGTTTTCATTATTTGATTTATGCTTTGAGTATCGAATGTTGTTCTATGCCTAGTTTCATAGTTGTCTTGTTTAATTGCCAGGAGGCCTACTAGTTTATTAATCATTGCAATCTATTGCTGAGTTAGATATCAAATCTGTAATTGTTTGATTCCTCTGATTTGTGAAGCAACTGAGATTTAATGATTTACTGCGTTGGGAATCATTATATCTTGGGAAGGGCATTCGACTAAATTAAATGCAATCGCTTGTGCTTGTGTTGTTTAGTTTCATCAATCTCTCTAATTCTAAAGGTTGCTGCTAGATTAAACCTTCTGTGCTTTTCCTGGGTTGTTTAATAGTTAGGGTTAATCAGATCGCTTGTTTCTGATTAACTACAACTAAGGAGAGATAGGAAAATAATTTCGACGGTGAATATTCAATGTGTGAATTGATACGCTTGCATCGATGATCAGTTGTAAATTCCAATGGTGGATGTTGACCTAGACTAAGGTTTGTTCTTTTGATTGATTTCAATGCTTTAATCTGAATTGTTTCGTAGCTGTGATTATTAAAATAGTTTTCATTAAATTCAAAACCCCCCAATCTTTGTTCACATAGCATAAAACGAGACTAAACACTCTTCGTGGGAACGATCCTTACTTGCACTACTACATATTTGTTTTTCGGGTATCGGTTTTATTTTTGGGTACCTGCGACAGCACACCAGGAGGCCTATAGGATGTTAGGGAGTTCTTCCATCCACAAGCCCTTGGCTTTCTCTAACTTGGTATTAATGATATTTAGGAGGGACCTGTTCATGACTTCCACTTGACAGTTGGCCAGAGGATGCTCAAAGGAAGAAACGTAATGACTGATCCCTAGGTTGCTGCATAATTGGTTGAATTGCCTCATTTCAAACTGCTTTCCATTGTCTATGATGATGATCCTGGGAATTCCAAACCTGCAAATAATATTCTGCCATAAAAATTTCTTTATTTTCTCCTCAATGATTGTTGGAAGTGCCTCCGTCTCTGCCTACTTGGTGAAGTAATTGATGGGCACCACTATGAATTTCCTCTGTCCTTTGCCCATAGGCAACGGTCCCACAATGTCAATTCCCCATTGGGCAAAGGGCCACGAGCTCTGGATTGAAGTTAGCTCCTAAGCGAGAAATCTAGGGATGTTCGCGAACCATTGACACTTGTCGCACTTCTTGATGAATTCTTGGGCGTCTTTCTCCATGGTAGGCCAATAATAAGCTGTTCGTAGGATCTTCTTGGTGAGGGACCTGCCACCAAAGTGGTTTCCATAAACACCCTCGTAGATTTCTCTCAGCATATACTTTACCTCTTCCTCTGTGGCATAGTGAAGCAACGATAGGGTATGTCCCTTCTTATAGAAAACCCCATTCTGGATTAAATACCTACTAGAACAGTATTGTATTTGCCTTACTTCATTCTTGTCCTCTGACAGGGCTCCACTTTGCAAGTATTCCCTGATCGAGCTCATCTATGACGTTTTCGATTCAACCTAGTTTACCTTTGGACTTTAGTTGCTAGGAGAATCAAGTACCTCCATTGGGATGTTTGGGTCTAGCTCATTGGACAAGGCGATCCTGGTTAGCCGGTCCGCTTCTTTGTTCTGGAGCCTTGGGACACGTTCTAGCAAAATTTTTGCAAACCTCCTGGCTAAACTCTTAGCTATTTGGCAGTACTGCTTCATGTTATCCTTTTTAGCTTTATACTCTCCCTAAACTTGCTCCACCACCAATTGAGAGTTGCTCCGCACAACTATCTGTTTGGCCCCCATTCTCTGAGCCATCTTGAGTCTGGCAATGAGGGCCTCATATTCGGCAAAGTTGTTTGTGGCGGAAAACTTGAAGCAAAGAGCAAATTCGAGCTTATGACCATCAGGAATGATAAGGACCACGCCAGCACCACTTAAGTAGTCAGAAAAGGAGCCATCAATGTTTAAGACACAATGGCTGTTGATGGGGTCGTCTTCGGGTATGGCAGTGGGAGGGTTAGTGAATTCTGCTATAAAATGGGCAACGGCCTGCCCCTTGATCACTAGTCAAGGCCAGTAGTGGATGTCGAATTAGTTGAGCTCAACTGACCATTTTACCAAGCACTCCGAACGTCTCTGACTTATGGAGAATGTTCTCCAGAGGTTGGTCTGTAAGGACCACTATCGTGTGGGCTTGGAAGTAAAGTCTCAAGCGCCGAGCCACTATCACTAGGGCTAGGGCCATGAGCTCCATCTTCAGGTACCTTTCCTCTGCCCCTCGTAGTGCCCGACTAGTGTAGTACACCGGCTTCTAAATTCTGCCTTCTTCTTTAACCAGGGCTAAGCTCACTGCTGTCGCCAAAACTGCCAGATACAAATACAATTCTTCCACAAGGATAGTTCAGCTGAGCAGCTGGACCGAGTTTAGGTATTGCTTGAATTGGTGGAAAGCCAGTTCACATTCTTCGATCCACTCAAATGCTTTACGTAGGATCTGGAAGAAAGGTAAACATTTGTCGGTGGATCTTGAAATGAACCAGTTTATAGCGCTGCTACTCGCACTGCCAGCCTCTAAATGTCCTTCGTTGTCCTAGGTGCTTGCATGTCAATAATGGCCTGGATCTTATCTGGGTTCGCCTCGATCCCCCGGTGCGAAACCATAAAACCCAAGAACTTCCCTGAGACTACGCTGAATGTACACTTAGCTGGATTAAACTTCATCCAATACTTGTGCAACGTTTGGGACATCTCCTCGAGCTCTTACAGGTGGTTGATGGCCTTCTTACTCTCTACCAACATGTCATCCACGTACACTTTCACATTGTGCCTGATTTGCAATTTGAACATGAGGTTGACCAGCCATTGATATGTTGCCCCCGCATTCTTCAATTCGAATGACATCACGTTGTAGCAATAGAGCTATTGGTCAGTGATGAAGGCTGTATGCTCCCGGTCATGCTCGGGCATCCGAATCTGGCTGTATTCTGAAAAAGCATCTATGAATGTTAACATTTCATATCCCGTGGTAGGATCCACAAAGAGATCAATTATGGGCAGGGGAAACTGTCCTTCGGGCATGCTTTGTTCAGGTCAGTAAAGTTAACACACATTCTCCACTTGCCATTGGACTTCTTTACCATAACAACGTTTAAAAGCCATGTGGGGTACTGTACTTCTCGGCTTCTTCAGCCACTGTGTCATTCCATTCCAGCGCGAAGTTTTGCCTTTTCTGCTTGACCGGTCGGGCCGTGGGATCAATGTTTAAGTAGTGAGTTGCTATTCTTGTGTCAATGCTAGGCATATCCTTGTAGGACTAGGCGAATACGTCAAGATTTTCCTAAAGGAAGCTCCGTAATCCCTCCTTCAGCTCCTTAGGTGTGGCAGCCTTGATCTTCACTATCCGGTTCTGCCTTTATGCTCCGATGGGAATGTCTTCAAGCTCCTCTGCAGGCTCGCCCCTTCTGACATCCCCTTCCTCCCTAGGCTCAAGCTCTTCGATGACCAGGGTTTCTTTGCTAGCCTCCCTTTTCAAGGATTCCATGTATCATTCTTGGGCCCCTTTTTGGTCTCCTCTTGCACATTCGACTCCATTCTCAGTCGATAACTTAATCCTGAGGTGGTAGGTGGATGTCATAGCTTTGAACTGATTCAGTGCCGCCGTTCGTCCAATAATTACGTTTTAGGTTGATGGATAGTCCACCACCAAGAAGTGGATCATCTTCATTGCCTGGTGGAATTCCTCCCCAAAGGTCACTAGTAGAACAATAGACCTGAGGGGGATTACTTGATCCCTTGTGAAACCAACGAGGGGGAATTGATAGGCTGCAACTTCTCCTTGTTGATCTGCATCTTCTCGAAGGCTCCCCAGAATAGAATATCGGCCGAGCTGCCACTGTTGATCAGAACTCTCCAGGTTTTGAAGTTGGAGATGATCGACGTGATGACTAGGGGGTCGTCATGGGGTTGGTGGAGCTCAGCAGTTTCTTCTTCTATGAATGTGATCACGGAGCCTTCTGTCTTCGGCTTCTTACTAGACGACCCCACCAGCATCACCTCTTCTCCAGTCCAAATCTCTCGAAAGTGCTTTTTCTGTGCCGAAGAAGATTCGTCTCCTCTAGTGAACCCACCAACTATTACCCTTATTCTCCGATGGGCTGGTTGTAAGGTTGTGCTCAGGCTACACTATGCCGGTCCTCCAGCTCACAGTCCTGACATGTGTCGTATTTGCCAAGTTTACCCTTCTTGATTAGATCCTCAATCTGTTGCTTCAAGTCAACGCAGTCCCCTATATCATTATCGTGATCGCGATGGAACCTGTAATACCTTTTTCGGCTCTGCATGCTCGAGGGCGTCTTCAGGCGTTCTAGCCATTTTAGTGCCAGATCGTCCCTTATCTCCATTAGGACATCTTTCAACTTTGTTGTAAGGGGGGTGAACATTCGGTCTAGCTCTCGATAATGCTCTTGTCTATCCTCCGCCAGGTCATGCAACCAGTTGCAACTTCTGTTTGTCTTTGCTTCCCCCTCCTCGTTCGAGGTGCCAGTCGACCTCTTTTTATCAAAGCGCGAACTGCTCCCTCCATTATTCTCTCAATTGGCGCTCATTACATCCTTTGCATCATATGCTTTTAAGCTCGAAGCATTAGTTCGGCCATGTCCTGAGGTGGCCTCTTTGACTAGGAGAAGAGGAGCTTCCCAGCTCTTATATTGCTCATAAAAGCCATGACGGCTAACCTTCCTACATACTCGCTCAGGGTCTCCTCTTTCTTCTGCCTTAACGTCAACCGGTGTGCAGTTGGCCTTCGCTGCCTCTGTGCCCTGATGTAGTGGCTCATAAAGAGTTTGTCAAGTTTGGTGAAAGTGGAGACTGTTGTTGGCTTGATCTTGTTGAACCAGGTCCGTGTAGATCCTTTCAATGTGATAGGGAAAGCTCTACATATGATCTCATCTGGCATCACTTGTAGGTGCATGAGTGCCCTGAAAGTTTCCAATGGCCCACTAGGTATTTAGAACCGTTGAACGTGTCCACCATTGGTATTTTAAACTTCAAGGGAATGGGGTAGTCCATCACCACATGGGTGAATGGTGAGGTTGTCCTGCCAATGTGTGTGTCGACCGTGTTAGGAGCCTTGGCCTCCACAGCCGCTAAGACTCCTGCTATTTGGGTTTGCATGGCCCTCATTTGCTCGTCCCATGCATGGGTGCTTTCAAGTTTATCTTCTACTATCTCCGTTCTTGATTGAACCGTATGGCTAGTTTGTGCTTTTTCGACATGGGGCTTGCGGCATAGGAGTGGGTCCTCCACCCGTCCTCCATTCCCATTTTTGTTGCTGTTTGGGGGGATGGCACGTTTGCCATCAACCTCTTGATCCTTCGGCTCCACCACTGGTGGGACAACTGGCGGTGGAACCCCTGTTGACAGAGCTGGAACTCGCTAGAGCAACTCCGCGTTTTGGTGGGCTAACTATTGCGTGCTGGCCATCATGTCAGCCATAGTCTTCTCGAGGGCTGCTATCTTTTCTGCACTTGAATTTGCCATTGCGCTTCCTTGGGGGTGAGTGCTAATTCTAGACCTAGTCAGGCCATAAAAAATCACGAGAATAGTCGTTTCCCACAGACGACCCCAGTTGATGATGTAGCAATCTCGTGGGTCTTGCCCCCCAGCCTTCGTTGAGCTCTCTCCCATTGGAGTGTGATCTCCTACTCTAAACACACTGGTGTGGTGTCAGCCGAGGACCCTCCAATGGTGAAGTTAGATATAGGAGAATATGGTTGCTCAAAAGTGGAGTTTGCTAGGGTTTCTCTTTGATGCGTACATGGAGGAGAAGGCATTTGTTTTCCTTTTGTATGCATACATGAGAGTGGTTGATGACCTTTCCACGTGCCACGTGGCAGTGTTCCACAGGAGGGTCAGATCTATGGCAGGGTACTTGAGTGGGTTGTTGTCTCACTCCGCGCATGGCATGTGTCAGAACGGCGTCAAGGATGAGGGCTGTTGTCCCTTGCATACTCTACATCCTTATGTCGAGAACACACTACTGTGTCTAGTGTTAGTGGTGGCTGTAAGCACCCTATTTTTGCCTGCTCGGCAGTCTCCAGTCCGTCCAGACTTGTATTCAAGTCAATATGGACATATTTTGAGTCAACTTAATTTTTCAAGTCTAATCTAGTCAATCCATCATTTTGCGGGCCCTTTGGGCCCAAATAAAGGCAAAATAACCAAAATGCCCTTAGGGGCATTGATCGGTCCAATTCCAATAGGCATGTCTTTTCAAAGACAGTAAGTCCCCTTTCTAATTCCAATCCGTCCCTCAAGAAAGTTGAATCCTTGAGGAGGTAAGTCCATCCTATCCGGCACATTTCTGAAGAAACTATTCAAAACGGTAAGTCCCTTCAAACCCGTAGACCGGGACAAGACCCCAAGTCCTCGAGATGATAGAACGGTCCACATTTGGTGCTTGCTAGCCTGCCAATGCAAAAATGTCTGTTTTGACATGTCTTTCGAAAAAGTTAATTCCTCGGGTGCTAAGTCCATCTAGCAGCTTCCCGAGATCAGGCAATCTCGGGAATGATCGCGAACTGTCAGAGTAGAGGAAGTACTCGTAAACATTGCAACCGTCAGAGTGGTGGAAACACTCGTAAACAGGTCGATATAAAAAATTGCCAACAAACTCCTGTATCACTGAACCACCATCAGAGTGGCGGAAAGACTTAAAACTCAGGTCAACACCGGTGCCTACTAACCACTTTGGTGAAAAATATCCAAACTGCCCCTAGGGCCATTTTCGGCACATTTCTCGAGAAAGTACCTAAGTCCTCAGAACGGTAAGTCCACCTTTCTAAGATTGTCTTAAAGGCAATCCGGCATGATTAGGTGTCTTCTAGTCAGTTTCGGGCCAATTCTGAGACTTTCCGGTTAAGATGACCATTTTTCCCCCAAGCATCTAAACGCCCCTTGAACCACACCAACTCTGAGTATCAAACTGGTAACCTCTTGAGAATTCTTTTGATAGTATTCCAGACCTTTCATTGTCTCTCTAGATCATTCCGTGTCAATTCAGGCAAATCTGGTGTAAAATGACCGTTTTTCCCTTGGTGGGCCGGTCACCTTTTCCAACCATACTGGCTCTGGGTGTCAAATTGGTAACCTCTTAGGATATTCTAAACAATGTTTCCAAACCTTGAGTCTTCTTCAGGGACATTCTGAGTTTGTCCCATCAGTTTTTTGGCCCGGTTGACCGTTTTGCCCCTAATGGCCCGATCAACCTTTCCAACACGTCTTGATATCATTCTTCAAGTCTGTTACCCCCAGGACCCCATTCTAAGGGTTCTTGTCCCATTCCGGCCTTTCAGGTCATTCCCGGCCCCTTCAAATCATTCCTGGACCTTTTAAAGCCACTCCTAGTGAAGCCAGGCTAAAACTTACATGGTAGTCACTAGTACAGGCGCCCAAATCTTTTGAAGATATGTTGCTTGCCGATTTAAAAGCTTTCTTAAGTCGTTGGCACCACTAGCAGTGGCGCGAAGCCAAAAATTAGCCTTGCGCCACTCCTAGTGGCGCCAATGTGTTCTTTGGCCTGGCGCCACTACAACAGGCGCTATGTTGTTCTTTTCTCTATAAATACAGAGCCTCTTCCAGCATGAAAGAGGTTCGCAAACTCAGTCTAAAAACTCTCCTCTTCGATATACAAAGCTCGTAGCCTCACTAAACCCTAGTCTTCTCTAGCCCCCAAACACATACCCTAGTTTACATACACTCCCATACACTCACATATACTTGTACACACTGCTACACTAGCCTTAAAAGCCTCTATTGAAGACTTGAAGTACTGCAACCCGAAGCTCCCGAAGATCAAGACAACCCTTTGAAGACTGACGTAAAGCGAAGCAAAGAACAAAGCGCATAAAACAAAGCAAATAAAAGATGATGCAGGGTAGGCTTTCTTTTTACTTTTACGCAATCCCCACTCTCTCTTCTCTCTCTGAACCCAATTGGGTTTTCTTCCATTTTAATCTCCCATCTTCTTCCCCTCCTTTCTTGTATGCTTGAAACAAGTGACTTCCTGGTCCATATGTAGGATTAGGCTATTGGAGGTCACTATGTCAGGGGCTTTCTCTTAGTCTAATTGGAGACCACGTGGGTTTGGCCCCCTTGATTATGTGGTGAAGCCTTAACCTTGTATGTTCATGACCCCAACTTGCATTGTGCATATCATGATCTTGCATTCCTCCAAAATTCGTTTTCCAACTTGTTTTCAAAACTTGCATCAAAACCATTTTCAAAATTTGCATTAAATCTTTTTCTTCAATACTTGTTTTCAAAATCACAATCCTATGGTGATTGTAGCCTTTCCATGGCTAGGGTTGCTTTAGGAAAGTGTTATATTTAAAATGACCAATGTGGTCCATATTTTCAAATCTTTGTTGTTTTTAAAACCACTAGCTTAAAGTGGTTTTAGCCTTCTTATGGTTAGAATCGCTTTAGGAAAGTGAGATATTTTTATGGACTTTCCAAAAACTTTCTTCTCAAAAATTTCTCTTTCTAAAAAACCTCTTTTCTAACGTACTTTCTAAAAACTCTCTCCAATCTCCTTCTCAAAATTCTTTTCCAAAATTGTTTTCTAAAACATTCCCTTCAAAGATCTATTTTCCAAAACGTCTTTTTAAACTTCTTTCCAAAACGCCTTTTTCAAATTCACTTTCTAGAAACACTCTTTAAACGCTTTCCTAAAAAATCTTTCCAAAACTCCTTTTTAGCATCTCCCTCTAAAAATCTTCCTTTCTAAAAGAACTCACTTTTCAAAATCTCTTTCCTTAGAGCCTAAGTCAAGTCCTAAAGCCAACAATTAGGAAATCTTAATTTTCTTTCCCAAAAACATGATTTTCAATCTTGCCTCAAAACCTAAGTTTTCAAAATCTCCTTTTTCACATCTAAATTATAAGTTACCAAAACCTATTTTCTACATCAAAACTATAGTCTTCCCAAAATCTAGGATTTCAAAAACATCAATTTTCCAAATCCATGTTAAATCAAATCCTCCATTTTAGGAAACTAAATCCAATCTCTCCGTTTAGGAAACAAGATCCCATCCTCTGTTTTTGGAAACAAAATCAAACTATCTCTTTTTAGAAATAAAGCCAATCTCTCATTTTAGGAAAATAGGAATCTCAATCCTTCCTAGTCTAAACCTTTCCTAATCCACTCCTTCTTAAGCTCATACTTTCCTAAACCTTAAGTTTCCAAAATTTAAACATTTAAATCTTTCCTTAAATTTTAAACTTCCAAATTTTTCCTATTTTCATAGCTTTCCAAATTTAAACTTTCCAAATCTAAGTTTTTAAATCTTTCTTTAACTCAAACCTTTCTTAATCTCAAGTATTTCTAAAACTCAAATTTTAAATCTTTCCAAATCCTAAACTTTCTAAATTCCAAACTTTCTAAATTTCAAATCTTTCCAAATTCAATACTTTCAAAACCTTCTTAAGTTAAAACTTTTCTAAAAGCGAAACGTTTCCTAAGTTAAAACTTTCTAAATTTCAAAACTTTCTTAAGTCAAAACTTTCTAATTCCTAAACTTTTTAAAATTCTAAATCTTTCTTAAACTTTTCCTAATTCAACTGTTTCCAAAAATCAACTCTTTCTTAAAACGAAGACTTTCCAATTTCAAGACTTTCCTATTTCAAAAACTTTTCTAATTCAAAACCTTTCCTAAAATGGAACTTTCCTAAAATGACATTTTCCCATTTTGAAACTTCCCTAAATCGAATCTTTCCTTAATCTTCCAAGTCCAAGTCGAGTCAAATCTTTTTTAAATCTCAAGTCTTTCCTAAGTTTCATCTTTCCTAAGTCTAGGTTTCCTGAAACCAAGTTTTTCAAAATCAATCTTTTCAAATCTTCCAATCAAAGATCAAAGTCCAATCTTTTCAATTCTAAAATTCCAATTTCCAATTTTTTATTCTAAGTTCAAATCAAAATCTCTTTTTTAAATCAAAATTCTATTTTCTATCAGACTTTTGTCTGAACTACGACTGACCTAATTCTTCAAAAAGGATACATAAGCAACCCTCATGGGTGCGATCACAACCTTTTTCAAATTTTCAATTCCACAACCTTTTTCAAATCTCAAATTCCATAACTATTTTCGTACTTCCAATTCCAAACTTCTATTTCCAATCTCGAAAACTTTCTTTCACAATTAAATCTATTTCTTCAAATCTCTTTTCAAATCAAATCAAGTTCTTTTCAAATTTAGTTCCCAATCTATTTTCAAATCAAATCTTTCTATTGTACTTGTATATCATGCATCATATCAATTTTTTTCTAAAAATTCTTTTCAAAGTGGATAGTTTTGGATAAGATTAATTGAAGACTCTAATAGGTGAATATAGGGTGAATAGACATGTAGGTACCGCAAAGGTGAGGTAGGGTGATGGCTTAGTGTGTCTTCTCTACACGTAACCAACCTCCGAACTTAGATCACTGTTTTTGAAAGACCAAAATGGAGTTTATTTTCAAAAAAGGGCTTAAATTTTTTTCAATGGTTGCCAAACAACTTATTTTTTTAAAAACCCTCTCTTAAGGAAGTATTTTCAAAAATGCTAAGCGTAGTCTTCGGATTGTGCTTAGTTTTTAGGTGACCTAACTCACCTTAATCAAGTTAGGTGGCGACTCCAAATTGTTTTCCAAAATCCCTTAATTCAGATCAATTTTCAATTCAAATCTAGTCGTACTCATTCTTCTAGGATGATGAGTTCTAATGAGAGAGTACAGTATTTTTTCCACTTGTGTGTGTATTTCTCAAGTGCGCAAAATCTGAGCGCGACAGTTAGCGACTCCACTAGGGACACTTAAAGGGTTAGGCCATAGTCATGTCTCTTCACCCTTCAGCCACGTAGAGTCTTCGATTAACTTGTTCAATTTTATCCACTTTTAGTTTTCAAAATTCAATTTTCAAAATTGTTTTGAAAAACAAGCATTTAATTCCATTCATATTATCTTGTATTAAGCTTGTCATCCACATACTAACTCTTGCATCTTTATTTTGTAAGTGCGTTTTTTTTTTATTTACAATATTATTCTATTAACTGCTATGCATGAATGTGATGAACAGGATGGATGGGAGTTGTTGGGTGTCGCGCCCAGATTTTTTGTTCTCGAGGAATACACACACGAGCGGGAAAAACACTATACTCTTTCGTTAGAACACACCCTCCTAGAGGAATGAGTGCGACTAGGTTTGAATAAAGGGCTTTTGGAAAACATTTGGAGTCGCTACCTAACTTGATTAAGGTGAGTCAGGTCACCTAAAAACTAAGCATAATCCGAAGACTACACTTAGGGTTTTTGAAAACGATTTTGAAAACACTTCCTCAAGAGAGGGTTTTTAAGAAAACAGGTTGTTTGACAACCTTTGAAAAATAATTAAGCACTTTTTAGAAAAAAGAACTCTATTTTGGTCTTTGAAAATGGTGATTCTAGGTTCGGAGGTTGGTTATGTGTAGGGAAGTCGCACTAAACCATCACCCTACCCCGCCCTTGCGGTACCTACATGTCTACTTACCCTAAATTCACCTATGAGAGTCTTCAACTAACAAACGTCCAATCCTATCCACTTTAGAAAAAAAATATTTAAAAAGTCATTATGCATGATATGCAAGTGCAAGAAAAGAGAGTTGAAAAATAGATTTGGAAAGAAATTGATTTGATTTAAAAAGAAATTTGAAAATCTAGATTTGATTTTGGAAAGTTTTAGAAATTGGAAATAGAGATTTAGAAATAGTTTTTGGGAATTAGAAACTTGCAAATAAATTATGGAATTAGAAACTTGAAAAAGGTTGTGGAATTGGAGATTTGAAAGAAGTTGTGGAAATAGAAGTTTCAAAAAGGTTGTGACCGCATCCATGAATGTTGCCTACGTATCCCTTTGGAGGAATCAAGTTAGTCGTAGTTCAGACAAGAGTCCGATAGAAAATAAAAGGTTTTGATTGGAAAAAGATATTGAATTGGAATTTGGATTAGAAGATTGAGAGATTGAACTTTAATTGAAAGATTTGAAAAGATTGGTTTTAGGAAACCTAGACTTAGGAAAGAAAGGATTTAGAAAGGACTTGAGATTAAGAAAGATTGGACTTGAATGTTGGACTTGGAAGATTAGAGAAAGATTGGACTAAATTTAGGAAAGGTTCGAATTAGAAAAGTCTCGATTTAGGAAAGTTTCAAAATAGGAAAGTGTCATTTTAGGAAAGTTTCGATTTAGAAAAGTTTAAAACAGGAAACTTCTGATTTGGGAATGTTTTGAAATAGGAAAGTTTCGATTTAAGAAAGATTTGAGAGTTAGAAAGTTTAGAACTTAGAAAGTTTTGAATTTGAAAAGATTTGAAATTTAGAAAGTTTGGAATTTAGAAAGTTTGGAAGTTTAGAAAGATTTGAAAAGTTAGATTTGGAAAGTTAAGATTTTGAAAAGGGTGGAATTAGGAAAGGATTTGAATTAGGAAAGATTTAGACTAGGAAGGATGGAGGTTCCTATTTCCTAAACAAGGGACTAGATTTTGTTTCTAAAAGAGGTGTTTGATCTTGTTTCCAAAAATGGAGGATTGTATCTAGTTTCCTAAAGTAAGATTGGATTTGGTTTCCTAATGGGAAGATTAAATTTGGTTTCCTAAAGAGAAGATTTGATTTAGTTTCCTAGAGAGAAGATTTGATTTGACATGGATTTGGAAGCAGAAGTTTTAGAAACCCTAGATTTGGAAAACTATAGTTTTCACGTAGAAAAGAAGGTTTTGAAAACTTATGATTTTGGTGTAAAAAATGAGATTTTGGAAACCTAAGTTTTAAGTCAAGATTGAAAATCATATTTTTAGGAAGGAAAATTAGGGTTTCCCAATTATGGGTTCTAGAGCTTAACTTGGACTCTAAAAAAAGAGATTTTGGAAAGCGAGCTTTGGAAAGGGAGATTTTTTGAAGGAAATCCTAGAAAGGAGTTTTTAGAAAGTGAATTTTGAAGAAAAAGTTTTTGGATAGATTTTTTCTGGAAGGAGATTATTGGAAAAGTTTTTAGGAAAGATATTTAGGGAGAGAGTTTTCTAAGAAGGAAACCTAGGGAGTGTTTTTGGAAAGTGTGTTGAAAAAGGAATTTTTATAGGGAGAGATTTGAAAAGAGTGTTTTCAGGAAATAATTTTGGAAATGAGATTGGGGAGAGTTTTTAGAAAGCATATAAAATATCTCACTTTCCTAAAACGATTCTAACCATAAGAAGGTTAGAACCACTTTAGGATAGTGGTTTTGAAAACAACAAGGAGTTGAAAATATGGACCATATCGGTCACTTTAAATATAACACTTTCCTAAAGCAACCCTAGCCGTGGAAAGGCTAGAATCACCTTGGGGTTGTGATTTTGAAAACAAGTTTTGAAAAAGAAGATTTTGATACAAGTTTGAAAACAAATTTAATGAAAGTTTTGAAAACAAGTTTAGAAGAATGCAAGATCATGATATGCACAATGCAGATTGGGGTCCTGAACATACAAGTTTAAAGCTTCACCACATAATCAAGGGGGCCGAACCCACTTGGTCTCCGATTAGACTAAAGCAAAGCCCCCGACACGGTGACCTTCCCATAGCCTAATCCTACACATGGACTGGGAAATCCCTTGTTTCAAGCATGCAAGAAAGGGGGGAAAGAAGATGGGGCATTAAAATAGAAGAAAACCCAAGTGGGTCAGGAGAGAGAAGAGAGGGGGAAGATACGTAAACGTAAATAAGAAGCCTACCTTGTGTCTTCTTTATTTTGCTTAGCTTTGTACGCTTTGCTTTGCTTGCTTCGCTTCGGTCTTTACTTCAGTCTTCAAGAGTTTGTCTTCTATCTTTGAAGCTTTGTAGTTATAACAATCCAAGCCTTCAATGGAGGGTTTAAGGCTAGTGCCTGAGTATATGAGAGTGTATTGAGTGTAAATGAGGCTATGGTTTGTGTATGGAGGCTAGGGTTTGAAAACGTAAAGGAGACTAGGGTTTTGGGAGGCTATGAGCTCTGTATGTCAAAGAGTAAGGTTTTTAGACTGAGTTTGCGGACCTCTTTTACGCTGGAGGAGACTCTGTATTTATAGAGAGAAGAATGACCTGGTGCCTGTTGTAGTGGCGCTCAGCCAAAAAATCTTCTAGCGCCACTAGGAGTGGTGCCAGGCGAAATATTGGCTTGGCACCACTACTAGTGCTGCCAACCAATTAGGAAAGTTTTAAGGTCGGTAAGCAACGTATCTTCAGAAGATTTGGGCGCCTATACTAGTGACTACCATGCAATTTTTAGCTTGGCTTCACTAGGAGTGACTCCGGAAGGTCCAAGAAGCATTTAAGGGACCGGGAATGGCTCGGAAGGCCAGAAAAGGGCAGGAACCCTTAGAATAGGGTCCCGGAGGTCATGGACATGAAAAAGGATGACAAGATGTGTTAGAAGGGTTGACCGGGTTAGTAGGGGCAAAACAGTCAATTGGATCATAAAACTACCAGGATGGACAACTCGGAATGTCCCAGAAGAAGACTTGAGATTTAGGAACATAACAATATTTAGAATGTTTCCAAAGGTTACCGGTTTAATATCCAGAGCCGGTGTGGTCGGAAAAAGCGACCGGCCCACCAGGGGCAAAACGGTCATTTCGCATCGGGTTTGTTAGAACTGACTCGGAATGATCTGGAAAGATAAAGGAAGCTCGGGAATACTATAAAAAGCATTCTTGGTAGGTTACTGGTTTGATACCCAGAGCCGGTGTGGTCCACGGGGCATTCGGATACCTAGGGACAAAATGGTCATCTTGACCGGAATGTCTCAGAATTGGCCCGAAACTGACTAGAAGGCACCTAATCATGCCAGATTGCTTTTAAGACAATCTTGGAAGTTGGACTTATCATTCTGAGGACTTAGGTATTTTCTCAAGAAATGTGCCAAAAATGGCCTTAGGGGCAGTTTGGTCATTTTTCACTGAAGTGGGCTAGCAGGCACTCGTATTGACCTAGGTTTTGAGTGTTTTCGCCACTCTGACGGCGGTCCCATAATACAGGGGTTTGTTGGCAATTTCCTATATCGACCTATTTACAAGTACTTCCGCTACTCTAACGGTTACGATGTTTGCGAGTACTTCCGCTACTCTGACGATTAGCGATTATTCCCGAGACTGTCTAATCTCGGGAAGTTGCTAAAGGGACTTAGTGCCTAAGCAGTCAACTTTCTCAGAAGGCGTGTCGAAATAGACATTTCTGCATTAGCAGGCTAGCAAGCGCCAAAGGTGGACCGTTCTAGCATTTAGGGGACTTGGAGTCTCGTCCCGGTCGACAGGTTTGAAGGGACTTACCGTTCTAAATAGACTTTCTTCGGAAAACGTGCTGGATTGGATAGACTTATTGTCTCGTGGAATTAACTTTCTCGAGAGAGGGATTGGAATTGGAATTAGAAAAAGAATTGGAAAGGGGACTTATCATCTTTAGAAAGACGTGCCTAATTTGGAATTAGACTAAACAATGCCCCTAAGGGCATTTTGGTCATTTTGCCTCTATTTGGGCTTGGTGGGGCCTGAAGCGATGGTTAGATGGGATTAGACTTGCAAAGTCGATTTGACTCAAAATATGTCCACATTGACTTGAATACAAGTCTGGACGAACTATAGACTACGGAGCGGTCAAAAATGGGGTGCTTATAGCTGCCCCTCTTTTTCTGTCTTTGCTTGTCAAAGACATAAAACGATAAAATAAGAGTCCCATGTTGACCGTGAGGTGGTCGGAGGGACGGACTTTGAAAATTTTGGAAGACAAGAGTGTGGAAACGGATATTGGGCCCAAAAGGCCTTTGAAATCGAGTTTTGGCAAGAAAAATGGCAAAGCTGCTCGAAATTGGGAATTGGCGCCACTAGGAGTGGCGCCTTTGGAAGAAATGGCTTGGTGCCACTGCAGGCCTGGGATCAAAACTAGCATTTGCTGGTTCAACGCTTGTAAGCACCCCATTTTTGACCGCTCGGCAGTCTACACTCCGTCCAGACTTGTTTTCAAGTCATTTTGGGCATATTCCAATCGAAACCAATTCTCTAGGTCCAAATTCCGTCTTTCCATCGTTTTGCGGGCCTGTCAGGCCCAAATAGAGGCAAAATGACCAAAATGCCCTTAGGGGCATTGTCCTTTCTTATTTCAATTCCAATCCCTCTCTCGAGACAGTTTATTCCTCGAGACGGTCCGAGTAGCAAAACTACTCACAAAACCGTTAGAGTGACGGAAACACTCACAAAACCGTTAGAGTAGCGGAAATACTCAAAAAACCGTTAGAGTGGCAGAAACACTCAAAACCCAGGCACGTCTCTTCGAAGGCGGTAAGACCCCTTTCCAATCCCTCTCTCGAGACAGTTTATTCCTCGAGACGGTTCCAATCCAGGCACGTCTCTTCGGAGACGGTAAGACCCCTTTCCAATCCCTCTCTCGAGATAGTTTATTCCTCGAGATGGTCCGAGTAGCAAAACTACTCACAAAACCGTTAGAGTAGCGGAAATACTTACAGAACCGTTAGAGTAGCGAAAATACTCACAGAACCGTTAGAGTAGCAAAAATACTCACAGAACCGTTAGAGTAGCGGAAATACTCACAAATCATCAACCCCGTCCGAGTAGCGGAAATACTCACAAATCATTAACCCCGTCCGAGTAGCGGAAACACTCACACCGTGAGAATGGCGGAAACACTCACACCGTGAGAATGGCAGAAACACTCAAAACCTAGGTCAACACCAGTGGCTGTTAGCCCACTTCGGTGAAAAATGACCAAATTACCCTTAGAACCTTTTTCGAGACTTTCCGGTCAAGATGACCATTTTGCCCCTAGGCATTCGGATGCCCCGGGAACCATACTGGCTCTGGGTATCAAACCGGTAACCCTCTGAGATTGCTTTTTATAGTGCTCTCAACCTTCCCTTCTCTTTCCGAATCATTCCGAGTCAGTTCCGGCCAACTCGGTACAAAATGACCGTTTTGCCCTTGGAGGGCCAGTCTCCTTCTTCGACCATACCGACTTTGAGTATCAAACTGGTAATGACCCGAGAATACTTTTTATAGTATTCTCAACCTTCCTTTACCTTTCTGGATCATTCCGAGTCAGTTCCAGCCAACCCGGTACAAGATGACCGTTTTGCCCCTAGAGGGCCGGTCTCCTTCTTCAACCACACCGGCTCTGGGTATCAAACCGGTAATGACCCGAGAATACTTTTTATAGTGTTCTCAACCTTCCTTTACCTTTTCGGACCATTCCGGGTCAGTTTTGGCAAACCCAGTACAAAATGACCATTTTACCCCTAGTGGGCCGGTCTCCTTTTTTGACCACGCCGGCTCTGGGTATCAAACCGGCAACCTCTGGGAACATTCTAAATAATGTTTCCAGATCCCAAGTCTTCTTCCAGGACAGTTTGAGTCTGTCCCGACAATTTTCCGGTCCGGTTGACCGTCTTGCCCTAAAGGCTCGGTCAACCTTTCCGACACATCTTATCCTCACTTTTCAAGTCAAATACCTCCAGGACACTATTTTAAGTATTCCTGCTCCCTTCCGGCCTTCTGGGTCATCCCCGACTCCTTCAAATCATTCCCGGACTTTCCGGAGTCATTCCTAGTGAAGCTAGGCTAAAGTTTACATGGTAGTCACTAGTACAGGCGCCCAAATCTAGTCAAAGATACGTTGCTTGCCGACCTTAATTGTTTCCTAAATGGCTGGCGCCACTAGTAGTGGCGCCAAGCCAAAAAATGGCCTGGCGCCACTCCTAATGGCGCCAATGTATAATTTGGCCTGGCGCCACTGCAACAGGCACCAGGTTTGTCTTCCCTCTATAAATACAGAGCCTCGTTCAACGTGAAAAGGGTCTGCAAACTTAACCTAAGAATTTCATATTTCGATATACAGAGCTCGAGCACCACCAAAACCCTAGCCTCCCTAGGTTTTCCCAAACCCTAGCCACTATACACAAACCCTAGCCTCCTATACACTTATACACTCCCCCACACACTCATACACTAGCCTTCAACCACTCTTTGAAGACTTGAAGAGCTGCCATCCAAAGCTTGAAGACAACCCTTGAAGACTGAAGAAGAAGATCAAGACGAAGACCGAAGACCGAAGACAACCAAGGCGCGCAAATTAAAGAAGATACAAGGTAGGCTCCCTATTTAATTTTCTGCACTTTCCCCCTCTCTCTTCTCTCTCCAACCCACTTGGGTTTTCTCTATTTTAATCCCCCATCTCTTTCCCCCCCTTTCTTTGCATGCTTGAAACAAGGGGATTCCCGGTCCATGTGTAGGATTGGACTATTGGAGAGTCACCGTGTCGGGGGCTTTCTTCTAGTTTAACCAAAGACCATGTGGGTCCGGCCCCCTTGATTATGTGGTGAAGCCTTAACCTTGTATGTTCACGACCCCAAATTGCATTGTGCATATCATAGTCTTGCATCTTTCAAAATTCGTTTTCAAAAAGTTATTTTCAAAAATCGTTTTCAAAATTGCATCAAAAGCTCCTTTTCAAAAACATGTTTTCAAAATCACAATCCTAGGGTAATTCTAGCCTTTCTATGGCTAGGGTTGCTTTAGGAAAGTGTTACATTAAAAGTGACCTTTTTAGTTTATATTTTCAAATCTTATTGTTTTTCAAAACCACTTTCTTAAAGTGGTTCTAGCCCTTTTATGGTTAGAATCGCTTTAGGAAATAGACGTTTTCATACTTTCCAAAAAACTCTCTTTAAAAATCTCTTCCTAAAAATCTCTTTTCCAACATACTGTCCTATAGCTCTCCTCTCTAAAATGGTTTTCAAAAACTCCCTTCAAAAATCTATTTTTCAAAACTCTCTTTTTCAACTCTTCTCCAAAATCTTTTCCTCAAAATTCACTTTCTAAAAACACTCCCTAGATTCACCTTCCTAAAAACTCTCTTCAAAAACCTTTCTAAATCTTCCTTCTAGAAACTCCCCTCTAGGATTTTTCCTCCCAAAATCTATGTTTCCAAAAACACACTTTCCAAAAACTCCTTCCTAGGATTCCCTTCTAGAAAATCTACGTTTCAAAGAACACACTTTCCAAAAACTCTTTTCTTAGAGCCCAAGTCAAGCCTTAGAGCCCACAATTAGGAAACCCTAATTTTCTTTCCAAAAACATGATTTTCAGACTTTGCCCTAAACCTAGGTTTCCAAAATCTTTTGTTTTCTACATCAAAACTATACATGTTTTCAAAACCTCTTTTCTACGTCAAAACCACAATTTTTCAAAACTAGGATTTCTAGAATCTCCCTTTCCAAATCCTTGTCAAATCAAATCTTCCCTTTAAGAAACCAAATCCAATCTCCCCGTTTAGGAAACTAAATCCAATCCTCCGCTTTTGGAAACAAATCCCAAACCTTTCCTAATTCAACTTCTTCCTAATTTCCTGCCTTCCTAAACCATAAGTTTCCTAAGCCTAAATTTTAAATCTTTCCTTAAATTTCAAAATCCAACCCTTTCTTAATTCGAATCCTTCCTAAACTTCCGTTTTCCTAAACTTTAAAACTCAACTTTCAAATATTTCCTAGTTCAACCATTTCCTAATTCTACCCCTTTCCAAAATCTTTTTCAAATCCAAGCTTTCAAACCTTTCTTAAACTCAAACCTTTCCTAATTTCAAGATTTTCTAAAACTCTAAAACTTTCTAAATCCTAAACTTTCTAAATTTCAAATTTTTCTAAATTCAAAGTTTCCTAAATTCAAAACTTTCTTAAGATAAATTTTCCTAAACTTCCAAACTTTCTAAATTCTAAACTTTCCAAAACTTCAAAATCTTTTCAAATCTAAGACTTTTCTAAACTCAAAACTTTCTTAATTCAAACATTTCCTAAACTAAAAACTTTCCTTTTTCAAACCTTTCTTAAAACGGAACTTTCTTATTTTCAAAACTTCCCTTTTTCAAAACATTTCTAAATTCAAAACTTTCCGATTTTCAAAACTTTCTTAAATTCAAAACTTTCCTAAACCTAAAACTTTCCTAAATTCAAAACTTTCCTAATTCAAAAACTTTCCAAAAATAAAACTTTCCTAATTCGAAACTTTCCTAAATCGGACCTTTCCTAATTTGAACATCTCCTAAAATCCAATCTTTCCAAATCTTCCAAGCCAAGTCAAATCTTTCCTAAGTCTCTTCTCTTTCCTAAGTCTAGGTTTTCTTAAACCTTCTTATTCCAAAACAAGTCCAAATCTATCTTTTCAAATCAAAGTCCTCAATTTCCAATTTCCAATCTCCTCTTCTAATTTCAAATCCAATTCAATTTCCAATTCAAGTTCCTTCTTCAATTCACTCTTCTATTTTCAATCGGACTCCGGTCCGAACTACGACTAACTTGATTTCCCCAAAGGGATACGTAGGCAACCTTCATAGGTGCGGTCACAACATTTTTCAAACTTTCAATTCCACCCTCATGGGTGCGGTTTCAAAAATCTTTTCAAATCTCAAATTCCAATCTACTTTCAAACTTCCAATTTCAAATTTCTATTTCCAAATTTTCAAAATTTCCAATTTCAATTCCATCTTTTCAAATCTATTTTCAAATCAAAGCAATCTCTTTTTAAATCTATTTTTCGATTCTTTTCTATTACTTGCATATCATGCATCATATTTTTCAAACATTGTGAATAGGGTTGAACCATTAGTTAATTAAAGACTCTCATAGGTGAATCTAGGGTAGATTGACATGTAGGTACCGAAAGGGCGGGGTAGGGTGATGTCTTAGTGCGTCTTCCCTACACGTAACCAACCTTCGAACCTAGGATCACTGTTTTCAAAGACCAAACGGAGTTATTTTTCTAAAAAAGGGCTAAATGTTTTTCAAAGGTTGCCAAACAACCTGTTTTCCTAAAAAACCCTCTCTTGAGGAGATATTTTCAAATCGTTTTCCAAAAACCCTAAGTGTAGTTTTTGGACTATGCTTAGTTTTTAGGTGACCTAACTCACCTTAATCAAGTTAGGTGGCGACTCCGAATCTTTTTTCAAAAGCCCTTTATTCAAATCGATTTTCAATTCAAACCTAGTCGCACTCATTCTTCTAGGAGGGTGAGTTCTAACGAGAGAGTACAGCATTTTTCCCGCTTATGTGAGTATTCCTCGAGTGCGAAAAATCTGGGCGCGACAACGCTATTGCGGGATTTGAAGACTTTTTAGAGAATCGATAGTCTTTGTGAGGGAACTGAATTGAACTTGAAGGGGAACTCCTTGGGGACCACGGGTGATTGCTGGAAGGAGACCACATCGCCGGGAAAGTCCCCGGAAGAGAAGATTTCGCTGGAGAACTTCGAAAGGTGAGTTTTCTATCCTATGTTGATTTTAATGTGTAGAACTCCATTTAAGTCGTGTGAACAGTGGAAATTGATGTCTTGATATGTTTTGAACACTATGGTGATGTTATTTTTACATTTTGCTGTTTGTTGGACTGAATTTGAGTGATTTTATGTGATTATGTGAAGAGGGTTTTCTGCCAGAATTGAGGGTCTATTCCTACAGGCTCGGGCATTACGTTTTTTGGCTACATTTTTATGCCATGTGCCTTAGAAAAATATGTTTAACAACCGTGTGAAGTTTCATGATTTTTGAAAACTTAGTGAATTTTTTATTTTTTAAAAAATAGAAAAATACTTAGAAAAATAAGAAAAATAAAGAAAATTGGGAAATTAATGGAGTTTAAAATTTTGAAAAATATAGGAATATTTTAGAAAACATTTTAAATGATTTTGAGAAATTTAAGGATAACTTTGAAAACCATTGATTTATTGGAAAATAAGACGAGTCTTTTGAAAAGCTTGGAAATTTGAAAGGCGTGAGCGGGTGTTGGCGTTATGTGATTATGACGTTGTGAAGTATATGGTTTATGTTTTGTGTTGATGTTGTGGGTGTTGTAGGGACTATTTTTAAACAAAACTCTATCGAAATTTTTAAAAATTCAAAAAAAGGGTTGGAGAGGTTTTGAATAAAATCTTTTTGAAGGAAAAAGATAGAAAACCCTAAAAATTTTAGAAAACTTATTTTGACTCGAAGTTGACAAATCAAAATGTATAGGAAATTCATTTTGACTCAGCACTTGAAATCTTTTTTTTTTGGTTATTTATTTATTTTATTTTATTATCTGCATGTACCATATATTAACACCTCTTACATTGGTTTACCTTTTCAAGATGGCAGATACGGGTGACGATGGTTTTGAGAGGAGACGCCGCTCTGAGAAGGCAGCTAGGACAGATTCTTTTAGAGGCTCCAGACGTTCTAGGGGTAGTCATTGATCCACTGGACGGGCCTCTTCCAGTCAGAGGGGATGGGGGAGTAGACCACTAGTCGACCCCTTCCCTTCAATTTAGGCAGCTTTCAAGGATTAGACGGATGTCGAGGTTTCCCACTTTTGACTTTGAGGATGGCCAATGCTATTTTGAGTTAACTACGGGTTTGGTATGATGGGTATCCTCCAGATGAGCAAGAAATTTTTCACTGGTCCTTTGGTTGCATGGCTTCTCTCCTATTGGCGCAGCTTGATTTTTGGCAGTGATTCCCTTTTGGCCACCTGACCCGTCTTTCTTAGGGAATGTGAGATTGCCCCTACTCCCCATGAGTATGGCTTCCTCCTAGGTCTTCAGGATGGTTCAACTAACGTTATGGGACTTACTTTTCCTAAAGACTGCAACACGATTGTCTCTTCTCAGCTTGGGCTCCGTTGTGCAGCCTTTTCTTTTGATCTGTTGCCCCAATTTCCTTATGTCATAGTGAAGTTCTTGTTTCTCTCATTTTGAGTTTGCGACGGATAGGGGATTGGCATACTTCTCAAGATTGGTCCATTTCTCCCCGCTAGCCCTAGCTCTGCTTCTCCTGAACTTGTTGATGTTTCCTCCACAATGGATGACTTGGTCGACTGTCGGTTATGTGCATTGCTTGTCAAGATTTGTGAGGGCACTCCCATGCTCCTATAGTCGTGGGAGAGACCTTCGTGAGCCCTACCAGACTCTAGCAGGGGGTCGACACTCATTTTTAGGGATATGCTTCATTATTCCAGCTTTGAGCGATCGGACACTTATTCGTTACTCCCCTTTTTCAGCATACATGATTTCTCGAGTCAGAAGGGAGGTCGAGGGTGGGCCATTGCTATATTCTCTACTTCTCGTCGACCATGGGAATCTGAGCTTTCTGAGGTGAGTGTCGGTGCTTGAGATGTCTGAGGGGTGGCTTTAGTTCTTTTTTGCGTTTTACCTTGTTCCCCGCTTTCAATTTGAGAGAAAGAAAAAGACATAGAGTTAGTTTTTTGTACAAAAATAGTTTATATATTATACTCTTCTTATTTTATTTTTTATAAATGCACATGGAATTAGATGTCTGACCTATTTTGCATGTCCTACTTTCTTTTTTTTATGTATATATTTTTTTATGAATGCACAGGTTCATACAGGAACGAAATTTAATGCATGTTTTACTTTTGGATGAATGTACATGCAGGAATGAAATTGAATGCATGCCATACTTTTTTATGAATACATGGATAGATACAAACTACACATAAATTTAAATGGATGCACAGATTATACATGCCAGGGATGCATTAGTAATACATGTATATAAGCTGTTTACAAAGAATGTCTCAGGATAGCCCTAGGGCCTATACTCTCAGGATTCTGTTTCCTTTCTAGGATTATACCCCATTTAGTTTTGTCCCATTCTCATCGGGGTGTGATAGCATTTGCACCATTCTCCAAGGATTTTGACCTTTCGATTTGCTATTCTATCCCTACTTTCTACAAGGTTATTGTTTGAGGTTTTTCTGATCTCACTTGGTTTTCTCTCTCAGATCTCCAAAATGCCACCATGGCTCGAGCAACAACTCGTATGCCCTTTGCAAAGCGATAAGCAACTAAGCCCTCAATCCAAGAAGACTTCTTTTAGAACTGTAATGTAGGATGGGTTTAGGGGTTATAAGAAACGAAGGGATATTTAGGCTCAAAGATCTTTTTTTAGTGGGTTGTTTAAACCAAAACCATCTGAGCACACTTTGGAGCATGAGATTGCCCCTGCATTCCTCCCCAGTTCTCTTTTCTCATCCTACTTGTCTTGGTATTGTTTAGGCTTGTTTGGACTAAGTAATTTTCTTTGATCAGGGAGGACTTTAATTTGGATCGTAACGTTGGATAGGTTAAGGGGTTTATGAATGAAATGGTATAAAGGTTCAAACATTATCACTTGTGGGGTTTTAAAAGACCAATGATCACCTTTTGGCAACTTTACTTCCATTCAATGCTTTCTTCTTTCCTTCGTACTCTTGTTGTTCTTCTAGACCGTTTTCTGCCTTCTAATTTAGAATTCTTTTTTCCATCAAGAAATTTGTTGCTAAGTCGACTTTTGGAGATGCCAACTTTTTCATTTATATTTTGGGATGACAGTATCTTCTTTTGAAGATGCCCACGAACAAAATAACTTCTTTACTAGAGACGCCTTTGGCCCCATAATTTCTTGAGGATCACCATTTTCATCGTTACTCATTATACTTTCTTAGAAATCACCCTTTTCATCATTTCTCATTATATCTTCTTGGAAATCACCCTTTCATCATCGCTCATTAGTTCCTACTTATGACTTTTGCCTAACCTAGTATGGGCAGTAATCATCTGGTCAATTTTCTTGAGGAAAGTAATTGGCTCAAGTGGACTTTACAAAGGGATTTGTTTGTGTGTGGTAGAAGAAATGAGGGCCTTTCATCACTTCAAATTAAATTGCTTAGTCCATAAAGCCTTTATACAAAATTTATACAATTTTCCTAAAAAAATGGTGCATTTCTATCGGTAAACCACTATATATTCTATCGAATCAACTACTTTGTGCTTATCCCAGTGTGGGGGATAGTTATAGGTTTGGGAATAACTGAAAAGAAATCATTGATGGCTTTACTGGGCTGAGCAAAGGATAGTGTTTATTTGGGATAAATAGAACAATGGCTCCTCATCATTTTGAGTACTCGACTGCCCATCGCTTAGCTAGGATATCACACAAGTGTCGCCTTTTCAATGAACTCTACACCTTTTTTATGAGACTATCTCCTTCCTATCTCTCACTTTCTCTTTGTCTCTCAAAAGTTTTGACCCCCTTTTGAATGGGTTGCCTATGCTATCCCATCCCTCAAGTCGAGTCACCGACCAAATGGGAAAGAATCCCTAAACGCAACAATTGTCCACAAGAGTATGAGATAAAGGAAATAAACTAGGAACTACCTATTTTCATTTAAAAACATGATTAAATAGCATGCAGTGTTTATTTAAAGAAGATATGCAAGAACTAGAAAGACAAAGGGAAAATAAACGAATTTATGAAAACCTCCCTTTTCTAGTGGACCTCTTGGTGAGAACCCCTATCAGGGTTTTGAAGCTGTGTCAACTTCTTTGGTATTTCATGCTCCGGGTGTATCACCAAATGATGGAGGACGGATTGACAGATCTTCTAAAGTGTTTAGCATGCATTTGGAAGTTAGGAGATTCTTTTGTAGTAATGCATGGGTCTGACAAAATTTTACAAATGATGAAACCCTCTTCTGCAGGAACGGTGATCGTCGCGGCATGGTGTGGAGGTAACATCTTGTTGATGGATGATTAGTTCTTCTTGCTCCTTAATATAGGTTTGGCCTCTTCCAACAATTAGACTCATCCTTCCATGAGTTTGAATTTGGTGGGGTACTAGAAGGATTCCACGAATTTAGTTGTGCTCTCTGACTTACAAAAAGAAAAAGAAAAACAGAATGTAGTTAGCCTGTGGAGTTGGAGGTCCTATGCAATGCATGTCTTATGGAGGTCCCTTCTTTCAAGGAATCTAGTTATGATGACAAGTCCATTTTGGAGGTGGGGTTTTGCCCCTATTATGCAATATAATACCTCTTCAATGTAGGCCAGTTGATGTTTCCTTATTTGGGCAATCCCGCCTCCAATGACTGAGAGAGATTTGGGCCACTCTCGAGATATGGTTCTATGCAAGCCATGAATCCTTAGGGTTGAGGAACCTTTAGGAATTTTGGTGGGTTCGATTAACATGAGATCAGATTACTCCATTCTCCCTACGGTTGATTAGATGTATAAGAATGAAATGACTTGAGTTTCTTGGAACTCATGTCTCGAAATGAATACAGATGCATGAGCATAAAAGAAGTGAACGTGTAAGCAATATGATGATAATAAGTGAGTGATTTAGAAAACCCCCTTCCAGTCTTGCTTTTGCCTTCAATTCTTTTGGTATTTGGAGATGAGGAGGGGGAGGACAGAAGACAAAAAACAAAAGAGAAGTTAGTGCCTTGATTTGAAGATTTCTATACAATGCATGTCCTAGGGGTATCCCTGCTTGAGAGAAACTAAACATGATGCGTTTGCTCACTTCTTGGAGATGTAGGACCTGCCTCTATATGCAGATACCTTACCGTGAAATAGGGAACTTCATCCATTCATATATTCATCCATCCATATATTCATCCATCCATTTGCTCAAGGGAAATAAAGAAATACATTTAACTTTGGGTTTGAGATACAAAAGAATTGAAATACATTTTAATAGGGGGAGGGGGAAAATTTTCCTTTGGGGGTTCCACCTATCTAGTTTTACATAAGAAGTCATAAACTACTCTTGAGTCTTCGGATTTGCCTTCCTTGGATTCAATGTTGAGGAGGTCACTGAGAGACCTTGTTGATCGATTGCCACTTGTCTTGTTGGCAACCCTATCTCCATGAGCATAGAGGGATTGGGGCCCCTCCTATGGAATGAATTGAGGTGTATGCCATGAGTCTTTAGGGTTACGTGGGAACCCTTAGGGTTTAGGTAGGTTTAATGCAAGGGAGAGTGAACTAGGTGTAACTCTCTTTGGGTTAATTATATACATGAGAATGCAGTGACTTGAGTTACTTGGAACTCTCGTCTTGACATGGAATACGGGATGCATGAAAATAGATGCATAGAGTATAAGGAAAGAGAATACCGTTGAAGTACACATGCATGTATGAGCAGTTAGACAAGCATTATAACAGTAAGAATATAATCATTATAACAACAGGAATAGACAGGTATAAATGAAAACAAGAGCAATCACCCTTTCCTCCATGGTTTTGGAAAACAGTGTGCGTGTCTTAAATCCGGCAGAGGTTCGACTATGCAAGGTGTCTATATGAGCATGAGGTTGAGGGTTAACTAATGCGTCCTAAAAAGGCTTGGTCCCCGAATCTTCAAACCTAGGCCCACTCCCCGATGTGGTGCCATTATTGGTTGGTGATCCGAGCAGGGGAACCATCAAGAGGCCGTAGGCGAAGAAACTGACACAGCATCTTACCCACAACCAATATACCGTTTCTCTTTTCTAACTAAAAGGGTCATATCAGGGTAAAAATGCAAGTATGCAGAATGTAAGTACACGTGCAGTGTGTGTGTGATTTTCGAAAGCGGAGGAAAGAGCCCAACAATTCCCATTCATCTTGTTCATCACATTCATGCATAGTAGTTAATAAAATTTAAAGAAAAAGCGCATCTACAAAACAAAGGTGCAAGAGTTAGTATGTGGACGGTAAACTTAATACAAGATAATATGAATTAATGCATGTTTTTTGTTAAAACAATTTTTGAAAATTTGGTTTTGAAAATTTAAAGTGAATAGGATTGAACAAGTTAATTGAAGACTCTATGTGGGTGAAGGGTAAAGAGACATGACTATGGCCTAACCCTTTAAGTTTCCCAAGTGAAGTCGCCAGTTGTCGCACCCAGAATTTTCGCACTCGAGGAATACACACACAAGCGGGAAAAATACTGTACTCTCTCGTTAGAATTCACCCTCGTAGAAGAATGTGTGACTAGGTTTGAATTGAAAATTAGTTTGAATAAAGTGCTTTTGGAAAACATTTGGAGTCGCTACCTAACTTGATTAAAGTGAGTTAGGTCACCTAAAAACTAAGCACAATCCGAAGACTACACTTAGAGTTTTTGGAAACGATTTTGAAAACACTTCCTCAAGAGAGGGTTTTTAAGAAAACAGGTTGTTTGGCAACTTTTGGAAAATAATTAAGCACTTTTAAAAAAAATAACTCCATTTTGGTCTTTGAAAACAATGATTCTAGGTTCGGAGGTTGGTTACATGTAGGGAAGACGCACTAAGTCATCACCCTACCCCGCCCTTACGGTACCTACATGTCTATTTACCCTAAATTCACCTATGAGAGTCTTCAACTAACAAACGTCCAATTTTATCCACTTTAGAAAAGGAATGTTTAAAAAGACATGATGCATGATATGCAAGTGCAAGAAAAGAGAGTTGAAAAATAGATTTGGAAAGAAATTGATTTGATTTAAAAAGAAATTTAAAAAGCTAGATTTGATTTTGGAAAGTTTTAGAAATTAGAAATAGAGATTTAGAAATAGATTTTGGGAATTGGAAACTTGCAAATAAATTATGGAATTGGAAACGTGAAAAAGGTTGTGGAATTGGAGATTTGAAAAAAGTTGTGGAAATAGAAGTTTGAAAAAGGTTATGATCGTACCCATGAGGGTTGCCTACATATCCCTTTAGAGGAATCAGGTCAGTCATAGTTCGGACAAGAGCCCGATAGAAAATAAAAGATTTTGGTTGGAAAATAAATTGAATTGGAATTTGGATTGGAAGATTGAGAGATTGAACTTTTATTGAAAGATTTGGAAAGATTGGTTTTAGGAAACCTAGACTTAGGAAAGAGAGGATTTAGAAAGGACTTGAGATTAAGAAAGATTGGACTCAAATGTTGAACTTGGAAGATTGGAGAAAGATTGGACTGAATTTAGGAAAAGTTCGAATTAGGAAAGTCTCGATTTAGGAAAGTTTCAAAATAGGAAAGTGTCATTTTAGGAAAGTTTCGATTTAGGAAAGTTTAAAATAGGAAAGTTCCGATTTGGGAATGTTTTGAAATAGAAAAGTTTTGATTTAAGAAAGATTTGAGAGTTAGAAAGTTTCGAACTTAGAAAGTTTCAACTTAATAAAGTTTTGAATTTGAAAAGATTTGAAATTTAGAAAGTTTGGAATTTAGAAAGTTTGGAAGTTTAGAAAGATTTGAAAAGTTAGATTTGGAAAGTTAAGATTTTGGAAAGGGTGGAATTAGGAAATGATTTGAATTAGGAAAGTAGACTAGGAAGGATGGAGGTTCCTATTTCCTAAATAAGGGATTAGGTTTTGTTTCTAAAAGAGGTGTTTGATTATGTTTCCAAAAACGGAGGATTGTATGTAATTTCCTAAAGGGAGATTGGATTTGGTTTCCTAAAAGAAAAATTGGAATTGGTTTTCTAAAGAGAAGATTTGATTTAGTTTCCTAGAGAGAAGATTTGATTTGACATGGATTTGGAAGGAGAAGTTTTAGAAACCCTAGATTTGGAAAACTATAGTTTTGACGTAGAAAAGAGGGTTTTGGAAACTTATGATTTTGGTGTAAAAAATGAGATTTTGGAAACCTAGGTTTTAAGTCAAGATTGAAAATCATATTTTTAGGAAGGAAAATTAGGGTTTCCTAATTGTGGGTTCTGGGGCTTAACTTGCACTCTAAAAAAAGAGATTTTTAGAAAGTGTGTTTTTGGAAAGGGAGATTTTTTGAAGGAAATCCTAGAAAGGAGTTTTTAGAAAGTGAATTTTGAAGAGAGAGTTTTTGGAAAGATTTTTTTTGGAAGGAGATTATTGGAAAGATTTTTTTTGGAAGGAGATTATTGGAAAGAGTTTTTAGGAAAGAGATTTAGGGAGAGAGTTTTCTAAAAAGGAAACCTAGAGAGTGTTTTTGGAAAGTGTGTTGAAAAAGGAATTTTTAGAGGGAGAGATTTGAAAAGAGAGTTTTTAGAAAACAATTTTGGAAAGGAGATTGGGGAGAGTTTTTAGAAAGCATATAAAATATCTCACTTTCCTAAAACAATTCTAATCATAAGAAGGTTATAACCACTTTAGGATAGTGGTTTTGAAAACAACAAGGAGTTGAAAATGTAGACCATATCGGTCACTTTAAATTTAATACTTTCCTAAAGCAACCCTAGCCATGGAAAGGCTAGAATCACCTTAGGGTTGTGTTTTGAAAACAAGTTTTGAAAAAGAAGATTTTGGTGCAAGTTTGAAAACAAATTTAATGCAAGTTTTGAAAACGAGTTTGAAAACAAGTTTGAAAGAATGCAAGATCATGATATGCACAATGCAAATTGAGGTTCTGAACATATAAGGTTAAGGCTTCACCACATAATCAAGGGGGCCAAACCAATGTGATCTCAGGTTAGACTAAAAGAAAGCCTCCGACACAGTGACCTTCCAATAGCCTAATCCTACACATGGACCGGGAAATCTCTTGCTTCAAGCATACAAGAAAGGGGGGAAAGAAGATGGGGGATTAAAATAGAAGAAAACCCAAGTGGGTTAGGAGAGAGAAGAGAGGGGGAAGATGCGTAAACGTAAATAAGAAGCCTACCTTGTATCTTATTTATTTTGCTTAGCTTTGCACGCTTTGCTTTGCTTGCTTCGCTTCAGTCTTCACTTCAGTCTTCAAGAGTTTGTCTTCAATCTTCAAAGCTTTGTAGTTATAGCAATACTACCATTCAATGGAGGGTTTGTGGCTAGTGTATGAGTATATGAGAGTGTATGACTGTATAGGAGGCTAGGGTTTGTGTACGGAGGCTAGGTTTTGGAAAACCTAAAGGAGACTAGGGTTTTGGAAGGCTACAAGCTCTATATATCGAAGAGTATGATTTTTAGACTGAGTTTACGGACTTCTTTCACGCTGGAGGAGACTCCGTATTTATAGAAAGAAGAATGACCTGGCGCCTGTTGCAGTGGTGCCAGGCCAAAAAACCTTCTAGCGCCACTAGGAGTGGCGCCATCTAGTTAGGAAAGTTTTAAGGTCGGCAAGCAATGTATCTTGAGAAGATTTGAGCGCCTGTACTCGTGACTACCATGCAATTTTTAGCCTAGCTTCACTATGAGTGACTCCAGACGGTTCGGGAAGCATTTAAGGGACCGAGAATGGCCCGGAAGGCCGGAAAAGGGCAGGTACCCTTAGAATAGGGTCCCAGAGGTAATGGACTTGAAAAAGGATGATAAGATGTGTTGGAAGGGTTAACTGGGCCATTAGGGGCAAAACGGTCAACTGGATCGAAAAACTATCGGGATGGACTCAGAATGTCCCGGAAGAAGACTCGAGGTTTGGGAATATTATTTAGAATGTTCTCAAAGGTTATCGGTTTAATACCCAGAGCCGGTGTGGTCAAAAAAGGCGACCGGCCTACCAAGGGCAAAACGGTCATTTCGCACCGGGTTTGCCAGAACTGACTCGGAATGATCTGGAATGATAAAGGAAGGTCGGAAATACTATAAAAAGTATTCTTGAGAGGTTACCGATTTGATACTCAGAGCTGGTGTGGTCCCTAGGGTGTTCGAATCCCTAAGGGCAAAATGGTCATCTTGACCGAAAAGTCTCGAAGTTGACCCCAAACTGACTAGAAGCCACCTAATCATGCCGGAGTGCTTTTAAGACAATCTTAGAAGGGTGGACTTACCATTCTGAGGACTTAGGTATTTTCTTGAAAAACGTGCTGAAAATGGCCCTAGGGGTAGTTTGGTCATTTTTCACCGAAGTGGGCTAGCAGGCACTCGTGTTGACCTAGGTTTTGAGTGTTTCTGCCACTTTGATGGCGGTCCCGTGATACAGGGGTTTGTTGGCAATTCCCTATATCGACCTGTTTACGAGTACTTCCGCTACTCTAACGATTTGCGATTATTCTCGAGACTGCCTAATCTCGGGAAGCTGCTAAAGGGACTTACCGCCTGAGAAGTCAACTTTCTCGGAAGGCATGCCAAAATGGACATTTCTGCATTAGCGGGCTAGCAGGCGCCAAAGGTGGACCGTTCTACCATCTAGGGGACTTGGGGTCTCGTCCCGGTTGACAGGTTTGAAGGGACTTACCATTTCAAAGAGACTTTCTTCAAAAAATGTGTCGGATTGGATAGACTTACCATCTTGAGGAATCAACTTTCTCAAGAGAGGGATTGGAATTGGAATTGGAAAAAGAATTGCAAAGGAGACTTACCGTCTTTGGAAAGACGTGCCTAATTTGGAATTGAACCGAACAATGCCCCTAAGGGCATTTTGGTTATTTTGCCTCTATTTGGGCCTACGAAGCGATGGATAGATGGGATTAAACTTGGAAAGTCAATTTGACTCAAAATATGTCCACATTGACTTGAATGCAAGTTTAGACGGACTGTAGACTGCCGAGCGGTCAAAAATGGGGTGCTTACATTGGGCTCTTTCCTCCGTTTTCAAAAAAACATCACACACAGACACTGCACGTGCACTTGCATTCTGCATATTTGCATTTTCACCCTGATCTGTCTCTTCTAGTTAGAAGGGGAAACGGTATATTGGTTGTGGGCAAGATGCTGTGTCAGTTTCTTCGCCTACAGCCTCTTGATGGTTCCCCCACTTGGAGCACCAATCGATCATGGCACTACCTCGGGGAGTGGGCCTAGGTTTGAAGATTCGAGGACCACGTATTTTTAGAACGCATTAGTAAACCCTCAACCTCATGCTCATATAGACACCTTGCATAGTTGAACCTCTGCTGGATTTAAGACACGCACACCGTTTTTCAAAACCATGGAGGAAAGGGCGACCACTTTTACTTTCCTTTATACCTGCTTATTCCTGTTGTTATAATAATTGTATTCATTCTATTATAATGCCTGTCTAACTGCTCATGCATGCAAGTTTACTTTACCATTACATTCTCTCTCTTTACGCTCTTTGCATCTATATTCATGCATATAATATGGCATCCCAAGATAAGAGTTCCAGAGTAACTCAAGTCACTGCATTCTCATACATATGATCAACCCATTGAGAGTGACACCAAGGTCACTTTCCCTTGTATTAAACCTACCCAAACCTTAAGGGTTCCCACGTAACCCTAAGGAATCATTGCATGCATTTTAAGTCATCCCATAAGAGAGGGCCCAATCCCTCTATGCTCACAGAGATAGGGTTACCAAGGAGACAAGGGGCAATCAATGAACAAGGTCTCTCAACGACCTCTTCAACGTCAAGTTCGAAGAAGGCAAATCCGAAACTCAAGAGTAGTTTAGGATTTCTAATGTAAAACTAGATAGGTGAAAGTCCAAAGGAAAAAGTTCCCCCTCCCCCCTATTGAAATGTATTTCAATTCTTTTGTATCTTAAACCCAAAGTTAAATGTACTTCTTTATTCTCCGCGAATGAATTGATGGATGAATGGATGAAGGTTCCCACTTAACGTTAAGGTATCTGCATACAGGGGCAAATCCCTTATCTCCACAAGTGAGCAAACGCATCATGTTTAGTTTCTATCAAGTAGGGGCACCCCTAGGACATTCATTGCATAGAAATATTCAAATCAAGGCACTAACTTCTCTTTTGTTTCTTGTCTTCTGTCCTCCCCCTCCTTATCTCCAAATACCAAAAGAATTGAAGGCAAAAGCAAGACAAGAAGGGAGTTTTCTAAATCACTCACTTATTGTTATCATATTGGTTACACGTTCACTTCTTTTATGCTCATGCACCCATATCCATTCCAAGACAAGAGTTCCATGAAACTCAAGTCATTTCATTCTCATACATCTAATCAACCTAGAGAGAAAAGAGCAATCCAATCTCGTGTTAATCGAACCTAACAAAACTCCTAAGGATTTTCAAACCCTAAGGATTCATGGCATACATAGAACCATATCTCGAGAGAGGCCTAAATCTCTCTTAGTCCATGGAGGTAGGACTGCCCAAATAAGGAAACATCATCCGGCCCACGTCGAAGACGTATTGTATTACATAATAGGGGCAAAACCCCATCTCCAAAATGGACTTTTCATCATGCCTAGATTCCCTCAAAGAAGGGACATTCATAGGACATGCATGGCATAAAACCTCCAACTCCAGATGTTGACTGCATTCTGTTTTTCTTTTTCTTTTTGTAGGTCAGAGAGCACAACTGCATTAATGGAATCCCTCTAGTACCCCACCAAGTTTAAACTCATGGAAGGATGTGCCTAGTTGTTAGAAGAGGCTAAACCTACATCAAGGAACAATAAGAACTAACCATCCATCAACAAGATGTTACCTCCACACCATGCCGTGACAACCATCATCCATGCAAAAGGAGGCTTCACAGTTTGCAAAGTCCTATCAAACCCGTGCATTGCTATAAAAGAATCTCTTAACTTTCAAATGTATGTCGAACACCGTAAAAGATCTGTCAATTCACCTTCCGTCATTTGGTGATACACTCGGGGAATGAAATACCAAAGCAGTTGGCACAATTTTAAAACCCTGTTAAGGGTTCTCGCCAAGAGGTCCACAAGAAAAGGGAGGTTTCCACAGAATTTGTTTATTTTCTTTTCGTCTCTCTATTTCTCGCATATCTTCTTTAATTAAACATTGCATGCCATGTAATCATAGTTTTAAATAAAAATAGGTAGTTTCCAGTTTATCCCTTTTGTCTCATACTCTTGTGGATGATTATTACTTTTAGGAATTCTTTTCTATTTGGTGAATGACTCGACTTAAACGATGGGATAGCATGGGCAACCCATTCAAAGGGGGATTAAGACTTTTGAGAAACAAAGAGAGAGTGAGAGATATGAAGGACATAGTTGTCGCGCCCAGATTTTTCGCACTCGAGGAATACTCACTCAAGCGGGAAAAATGCTGTACTCTCTCGTTAGAACTCACCCTCCTAGAAGAATGAGTGCGACTAGGTTTGAATTGAAAATTAGGTTTGAATAAAGGGCTTTTGAAAAAGATTCGGAGTCGCCACCTAACTTGATTAAGGTGAGTTAGGTCACCTAAAAACTAAGCATAATCTGAAAACTACACTTAGGGTTTTGGAAAACAATTTTAAAATATCTCCTCGAAAGAGGGTTTTAAAAAAAAAACAGGTTGTTTGGCAACCTTTGGAAAATATCTAGCCCTTTTTAGAAAAATGACTCCTTTTTGGTCTTTGAAAACAGTGATCTAGGTTCGGAGGTTGGTTACGTGTAGGGAAGACGCACTAAGCTATCACCCTACCCCGCCCTTTCGGTACCTACATGTCAATCTACCTTAGATTTACCTAGGAGAGTCTTCGACTAACTATAGTTCAACCCTATTCACTTTAGAAAAACAATGTTTGAAAAATATGATGCATGATATGCAAGTGCAAGATGAGAGAATTAGAAAATAGAAATTGATTTGAAAAGAAATTGATTTGATTTGCAAATAGATTTGAAGAAATAGAATTGAAATTGAAAAGTTTGAAAATTAAAAGTAGAAGTTTGAAAATAGAAATTTTAGAATTTTGAAAATAGATTGGAATTTGAGATTTGAAAAGATTTTGGAAACCGCACCCATGAGGGTGGAATTGAAAGTTTGAAAAGTGTTGTGACCGCACCTATGAAGGTTGCCTACGTATCCCTTTGGGGGAATCAGGTCAGTCGTAGTTCGGACAAGAGTCCGATTGAAAAGAGATTGATTTGAAAAGAGAGATTGGATTGGAAGAAAGAAATTGAATTGAAAATTGAATTTGATTTGAGATTAGAAAAGGAGATTGAATTTGAGAAGATTGGACTTGCTTTGGAAAGATTGATTTTGGAAAAATTTGGTTTTGGAAAGATGGAGGTTTAGGAACCTAGACTTAGGAAAGGCTTGACTCGACTTGGAAGGTTTAGGAGATTAGGAAAGGTTGAATTTAGGAAATGTTCGAATTAGGAAATATTCGATTTAGAAAAGTTTCGAATTAGGAAAGTTTCGTTTTTGGAAAGTTTTGAAATTAGGAAAGTTTGGAATTTAGGAAAGTTTTGGGTTTTGGAAAGTTTGGAAAGTTTTCACTTTAGGAAAGTTCTGAATTTAAGAAAGTTTGAAAATTGGAAAGTTTTGAAAAAGTTGGAAAGTTTTGAAAATTGGAAAGTTTTGAATTTAGAAATTTTTTGAAAAAGGGAAGTTTTGAATTTGGAAAGCTTTGAAAACAAGGGAGTTTTGAAAATAAGAAAATTTTGTTTTGGGAAAGGCTTGAAAAAGGAAAGTTTTTAGTTTAGGAAATGTTTGAATTAAGAAAGTTTCAACTTAAAGAAAGTCTTAAATTAAGAAAGTTTTGAGTTTAGAAAAGTCTTAGATTTGGAAAGATTTGAAGTTTAAGAGAGTTTAGAATTTAGAAAGTTTTAGGTTTAGAAAGATTCAACTTAAGAAAGTTTAAAATTTAGAAAGCTTTGAATTTAGGAAGCTTAGAATTTTAGAAAGATTTGAAATTTAGAAAGTTTAGGATTTAGAAAGTTTTAGAGTTTTAGAAAATCTTAAAATTAGGAAAGGCTTGAGTTTAGGAAAGGTTTGAAAACTTAGATTTAAGAAGTTAAGATTTGAAAAGAGGGTAGAATTAGGAAAGAATTAGGAAAGATTTGAAAGTTGAGTTTTTAAAATTTAGGAAAGATTTTTATGTTCAAGTTTTTGGAAACTTAAGATTTAGGAAAGTGGAAGATTAGGAAGGATTGGAATTAGGAAAGATTTGGATTAGGAAGGGATTGGATTTGGTTTCTAAAAGAGAAAGGTTGGATTTTGTTTCCTAAAACGGAGGACGGGATCTAGTTTCCTAAACGGGGAGATTGGATTTGGTTTCTTAAAGAGAAGATAGGATTTGACAAGAATTTGGAGAGGAAAAAATTTTAGAAACCCTAGTTTTGAAAAATTGTAGTTTCAACGTAGAAAATAGGTTTTGGAAACATGTATAGTTTTGATGTAGAAAACAAAAGATTTTGGAAACCTAGGTTTAGGGCAAAGTTTGAAAATTGTGTTTTTGGAAAGAAAATTAGGGTTTCCTAATTGTGGGTTCTAGGGCTTGATTTGGGGCTCTAAGGAAAGAGTTTTTGGAAAGTGTGTTTTTAGAAACGAAGGTTTTTCTAGAAAGGAATCCTAGGGAGGAGTTTTTGGAAAGTGAATTTAGAAAGAGAGTTTTTGGAAAAGATTTTAAAGAGAAAAGGAGTTTTGGAAGGTGTGTTTTTTAGAAATGTAGATTTTGGAAGGGAAATCCTAGAGGGGAATTTCTAGAAAGAAGATTTTAGAAAGAGAGTTTTTGGAAAGATTTTTGGAGAGAGTTTTTAGAAAGTGGATTTTGAGGAAAAGATTTTGGAGAGGAGTGGAAAAAGAGAGTTTTGAAAAATAGATTTTGGAAGGGAGTTTTTGAAAACAATTTTGAAGAGGAGAGTTTTAGGAAAGTATATTGAAAAAGGAATTTTTAGGAGGAAATTCTTGGAGAGAGAGAGAGAGTTTTTGGAAAGTACAAAAACATCTCACTTTCCTAAAGTGATTCTAGCCATAAGAGGGCTAGAACCACTTTAAGAAAGTGGTTTTGAAAACAAAGTTTGAAAATATAGGCCAAAAGGCCACTTTTAATATAACACTTTCCTAAAGCAACCCTAGCCATGGAAAGGCTAGAATCACCCTAGAATTGTGGTTTTGAAAACAAGTTTTTGAAAAAGAGATTTTGATGCAATTTTGAAAACAAGTTTGAAAACGATTTTTTGAAAAACAACTTTGAAAACGAGTTTTGGAAGATGCAAGACTATGATATGCACAATGCAATTTGGGGTCGTGAACATACAAGGTTAAGGCTTCACCACATAATCAAGGGGGCCGGACCCACGTGGTCTTTGGTTAGACTATAAGAAAGCCCCCGACACGGTGACTCTTCAATAGTCCAATCCTACACATGGACCGGGAATCCCCTTGTTTCAAGCATGCAAAGAAAGGGGGGAAAGAGATGGGGGATTAAAATAGAGAAAACCCAAGTGGGTTGGAGAGAGAAGAGAGAGGGGGAATGCGGAAATTTAAATAGGGAGCCTACCTTGTTTCTTGTTTATTTTGCGCGCCGTGCAGTCTTCGATCTTCGGTCTTCGTCTTGGTCTTCTTCTTCAGTCTTCAAGGGTTGTCTTCAAGCTTTAGATGGCAGCTCTTCAAGTCTTCCCAGGATGGTTGAAGGTTAGGGTATGAGTGTATAGAGGAGTGTATGAGTGTATAGGAGGCTAGGGTTTGTGTATAGTGGCTAGGGTTTGGAAAAACCTAGGGAGGCGAGGGTTTTGGAGGTGGTCGAGCTCTGTGTATCGAAATATGAGATTCTTAGGTTAAGTTTGTAGACCCCTTTCACGTTGATCGAGGCTCTGTATTTATAGAAGTTGGACAAGCCTAGCGCCTGTTGCAGTGGCGCCAGGGCAAAATTTATACTGGCGCCACTAGGAGTGGCGCCAGCCATTTAGGAAACAATTAAGGTTGGCAAGCAACGTATCTTTGACTAGATTTGGGCGCCTGTACTAGTGACTACCATGTAAACTTTAGTTTGGCTTCACTAGGAGTGACTTTGGAAAGTCCGGGAATGATTTGAAGGAGCCGGGAGTGGCCCAGAAAGCCGGAAAGGAGCAGGAACACTTAAAATAGTGTCCTGGAGGTATTCGACTTGAAAAGTGAGGATTGGATGTGTCGGAAAGGTTGACCGAGCCTTTAGGGGCAAAACGGTCAATCGGACCGGAAAACTGTCGGGACAGACTCAGACTGTCCCAGAAGAAGACTTGGGATCTGGAAACATTATTTAGAATGTTCCCAGAGGTTGCCGGTTTGATTCCCAGAGCCGGTGTGGTCGAAAAAGGAGACCAGCCCACTAGGGGCAAAACGGTCATTTTGCACCGGGTTTGCCGGAACTGACTCGGAATGGTCCGGAAAGGTAAAGGAAGATTGAGAATACTATAAAAAGTGTTCCCGGGTCATTACCGGTTTGATACCCAGAGCCGGTGTGGTCGGAAATGGAGACCGGCCCACCAGGGGCAAAACGGTCATTTTGTACCGGGTTTGCCGGAACTGACTCGGAATGGTCCGAAAAGGTAAAGAAAAATTGAGAATACTATAAAAAGTATTCTCGGGAGGTTACCGGTTTAATACCCAGAGCCGGTGTGGTCGGAAATGGAGACCGGCCCATCAGGGGCAAAACGGTCATTTTGTACCGGGTTTGCCGGAACTGACTCGGAATGGTCCGGAAAGGTAAAGGAAGATTGAGAATACTATAAAAAGTATTCTCGGGTCATTACCGGTTTGATACCCAGAGCCGGTGTGGTTCTCGGGGCGTTCAGATACCTAGGGGCAAAATGGTCATCTTGACCGGAAAGTCTCGGAAAAGGTCCTAAGGGTAGTTTGGTCATTTTTCACCGAAGTGAGATAACAGACACTGGTGTTGACCTGGGTTTTGAGTGTTTCCGCCACTCTAACGGTGTGAGTATTTCCGCTACTCGGACGGGGTTGACGATTTGAGAGTACTTCCGCTACTCTAACGGTTCTGTGAGTATTTCCGCTACTCTAACGGTTCTGTGAGTACTTCTGCTACTCTAACGGTTCTGTGAGTATTTCCGCTACTCGGACGGCTCCGTGAGTCCGCTATTCTAACGGTTCTGTGAGTACTTCCGCTACTCTAACGGTTCTGTGAGTATTTTCGCTACTCGGACGGCTCCGTGAGTACTTCCGCTACTCTAACGGTTGAGTATTTTCGCTACTCGGACGGCTCTGTGAGTATTTCCGCTACTCTAACGGTTGAGTATTTCCGCTACTCGGACGGCTTTGTGAGTATTTCCGCTACTCTAACGGGTCTATGAGTATTTTCGCTACTCTAACGGTTGTGTGAGTAGTTTTGCTACTCGGACCTTCTCGAGGAATAAACTGTCTTGAGAGAGGGATTGGAAAGGGGTCTTATCGTCTCCGAAGAGACGTGCCTGGGTTTTGAGTGTTTCCGCCACTCTGACGGTTTTGTGAGTGTTTCCGCCACTCCGATGGTTTTGTGAGTGTTTCCGCCACTCCGATGGTTTTGTGAGTGTTTTACTACTCAGACCGTCTCGAGGAATAAACTGTCTCGAGAGAGGGATCGGAATTGGAATAAGAAAGGACAATGCCCCTAAGGGCATTTTGGTCATTTTGCCTCTATTTGGGCCTGACAGGCCCGCGAAGCGATGGAAATGTGGAATTTAGACCTAGGGAATTGGATTCGATAGGAATATGCCCAAAATTACTTGAAAACAAGTCTGGACGGAGTGTAGACTGCCGAGCGGTCAAAAATGGGGTGCTTACAATAGTCTCATCAAAAAGGTGTAGAATTCATTGAAAAGGCGACACTTGTGTGATATCTTAGCTAAGCGATGGACTACCGAGTATTCAAAATGATGAGAAGCCATTGTTCTATTTATCCTAAATAAACACTATTCTTTGCTCAGCCCACTAGAGCCGTAAGTGATTTCTATTTAGATATCCCTAAACTAAGAACCATCCCCCATATTGGGGTAAGCACGGAGTAGTTAATTTGATAGAATATATAGGGGTTCACTAGCCGAAACACACTATCTCTAGGAACATTGTCTAAATTTTGTACCAAGGCTGTATGGACTAAGCAATTCAATTTGAATGATTAGAGGCCCTCAATTCTGCTACCATACACAAAAATATCCCCTTTTCTTAAACGACTAGTGGCTTGCAGAAAGCGGAAGATCTTTTTGTCTACCCCGATCCGAAACCATCCCCCCACACTAGGGCAGACAGGCAGCAAAAGATTTGGCAGAGAATGTCATCAACCATTAAGCTGAAGTAACGTGAAGGCTCTATGGATCAAGCAATCTTATTCAAAATGAAGAGATGCCCTCATTTCATTTCCCATATGGTTAAAAACAACCCTTGTCAAACTTGTTGAACCAGTTACTTTTTTCTCTAGAAAAAATCTCAATTTAGGGATCACCGCCCACAATGGATTAAATTGAAATGTTACGGAAAGGATCTAAGATAAAGAAGTTGTGGAAATGTTCATCTCACAGAAAGTAAAAAGAAAGGGAAGAAACATAAAAGCAAAGAGAAAAAGCTATCATGGGGTAAGTCAAAAGAAATAAAAAAAAAAATGAAGGGGCAACTCCATTAGAAGGTCAATGATCAGGCTACAAGAAAGGTGAACTTCTTAAAGAATAAATAGTTATTCAAAGGTGATCCTAGGTAACAAAGAAGCCCAGTGAAAGCAATAGGTTCGAGCCTTTATCCTTTCTTGTAAATACCCAAAACCGTGTCCTACATTAAGGCCCTGTTAAAATCCTCTCCGATTGGAAAAAAGATTGCTTGATCTAAATGAGCCAGACGTGTTACTGAAGCTAGAAGAGGATATCAGGGGATGAAACCCCATTGGAAGACCAACCAAGGATGGTGTGGATCTAAACCCCACTAGAAACAACATCAAATTTAAGCCTGCGTATCCTTTTCATTCATAAACCCTTTAACCTAGCCTACGTTATGGTCCAATTAAAGTTATCTCTGATAAAAGAAAATTGCTTAGTCCAAATAAGCCTGAACAATACCAAGACAAGTAGGATGAGAAAGGAGAACTGGGGAGGAATGTAGGGGCAATCTCTGGGGAGGAATGTAGGGGCAATCTCATGCTTTAAAGTGTGCTTAGATGGTTTTGGTTCAAACAACCCACTAAAAGAAAATCTTTGAGCCTAAATATCTCTTCATTTCTTACAACTCCTAAACTCAGCCTGCATTACGGTCCTAAAAGAAGTCTTCTCGGATTGAGGGCCTAGCTGTTTATTGCTCTGCAAAGGGCATGCAAGTTGTCATTCAAGCCATGGTGGCATTTTCGAAATCTAAGAGACAAAACCAAGTGAGATCAGAAAAACCCCAAACAGCAACCCTGTAGAAAGTAGGGATAGGATAGCAAACCAAAAAGTTAAGATCCCTGGTGAATGGTGCAAATGCTATCACACCCCGATAAGAGTGGGAAAAAATTAAATGAGACAGAATCCTAGAAAGGAAACAGAATCCTGAGAGTACGGGCTCTGGGACAATCCTGGGACATTCTTTGTAAATAGTTTATATACGTGTAGTATAATGCATCCGTGATATGTATAACCTGTACATCCATTAAATTCCTATGAAGTTTGTATCTATTCGTGTACTCATCAAATGCATGACATGCATTCAATTCCATTCCTGTATGTGTATTCATCCAAAAAGTAAAACATGCATTAAATTTCATTCTTGTATGAACATGTTCATTCATGAAAAATATATATATAAAAAAAATAGGACATGCAAAATAAGTCATACATCTAATTCCATGTGCATTCATAAAAACAAAATAAATAAATAAATAAAGTATAACATGCATTCACCCATTTACCTATACGTTTTTAGAATTGGCATAAGTAAATTGTTTTTGTACAAAAACTAACTCTATGTCTTTCTCTCTCTCTCTCAAATAGGAAACATGGAATGAGTTAAAACGTAAAAAGGAGCTAAAGTGACCCCTCAAACATCGCCAGCACCGGCACACACCTCAGAAAGCTCAAATTTTCATGGCCGACAAGAAACAGAGAATAGGACAATGACCCACCCTCGACCTCCTCAATCAAATGACTCCTAACTTGAGATACCATGTATGCTGGCATAGAAGAATAACAAATAAGTGCCTAATAGCCCAAAGCTGGAAGAGAGCAACGCATCCCCGGAAATGAGCGTCAACAGTCTGCTAGAATCTGGTAAGACTCACAAAGATCTCCCCCACAACCATGGGAGCATAGTATTGCCCCTTACGAATTTGGGCCAACAGTGCACATAATCGGCAGTCAACTAACTCATGCCCTTGTGGGAACACAAAGTAGTTTAGAAGAAACAGAGCTAGAGCAACAATGTGAGAAATAGACCAGTCCTGGGAAGTATGCCAATCACCTGAGTGGGCTCGCATACCCGTGCTAAACTCAAAGCGAGAGAAGAGGAACTCCGCTGGAATGTAAGGAAACTGGGGTAGAGAAGAAGACGAAAGAACCGCGCGTCGGAGTCCAAGCTGGGATGAGACCACTGTTATACAACCATCAGGAAAGATGGGTCCTACGATGTCGGCTGAATCATCTCGAAAACCAAGAAGAAAACCGTACTCGGGAGGAGTAGGGGTAAGTTCGCACTCTCCAAAAGCGAAAAAGAGATAAACTAGGCTGCCAAAAGGGAGTCACCACCTCCATGAACCTTGGAATAAGCTGCACTGACAAGAGTGAAGCCACCCGACCGAAGGACCGGTGAAAGATATTCTGCTCATCCGAAGGATAACTGTCATGCCAAGCTCTCAGTCGACACAAAACTGCGTTCGCCATCCTGAAAATCTAGGTAAGAATATCAACATAGGGTAAGTGTAACTCATAAGAAGTAAGAAAAATAAGAAAAACAACAAAAAAACAATAAAAAAATAATAAAAATAAGCAACAAATAAACAAATAATAAAAAGATTTCAAGTGATAAGTCAAAATGAATTTCCTACACATTTTGATTTTAAAATTTCAAGTCAAAATGAATTTCCTACACATTTTGATTTTAAAATTCCAAGTCAAAATGAATTTTCTATACATTTTGATTTAAAAGGTCAAGTTTCGAGTCAAAATGAATTTCCTACACATTTTGATTTTAATCCTCCACGTCAAAATGAATTTCCTACACATTTTAATTTGTCAACTTCGAGTCAGAAACAAGTTTTCTAAAATTTCTAGGGTTTTCTATCTTTTTTCTTCAAAAAGATTTTACTCCAAAACATTTTCCAACTCTTTTCCTAATTTCTAAACATTTTGCCAGAGTTTCATTTAAAAATGATTCCTACAATACCCACAACATCAACACAAAACACAAATCATGCACTCTACCACATCACAATCACATAGCACTAACATCCGCACACACTTTTCAAATTTCTAAGCTTTTCAAAAGAATTGTTTTATTTTCCAACAAATCAATGGTTTTCAAAGTTATCTTAAAATTCTTCAAAATCATTTCAAATTTTTTCTAAAATATTCCTACATTTTTCTAAATTTTAAACTCCATTAATTTCATCACTTTCTCAATTTTCTCAATTTTTCCTATTTTTCTAAGTGTTTTTCTATTTTTCAAAAAATCAAAAATTCAAAAAGTTTTCAAAAAATTACAAAATTTCACATGGTTGTTAAACACATTTTTCTAAGGCACACAGTATAAAAATCTAGCCAAAAAACTCAATACCCAAAGCTGTAGGGATAAACCCCCAATTCCTACAGAAACCCCCTTCACATAATCATGTAAAATCACTCAAATTCGATCAAATAAGCACCAAAATGCAAAAATAACCTCACCATAGTGTTTAAAATATATCAAAATATCAATTTTCACTATTCACACGACTTAAACGAGATTCTACACGTCCAAATAGACATAAAATCAAAAACTCACCTTTTGGAGTTCTCCGGCAAAATCTTCTATTCCGGCAACTTTTCCGGTGATGTGGCCTACTTCCGGCAATCTCCTATGGTCTCCAAGAAGCGTTCCTTTAATGTTCAGGTTGGTTTCCTCACGAACACTTTTGATTTTCCAAAAACTCTTCACATCCTGCAGGTGTTCGAACCATAAATTTTTCTGGTTTTGATCCCAAGCCTAGTGCTACTAGTAGTGACGCCAAGCCATTTCTTCCAAAGCAGTAGCGCCAGTTGCCAATTTTGGGCAACTTGGCCCTTTTTCTTGCTAAAACTCGATTTCAAAGGCCTTTTAGGCCCAATATCCCTTTCCACAATACTGTCTTCCAAAATTTCCAAAATCCATCCCTTCGACCTCCTCACAGTCAATATGAGACTCTTACTCTATCATTTTCTATCTTTGACAAGTAAAGACAGAAAAAGAGGGGCAGCTGTAAGCACCCCATTTTTGCCCGCTCGGCAGTCTCTAGTCCGTCCAGACTTGTATTCAAGTTGATGTGGACATATTTTGAGTCAACTCAATTTTTCAAGTCTAATCTAGTCAATCCATTGATTCGCGGGCCCTTTGGGCCCAAATAGAGGCAAAATGACCAAAATGCCCTCAGGGGCATTATCTGTCCAATTCCAATAGACATGTCTTTCCGAAGACGGTAAGTCCCCTTTCTAATTCCAATTTCAATCCGTCCTTCGAGAAAGTTAATTCCTCGAGGCAATAAGTCCATCCTATCCAGCATGTTTTCGAAGAAACCTTTCGGAACGGTAAGTCTCTTCAAACCCGTCGATCGGGACGAGACCATAAGTCCCCGAGATGGTAGAATAGTCCACCTTTGGCACCTACTAGCCCGCCAATGCAGAAATGTCCGTTTTGGCACGGCTTTTGAAAAAGTTGATTCCTCAAGCACTAAATCCATCTAACAGCTTCCCGAGATCAGGCAGTCTCGGGAATGATTGCGAACCGTCAAAGTAGCGGAAGTACTCGTAAACATCACAACTGTCAGAGTGGTGGAAACACTCGTAAACAGGTCGATATAGGAAATTGCCAACAAACCCCTGTATCATGGGACCGCCGTCAGAGTGGCACAAACACTCGAAACCCAGGTCAACACCGGTGCTTGCTAGCCCACTTCGGTAAAAAATGACCAAACTGCCCCCAGGGCCATTTTCGGTACGTTTCTCGAGAAAGTACCTAAGTCCTCAGAACAGTAATTCTCCCTTTCCAAGATTATCTTAAAGGCAATCCGGCATGATTAGGTGCATTCTAATCAGTTTCAGGCCAATTCCGAGACTTTTTGGTCAAGATGACCATTTTTTCCCTAGGCATCTGAACGCCTAGGGAACCACACCGACTTTGGGTATCAAACCGGTAACCTCTCAAGAATGCTTTTGATAGTATTCCCGACCTTTCATTATCTCTCTGGATCATTTTGAGTCAATACCAGTAAACCCAGTGTAAAATGACTGTTTTGCCCTTAGTAGGCTGGTCACCTTTTCCGACCACACCGACTCTGGGTATCAAATTGGTAACCTCCTGGGACATTCTCAATAATGTTTTCAAACCTCAAGTCTTCTTTTCGGGACATTCTGAGTCCGTCCTGACAGCTTTTTGGCCCGATTGACTATTTTGCCCATAATGGCCCAGTCAACCTTTTCCAACACATCTTGACATCGTTCTTCAAGTCCATTACACCCGGGGCCCTGTTCTAAGGGTTCATGTCCCTTTCCGGCCTTCTGGGTCATTCTCGGCCCCTTCAAATCATTCCCGAACCTTTTAGAGCCACTCATTGTGAAGCCAGGCTAAAAATTGGTTGGTAGTCACTAGTACAGGCGCCCAAATCTTCTAAAAATACATTGCTTACCGACTTAAAAGCTTTCCTAAGTGGCCGGCACCACTCCTAGTGGTGCCAATGTGTTATTTGGCCTGGCGCTACTGCAACAAGCGCCAAGTTGTTCTTTCCTCTATAAATACAAAGTATCTTACAGCGTGAAAGAGGTCCACAAACTCAGTCTACAAACTCTTCTCTTCGATATACAGAGCTCGTAGCCTCACTAAACCCTAGTCTTCTTTAGGCTTTCTAAATCCTAGCCCCTAAACACAAACCCTACTTCCTACACACTCCCATACACTCACATATACTCTTATACACTAGCCTTAAAAGCCTCCATTGAAGACTTGAAGTGCTGCAACCCAAAGCTCCCCGAAGATCAAGATAAGCCTTTGAAGACTAACGTAAAGTGCATAAAGCAAAGCAAATAAAATGAGATGCAAGGTAGGCTTTCTTTTTACGTTTACGCAATCCCCCCTCTCTCTGAGCCCACTTGGGGTTTCTTCTATTTTAATTCCCCATCTTCTTCCCCTCCCCCCCCCCCTTCTTGCATGCTTGAAATAAGAGACTTCCCGGTCCATGTGTAAGATTAGGCTATTGGAGGTCACTGTGTCGGGGGCTTTCTCTTAGTCTAATAGGAGACCACGTGGGTTCGGCCCCCTTGATTATGTGGTGAAGCCTTAACCTTGTATGTTCACGACCCCAATTTGCAATGTGCATATCATGATCTTGCATTCATCTAAAATTCGTTTTCTAACTTGTTTTCAAAACTTGCATCAAAACCGTTTTCAAAACTTGCATTAAATCGTCTTCTTCAAAACTTGTTTTCAAAATCACAATCTTAGGGTGATTCTAGTCTTTCCATGGTTAGGGTTACTTTAGGAAAGTGTTATATTTAAAGTGACCAATGTGGTCCATATTTTCAAATCTTTGTTTTTTTCAAAACCACTACCTTAAAGTGGTTCTAGCCTTCTTATGGTTAGAATTGTTTTAGCAAAGTGAGATATTTTTATGGACTTTCCAAAAACTTTTTTTTCACAAATTTCTCTTTCTAAAAAACCTTTTTTCTAACATACTTTCTAAAAACTCTCTCTAATCTCCTTCTCAAAATTCCTTTTCAAAATTGTTTTCTAAAACATTCCCTTCAAAGATCTATTTTCCAAAACGTCTTCTTAAACTCCTTTCCAAAATGCATTTTTCAAATTCACTTTCTAAAAACACTCCCTAAACGCTTTCTTACAAACTCTTTTCAAAAACTCTTTTTTAGGATCTTCTTCTAAAAATATTCTTTTCTAAAAAAACTCACTTTGCAAAATCTCTTTCCTTAGAGCCTAAGTCAAGTCCTAGAGCCAACAATTAGGAAACCCTAATTTTCCTTCTCAAAAACATAATTTTCAATCTTGCCTCAAAACCTAGGTTATCAAAATCTCATTATTCACATCTAAATTATAAGTTACCAAAACCTATTTTTTACATCAAAATTATAGTGTTCCCAAAATCTAGAATTTCAAAAACATCATCTTTCTAAATCCACGTTAAATCAAATCCTCCGTTTTAGGAAACCAAATCCAATCTCCCCGTTCAGGAAACTAGATCCCATCCTTCGTTTTTGGAAACAAAATCAAATAATCTCCTTTAAAAACAAAATCCAATCTCTCATTTTAGGAAAATAGGAATCTCAATCCTTCTTAGTCTAAACCTTTCCTAATCCGCTCCTTCCTAATCTCATACTTTCCTAAACCTTAAGTTTCCAAAACTTAAACATTTAAATCTTTCCTTAAATTTTAAATTTCCAAATCTTTCCTAATTCCACAGCTTTTCAAATTTAAAATTTTCAAATCTAAGTTTTCAAATATTTCTTAAACTTAAACCTTTCTTAATCTCAAGTGTTTCTAAAACTCAAATTTCAAATCTTTCCAAATCCTAAACTTTCTAAATTCCAAACTTTCTAAATTTAAAACTTTAGAAACCTTCTTAAGTTAAAACTTTCTAAAAGCGAAACCTTTCCTAATTTAAAACTTTCTAAATTTCAAAATTTTCTTAAGAACTTTCTAAATCCTAAACTTTCTAAAATTCTAAATCTTTCTTCAACTTTTCCTAATTCAACTTTTTCCAAAAATCAACTCTTTCTTACAACGAATACTTTCCAATTTCAAAACTTTCCTATTTCGAAAACTTTTCTAATTTGAAACCTTTCCTAAAATGGAACTTTCCTAATTCGAATCTTTCCTAAATCAAAATTTTCCTTAATCTTCTAAGTCCAAGTCGAGTCAAATCTTTCTAAGTTTCATCCTTCCTCAGTCTGGGTTTCATGAAACTAAGTTTTTCAAAATCAATCTTTTCAAATCTTCCAATGAAAGATCAAAGTCCAATCTTTTCAATTCTAAAATTTCAAATTCCAATTTTCTATTCTAAGTTCAAATTAAAATCTCTTTTTTAATTCAAACATTCTATTTTCTATCGAACTCTTGTCAGAACTACGACTGATCTGATTTCTCAAAAATTATACGTAGGCAACCCTCATGGGTGCGGTCACAACTTTTTTCAAATTTTCATTTCCATAACCTTTTTCAAATCTCTAATTCTATAACTATTTTCGAACTTCCAGTTCCAAACTTCTATTTCCAATTTCAAAAACTTTCTTTCAAAATTAAATCTATCTCTTCAAATCTCTTTTCAAATAAAATCAAGTTCTTTTCAAATCTATTTCGCAATCTATTTTCAAATCAAATTTTTCTGTTGCACTTGCATATCATGCATCATAGCAATTTCTTTCTACAAATTCTTTTCAAAGTGGATAGTTTTGGACATAGATTAATTAAAGACTCTAATAGGTGAATCTAGGGTGAATAGACATGTAGGTACCGCAAGGGCGGGGTAGGGTGATGGCTTAATGCGTCTTCCCTACACGTAACCAACCTTCGAACTTAGATCACTCTTTTCGAAAGACCAAAATGGAGTTTACTTTCAAAAAATGACTTAAAAGCTTTTCAAAGGTTGTCAAACCAGATGTTTTCTTAAAAACTCTCTCTTGAGAAAAAATTTTTAAAATCGTTTTGAAAAACACTAAGTGTAGTCTTCGGATTGTGCTTAGTTTTTAAGTGACCTAACTCACCTTAATAAAATTAGGTGGCAATTCTAAATTATTTTTCAAAAGCACTTTATTCAAATCAATTTTCAATTCAAACCTAGTTGCACTCATTCTTCTAGAAGGATGAGTTCTAATGAGAGAGTACAATATTTTTTCCGCTTGTGTGTGTATTCTTCGAGTGCAAAAAATTTGAGCACGACAGTAGCCCCTGCTGATGTGATGGGGAGGGGCGACACAGGGAGCAGGCCTGAGTCCCTAGTCTGTTCGGAGGTGAAGGGGTTCGGTTTGAACGATGCCCGACCAGAAGATTGGGAAGAGACCTAGTCTGGTCGGGAGAGATTACAAAAGGATCGGCTCTGTCGGAGCCCGACAGCTAGGTCGGGGAAACGTCACTATCATAATAGATTATGAATGAGGAGATTAATTCATTTAACCTAACATGAAGCATGCAATCGTCTCAGGGGACCTTCATATCAATATTTGGAAACCTTATTTCCTTGGCTATCTAATTTTCACTTCCAGCTTTTGAGAGAGGCCTATTAATTTTACAAAGTAAAGGGTAATAAAGAATGTCAGTTCTAGTCCTACGTGTGAATTTTGAAGAAGAGCACATTGATTAGTGATTGTAATTGGTTGAAGGTCTCAAGTTCGATTCCTCCTCACACCCTCTTATAGCCAACCATCGTTCATGCAATTAATGAAGTTTACGTGATTCATATGGACTGTGGCCCTACTTGAGGGAGTACTCGAGCAAAGGCCTTGACACAAAAAAAAAAAAAAAAATTACTGATTGAAGGTGTAATACAAAGGAAATAGTAAACTCTCTTGGTGACTAGTGGTTCAGCACGTTCACACATGCCAACCACTATTTTTCAATCTCGACATACAAATAAGAATATGGGATGAAAAAAAGCTGCACAGTTAATGCAAAAAAAGTTCAAAACAAAACAGCAGAAAGCTATAAACAGAATGCCAGCATAATACCAATCGAAGCAACATATGTCATGAATTTACTCCTTTAGCAACCAGCATATCTCATACATTTATGCCTGCATAATACCTCATGAAGTAGCATATGTCATCCATTTACTCCTTTAACAACCAGCATATCTCATGCATTTACTACTCCTTTAGGTCCACAAATCTACCCTGGTGTATAATGGCTATGAAATATAATTCAACTTAATATGCATTCAATAGAGGGGAATGACAACCCAAAAATATGAAAAGGAAAGTCCACAATATCAACGATGAAGAGATCCAATAACAAAAGGTTTACCACAACCATCAAGAAACCATCCGCACGTGTAGAGAGAAAATATAAAGTTATTCAAAATGTAGTAAGAAAAAGGGCTGCCACAAACATTAAGGAAACCCATTTTGTTTGTCTAACTTCAGGTCATCTTTCAAGTGAATTCACTCGAAATCATCAATTGCCATTATTTTCAGTTGCAGCGTTTTTCTCACTTGAGATAGCTTCACGAAGAAAATATATTCTACATGTGTTCGCCCAGCCATCCATTTCTCTAGTAAATTAAGTTGTTCGTGGCATTATAATATTAAAGAGATTAGCATTGCATATAATGGTGTATGTCCTAGAATTATTTAATGGGAAATTCTATGCACTTATTTACCTCTATATCGAGATTCATTAGTGCTATTGCTTCAAACAGAAGGATTTTTTCTACATGCTTTCCAAAGAGAGTAGCCAATATATTGCCCGTAGAGTCTTCTAACTCAATGCGTATAATACAACTGAAATTCACAAAATTAGAACCTGAAAATAAACTTAATATCCCTATGGCATTAGGGACACTGTAGTTGTACTAAAAAATACATCATTCCTTGGTATTCTAGAAACTGCCTTTACGGAGTGGTGGATATACATTATTGTCGATGGAGAACATCTACGTAGGCTGCCAATCTTGCAAGAGCGATTACGTATTCAAACTAATAAAATTCAATAATGCAAAAAAACGAATCAGTTCAATATGAATTTCCATCATGCAAAAAATATAAACATTAAACCCTGAAACCCCGGTATACCTCGTTGAAACATATAGAGTATTGATCAAAAAACAAAAAAACAAAAAATTTACCAAAGGTGACTTAATCATCAGGGCCATTTCTTAAAATCCAACTTCAAAGCCCACATCCAAAATTCACCTTCAAAATCAAAATCCAAGCTTACAAATTGAAATGAATCTTGCATTGACTTTCTCTGAGGAGTATACATAATTCTCAACTGGGAAAATTGAAAACCCAAATGAGCATCCGATGATCATAACCTCTCATCTTAAAAACCCACCTTAGAAATACATTTCAAACAACCCAAATCCCATTTCAAAATAACTCCACATAATCCTACAACCAACAATCCACCAAGAATATGGTCACATATTCTAAGCCAACTTTAGAGACAGATAACAGTACACCAACCAATATTGCTAAGTCCTCCAATCTCCAAAAACTTATGTCCAAAATCAAACCTGTAAAGCAAAAAACCCTCAAATACCTGTCTCTTAAATTCACAAGAAAACAGAATATTTGTACTAATGTATCATCTACATGCTTTATTCTTCTATGTATACATATAAATTAGAACTGTGTGCGCTCATATAAAAGTTAAATGTAAGGGTTGGGTTCAAACAAAGCAGAGAGGCAAGTATTCAGAGTGTTAGCACAATGGTCATGTGGTTCTGTAAAACTTTTTTCTTTCTAAGTTGAATCATAGCCATTTGCTCAATTATTCAGAAACCTAACTCAAAAGATTTGCTCACGCCCAATTTTCCGAACTCTTATACATAACTGACCGTCTTAAGTACCCAAAATGAAAGCTTGCCAACGATTATAAACAACAACAGCAAAAAAGACGGGTTTAGTTTCATCATTGCACAAACCAATCTATCATCCCATTACTATTCTTCTACAGGAATTTTTTCGGAGCAAACAGTTAAGATAATACAACAATTGCTAAATTTAAACAGAACAACGAATTGAGTTTATTATAGATTTTTGCAACTAACCTGCTTGCACTGCTGTAGCCCACGGTCGCAGCTACAATTCCAGTGACATCATACGCTAAACCATATGTCTGCAAATTAAGATCGCGGTAGCTACACCCAAACCAGTGAAGAAACAATAACTGTAGAATCAATAAAAGAATTGGGTTTAGGAAGAGTACCTTCTTCTCGTTTTCTTCAGAGTTCTTTTGTGTCATACTCTAATAGGCATGTACACATAGACATATATAGAGATGAAAGACGGTCGGTTGGGTTATTAGCGGCAACCGGTGGGCCAAGCAACTGGTTTCTATTGGCTGCTTATGCGGTTCTGCGGCCGGAATTCGCTGCTGTGAAGTCTGCGATCAAGGCAGTGTTCGAGGAAGTAGGTGTTCAAGATCTTCGGTTGCATCATCTGTGGATACGGAGAGGCAAATTGGATTGGTTCCTGGAGAGGCTGAGATTGGCATTATCTGTGGACTGACGGGATAAGGAAGAAACACGGTGGCCGCAAAAAGTAAAGGCGGTCGCCGCATTATTGTGCGGCGAAGAATCAAAATTCGTTGAGTTTGCCTCGTCGAAATCCATTGATTCTGTCAGTTCATTAATGCGGTTGCTGCGATATTGTTGCATGAAGAATCGAGATACGTTGCTAGATTGAAATCCATTGGAGCGGTAGAGTGAAACTACGAAATCAATTTCATTCTTCAGAGTGAGGATTTTGATGCTCTCAAACAAATTGTTGTGGTGCTATCAGACAAATCCTGAGGGATCTGAGTGGGGGATTTATGGCTGTGCGAAATTGTAACAAAATAAGGTAGAGAAGGGAAACGAGAACATTTTACAAGGATGCCGGAGAAAAACGCACTGCATTCCCGCTTTTATCATAGATACGAGATAGATATGATGGACAGGATCCTATCTCATGTGCAACCAGATCTGTTGACTTTAATTCATCCCATTTGGGGCCACTCTGAGAAATATTCGGCTAATTATCCAGGCAGTTCATATGAGACCTTTTGCAATTAGATCGCTTAGTGCATGTCTGGGTGCTTGGACGAAGAGTTTTGGCAATAATTGAGAATTAACAATTTCAAAAGCAGATGGCTATTTTAGAAATACGAAGAGCTTATCTCCAAATACAGTGATAAAGGTTAGTCGTTCAGATGTAATGGGTACCCCATGTGGAGTGTTTATAGTTGCTCTCTACCCCCATTCTACTCTCCAAATTATCCCATCTAGCTAGACAGTACTCCAATAAAACAGCTTATGTTCTTTATGTCTCCACATTTTTCTATATATTATTTGATAATCTTTGAAGATTTTCCCTCATTAGAACCTTATTGAAATGTACATCAACTTATAACCAGAGACCTCAGGTGGCATATGTTAACTGGGTAATGGGTGCACAAGCCAAAAATATAAGGATAGTTTTAACGAATGCCAACTACGTATGATGAAAAATGTAAAACACAAAATAATTTCTCAATTTTTTTTTTTTTTACCCACAAGACACTAGTAAATGAGTTCCATGTGTAGTTATTAATGTAAGTACCACTGCATTGTGTCTCGTAAATAAAAAAAATGATTGAAAATTTGGTTTATATGTAGAATTACTCCTATATGGTTCCCATCCAATTGACAGCCATTGGCATGATGGCATAAACATGTACAAGAACGGAATGGGCCTAGGATAAATCTGCAATGGTCGACGAATAAAAGAACACAGAGTTGGTTGGCTTTATCAATATCTTGAAGCTGTTGAAAAAATGATGACTTTTACTTATTTTGAGATACAATAATTGTGGGACTCACTTAAATCTTTGGAGTGAATGAGTCATTGGCAAGTGAGTCCAAATGTGTTCTTTTTTTTTTTTTTCATTTTTTGGGTGCTTTGGATTTAAAAGACAAGATAGGAAAAAAAAAAAAAAAGAAGGAAACTTAACCCTTTTTTGAGAGGATTCCAACCATATCACCCACCACCAGAGACCTTAGAGGTTTTGGAGGGTCTTCCAAAAAAACAAAGCTCAGCATTTGGTTCACTCCCAAGTTGGCCAACTTGCCAGTGCACTTATTACCCTTTCTTAAGGTATGTTGAAGAGTGCTTCTACATCTTCTGAGCAAGGTTTTTGAGTCTTTAATTAGTGCTTTATTGTACTCCAAAAGTACAATCTAAATACCTTAATTAGTCCCTTGTTAGACCTAGAGTAGGATTAATTGTTTAGTTTTAATCCTAATTCGTACTAACTTAGTTTATTTTAATTGAAACAGGAATCTCGTGCTAAAAAAATCAACTTTAGGTGAAAGTACAAAATGCCGTTCGAACAGTCCACGAGGGCATTCGAATGGATGACATCAGCACACACTAGGGGTTCAAATGGTGGAGTTAGCGTTCAAATAGGGAACAGTAGCATTCAAATGGTGCGTCAAATGGTGTCACGTCAAGACCAAGTCCAAAGCATGTTTGATAGATTCAAAGAGCATAAAATCCCACTACAAGAAAAACCACATTTAGTAACAAATAAAATAGTCACTGAATGTTATTTTTTAGTTGCCAATATGAATTCGCGACTAAGGTGGCGACTAAATTATTTAGTGGCCTATTAGAGGTTACTAAATGTTATGGTTTGGTTAGTCACTGATATGTGATCAATGGCGACTAAACGTGGTGACTAAATTGGTAGTCGTCAAAGGTAATTAGTCATCAAAAGATGTCATACAGCAACCATTGACGTTAGTCGCGAAACTCCCATAGTTGCCAATACTTAGTCAGCGGCGACTACACTTTGTGACTAATTATTAGTCGCTATAGCTAATTGTTTGCCAAAGTCATCTTATAGTGACCAATATAAGTAGTTACAAATCCTATGATCATAAGGACTTTTGCAACCAAAACATGTTAGTAGCCAAAGAATTAGTTGCTCATTTATTAAGAAGATATTGGAGACGACCATTATTATCCAAAACCTATACGAATCACAATCGATCAATTCTAACTTAACAAGTACACAGAGCTTCGTATAAAGAAACTATATACTTAATTTCAATAAAAATATCAGTGCCAACATCCACAAAACTATATCCACCTATGTAAACAATAAAATTCTAAAATGCATGTAAATTAATCCAGCTAAGTCTAATATTCACAATCGAAAACCTTTATAATTCATAAGTACGAACTAGCCTAAAATAACATGTACAATTAGCCGTAATATTAACATCTAAAATCTTCGTCCCACCAAAACTTCGTCCCACAAAATCTTCGTCCATAATAGCCATCAGTAATCTGTAAAAGAATAAACACAAAAAACAAAAGATTTCATTAGTAACAATCCTAAAATAGAAATTATAATGTGATTACAAAAGTCTTACAAAATTTGAACTTGAAGTAGGCAGAATAAAAAAAAGTGAATTACCATTGTGTCTTATTCTTTGTAAAACGGTCAATTTGATTTTGAACAGAAGTGAGAGGCAATTTGATTTTGTTACAAATTCAGTGACTTCCCAATTGTTTTCTCTAGATGATCAGCCATGAATCATAATAATATCCTAGACCGAACTCAGAGGAGTTTTATTACACAGACTTGGTAAAGGTTCCTAGAGTAGGCATCGGTGTTGAATCATCTAATTAGCTAAACACGAATCAGATGAGTACAAAACATTTTGGCAAACATATTGTTTTCAATTGCATAATTAAAGGGAGTTGGAGTGGCAAGACATGGACCTATACCAAATTTCTTGACTATTTCCACATGCCTTCATTTACTGCATCATCAAACGTTGAAGTTCATCAAATTTTTTTCGTAGTTCATCGCGGCTCCTCTTCTCGCCCTCTCTCTTTCTTTGTTGCTCTTTTTGCTCCTTTTCTTACTCCTCTCGCTCCTTAGCTCGCTTCTCATTCTCCCTTTCCCGTTCCTCACGAAGTATCTTTAATTCAGATGCAAGTGTCTTGAGCTTTGATTTGAACGAGATTCATTATCATAGCCCGAGGACGGCTTCAGACCTACCCCAAACCTAAGGATGTACCCTTTTCTCTCACCAAGCGCTTTTCTTGAGATTTCTTCCGGTGTTATATGTATGCCGGATGCCTTAGCATCATCACGAGTTTTCACCATCTCTTCCTATCAAAAAAGAAACAAAGGTTATAAATTAGTTACCATTTTTTTAACAATACTAATACTCGAGCTAGTATTGTACAAGAGTGTATAAGGCTTAAATATATACGTATTGCCTCTTGCATTTTGGGTGCAGTCACTCTTTTGTCTTTTTTGACTGATGTCCATCCTTAGAATAATCAATAAAATCTAGCATTTCTTCATCTGTGGCTCGTGGCTACAAAGTCAATCAACTACATAAGTCATTTACTTGTATTGAAAAGATGAGTTATATACCTTAAAAAATACAAAACTTATAGTGTGTTTTACATAACATCAACAATCACCTTTTTGGTCATTGTAGCAGCAAATGATCTCGATCCCAGGGAATGGCCGTACGACAACTTTTTCTTATTCTTTCTACCAGCTTTTGACCGTTTCTACAACAAAAAAATATAAACTTAAACTTCAAATTGAATTAATCACAATTCATTACAATTTTAAACTGAAATTAAATGGTGGTAAACTTACCCTAAATGTTTTACTCTTAAATACATGATCAATCATGTACTTCCAGTCATCCACCTTCACCCCCCTGTATAGTTCATTGTATGGATCAACCATAACTTTTTTTGACTTGCGTTAGTGCTTACTCATCTTGCCTTTTCAATTTTTATACAAAAGATTAGCCCTCTTATTTATCACAGCAAGGATTATATGGTTGTTCTCATCTGAATCCTCATCAGTAGTGATGCAAAATTTGTCCTACCAAAACAATAATAAGTTACAAGTACTTGCAAACTGTTGAATATATTGTTTCTAACCTATTAACAGAAGACCTTTGTACTTGAGTAGTCTAGAACTATTACCCGCACAGACTGTAGAATAGTTTCTTTAACTATTGGGTCAACAAGTTTCCATCTCTCAGCAAATCCTTCAATAGGACAATACCTTCTAATTGCAATCCCCAGCTGGTTTGAACACATTGGAGCATAAGGGCCGCAAAATGTGTTGAACCCTTAAAAAATTGGCACTGGGAGCCTTTCCCCAGAATTGTCATCAATTGGTTTAGTTAATCATTTTCCAAGACTAGGCCCCCGCATACGCTTTGACCTCGACCTACCTGACAAATATTTTTAAGCAGACATTTTACCAATTACTATTTTAGCAGTTACACTGGTGGGTCTAGCAAGTATAAAGAAACTATCATTTTACCTACACCCCTCATAACAATGGGAATTGGTGCACTTGGTTTAGAGTGATCAATACTGTGCGATTGATTAGTCACCACAGGTGGCTGTTCTAGCTGCTCTGAAGGCAAAGAACTCAGCAAAAGATTGATGGCTAGTGGCTCACTCGGGGATTGCAAATTCATAAGTGAGTTCCTGGTTGAAAATGATGATGTATTCCTTCTTTTCTTCCCCGAATGCATGGTCAGCTATTAAATTAAAATGCAATGCATTAGAAAAACATGAACATGAAAAGCGACTATGTTATTAAATAATAAGTATTGTTATGAAAACAAAAAAGTCATTAGTGACAACTGAATTATAAAATTGAGCATCACAGAGCCAGCTAATTAAAAACTCCTTTGGTTTAGGTATAACGTGATTAGGGGCAACTTGTTTAGCTGATAAAATCTTTCAAACCAAGTCATTACCAAGTGTTGTCACAAATATTACCTTATCTGCTCGAGATCGAGATGAATGGTTATTTTTGGTTGATGAGTATGTTCCTTCCTCATCTGAAGCTAGATACTCATCATCATCATGACTTTTATTCTTGTTTTTCTTTTGATTACCTCCATGCTTAGAACATGTACTTGAATTGAACAATGAATTTGAAAATCCTTTTAAATTTAAATCTGCAAGCCTTGCATTGTTACTTTTAATTCTATTTTTTCTTTGCATCTCGAAGTCCATCACCGTCTGGGACATGCTTGTATTGTGACTTTCAATTGCATTTTTTCTTTGCATCTTGTAGTCCATCACCGTCTGGGACATGCTTGTATTGTGACTTTCAATTGCATTTTTTCTTTGCATCTCATACTCCATCACCGTCTAGGACATGCTTGTATTGTGACTTTCAATTGTATTTTTTCTTTGCATCTCATACTCCATCACCATCTGGGACATGCCTCCAAGCTTGATAAACAACTTATGCTTCATTGACATATCTGTAACTATAACAGATATGAAATGTTCAAAAGTAATTAATATGATAAACTAAATGCATTATGTATTGATGTAGAATCAATGACCGCATGTTTCAATATATATTGTAGCAAAAAGATGTACTGGTATGCACAGGTGCAACTCCTCCATTATCTAACACCAACCTTACCTTTATATCTTCTCACAATGCCATATACATATATAAATGTAGCTGTGTTCGTGGCAACTGAAAATAGAGAGGTCAAAACAGTGCATATATAACATATTGGGGATCCCGCGATGGTGCACCAATAGCGCATTAATAACACAGAGAGGTTTTTCCACAAGACGAAGGATCGCGCGATCACGGGCTAGACCTCGCCATCGCGCGCTCTGACGGGTTACCTGGCCTGGTGAAGAAAACAAAACTACAAATCGTGTAAGGAGGAGATAGGCAGTATTTAGGGTTAGAGATTGGCGTTGAGAGGCTCTTGTTATGGGCAAATCAGCCTAGAAATTGATTACACCAAATCAAAGCAACAAATTTAAAGCATCCAACTAGGGTTTCCTATGAATTGAATTAACAAATAATCTAAGCTTAAATAATCAAATTGCAAAAGGTAAGAAGCATCATACCTGAGGAGGAGGAAGAGAGAAACGATTTGAGATTGTTCTTCTCTCTATATGTAGCAGTCGCGCCCTGATTTTTGGGTGTCCAAGGTCCTTTCGGCTCGGAGACCCTAAAGCACGGAACTCTGTCACTAGAACTCATCCTCCTAGAAGGACAAGTGCGACTAGATTTGAAAATTGGTTTGACTAAGGGTTTTTTTAGAAAAATAGGAGTCGCCACCTAAGTTGATTAAGGTGAGTTAGGTCACCTAAATCTAAGCGCTAATCTGAAGATTAAACTTAGGGTTTTTGAAAAAGATTTTGAAAACTCCCCCAAAGAGAGGGTTTTTAATAAAATGGGTTGTTTGGCAACCCTTAGAAAGATTTAAGCGCGTTTTGAAAATAACTCCATTTTGGTCATTTGAAAACATAAATCTATGGTTCGGGAGTTGGTTACGTGTCGGGAAGATATCCTAAGATTATCACCCTACCTCGCCCTTTCAGTACCTACATGTCTAATCACCCTTTATTCACTCACTAGAACAATCGGTTACCATTGTCCACTTAATATCCACTTTAGAACTTTGAAAATGGGGTTTAGTCATCACTTTTCGGATGGATGATGCATGATGCAAGTTTTTGGAAGAAGTTTGAAAATATGGGGGTTTTGAAAGAGTTTGAAATAGAAACTGGGAATTGATTGGAATTTTTGAAAAAGGGATTGGAGTTGACATAAAAGTTATGACCACACCATTTTAGGTTGCTGACGTATCTCATTTGGCGAGAATCAGGTCATTCGTAGTTCGGGCAAGAGCCTGATAAAAAATAGGCACATTAGGGCCTTTGGAAAGTTTGAAGACACTTTGGGATCTTTGGAAAAGTTTAAGACACTTGGAGGTTTTTGAAAAAATTTAAGACACTTTGGGGTCCCAAAAGTTTTGACTTGAAATTGGATGGTGGAGCATTTTGAAAATGTTTTTGGATCAACTTAAGGGAGTTTTGGAAAAATGCTTTGGCATGACTCAAGAGAACTTGAAGGTGTTTGTGAAGTCTTGTTTTGAAAACCTTGGAGGAATGTTTTGATGAATTAGTTTTTGAAAGTGGTTTTTGGAAATGGCTAAGGGTTTGGAATCCTAATATGGACAACCTTAGAGGTTACTCTTGATTTATCACTTTGTCCTTGGAATCCCTAACCATGAGAGGGGGGGGGGGGGGGGGTAGGGACACCTTAGGTTTGTGACCTTTTGAAAGCATTTTTAGAAATGTCTTGAAGATGGAGTGTAAGGACATTTGAAGAGTTTATGGAGTTGGGTTTTGGAAAAATGGGTTATGAGGATAGTTTAAAATTGAGTGATCATTTAGAAAAGGATTCAAGAGTTGGAACCTTGAAGTGTACTAACCTAGGTTGGGTTGGCCTAGGGTTAGGGGTGACCTAAGTTTAACTAACTTGGGTTAGGTTAACCTAGGGTGAATGAACTAGGGTCAAGTTAACCTAGGGTTGGTTAACTAGGGTTAAGTTGACCTAGGGTTGGATAACTAGGGTCAAGTTAACTTAGGGTTAGACAACTAGGGTCAAGTAACCTAGGGTTGGATAACTAGGGTCAAGTTAACCTAGGGTTAGACAATTAGGGTCAAGTTAACCTAGGGTTGGACAACTAGGGTCAAGTCAACCTAGGGTTGGATTGGAAAATGGTTTTGGAAGTTGGTTTAATGCACTTTTGGAAAGAGTTTTGAAAAACAAAACATGTTATGCAATGGACTTTGGTGGACAACCCTTTGGAAGATCATTTTCATGAAAATTTTAACTCTAGCCAAGAGTATGGTTTATATGGTTGGTGATTGGAGACCATTGCAAGGAAGGTTTCCTCATGGCCATTATAACCTTTATCTTGACAAGAGTGGGGGTTTCAAAAATTAACATAATGAAGGCAATTTTTGAAAAATCATTTTTGATGCAAAGATGGAGAGAATTCATTTTTGAAAATTGTCTTTTGAGAAGGATTTTGAAAACTATTTTTCAAGAGAAACATTCCATCAAGAGAGGGTTCATATGGTCAACAAAAGGGAGACCACTAAAGAGAGGGTTCCATGGGGCCATTCCAACCACTATACTTGAAAGAATGGAAATCTTGAAAATTAGAGAAATGGAAAGCAACCTTTATGCAAGTTAAAATGCAATGATGCCAAATTGAGAGTTAGGGGTTAGTAGGGGTTTTTCTAAGCTTCAAGGAGCCAACTCTTGGACCAATTTTTTGAAGAAATATAAAGTTTGCAAATGACATGGAGTTTTACGAGAAATATAAGCATCATAGAACATGACAACACGCATAAAATGAAGCCAAGCATGCAAACATGATCAAAATAGTAATATGTAGAGGGCCATAATCACATACAAGACTTTTAGGCTACACCGCACAAACAAGGGGCTCCTAGGCCATACCATCTTAAAGTAAGCTAGTGAGAGATCCCCCTACACGGTGGCTCTCACTTGCTTTCCTCTAGGCATGATCTAAGAGCCCTCTTGGCTCAAGCCGCAAGAAAGGGGGTTGAAGATGAGAATTAAAATAGAGAATAGCCTAAGTAGGCTAGGAGGGAGAAGAGGAGAGTGGGGGAATACACAAATGTAAAAGGGATACCACCTTTTGCCTTCAACACACTTGTAGTCCTCCAAGGATGCTTTGATTGGAGCTTGAATGACTTCAAGAAGGCTTAGAGGGCTGGTAGGGAGTGTTTGATGGTGTATAAGGCTTTATATGTGAAGTATATAGGCTTGGGGATGATAGAATCTAAGCTAAGTGTAGGAGGGATGAAGTGTGTATAGAGATTCGCAGTTCTGGAGTGACTTCAGCAGAGCTTCGCATCATAAATCAGAGTTGGAATATGCAAAGGGGGGTCTGGTATTTATAGGCATTCTGGAATAGGCCTGGCGTATATGCTACATGCGCCTGGCCAAAATTTGACCTAGCGTATGTAGGACATGCGCAGGTATTGTTCTATTGCCAAAATGACACGTGGCACCCTGTGTACTGGTTGAATCTTGACTGTTGATCGAAAGTTGGTCGATCTGATCAAAATTTGCTCGCATGTAGCATACGCTCCATTACTGGGAAGGTTTGTCCAAAATTTGTCTTGATAATTGAGTCAATCGAGAAAGTTTCGGGGAAATCGGTCGTATTCAGGATGTTCTCCTAGGGCTTCCGATTAACTTTCATGTTTTTGAAAAGTTTGAAATGTGTTTAGAAGCATGGGATATCGTCTCGAGAAGTGTGCCAAAAAGGACATGTTTACAGAGCGTCTGTGATACGCTCCAAGGGTGTTCGAAAGTGGATGCTTTCGTTTCATATAATCGAGGCCTTCGAGAAGCGATCCTCTCGATCTGACCGTATCGATGGAAAGTACTCTGGAAATACTTTGGGAATTCCCAGATTTACGCATTTTTCAAGTCGTTTGATGGTGCGTTTCAATAAGGGAATTGGGAAAAATGTCAGCCTTGACAGAGCGTTTGCGAGACGCTCCAGAGGTTGTCAAAAGTAACTGGGTTTGAGCCATACGATGAAGGGCTTGGGGAAGCGATCTATCCAATCAAGCCATATTGAAGAAAAGATCTATGAACAAGCTTTCAAGAATTTCCTGATTTACGTGTTTCTCAAGTCAGTTAACGGTGCGTTATAACCAGGGAATGGGGAGAAAAGACAATTTAGGCGGAGCGTCTGCGAGACGCTCCAAGAAAATTTTATCGAGTCCTATGAGTTTAGTGTTGTAGGGTCCTCCTCGGGTTAAACAAGGGTATATGGTGAAACCCTTTGCTCGAAATCCCAAGGCCGGTGCTGTTTCACGGCATATTTGGATTTCTAAGGGCAAAACGGTCATTTCGACTGGGATTGGCTGGAAATGGTCAGGAATGGTTTGGTGTGTTGTGTTAAGCGTGTAGGGTTGTTTAGAGATGGTTTTGGGAGAGTCTTTTACCGTTCAGCAGGGTTTGTGCAGTGTTGAGGTGTTCAGGGGCAAAACGGTCATTTTGGCTAGAGTGGGCCAGAGTAGGACCGAATTTGGACCAAATGGCATGCAGGGGACACCTAATGGTTTAACAAAATTTTGGAAGGATGGACTTATCATTTTGAGGGATTTGAACTTTCCCAAAACGTACCTAGAGGCCCAAGGGGCAGGTTTGGTCATTTTTTACCGAGTCGGGCTAGTAGGTGCCGGTGTTGACCTAGGTGTTGGTTCCCAAGACCACCCGATCTCAGAAAACTACATGTGCGGTGTTGGTCTCTAAGAACGCTTGGTCTTAGAGAACTACCTGTAGGGGTGGTGTTGGTTCCTGAGAACGCTTGATCCCATAAAGCTACCTAAATTGGTGGTGTTGGTCTCTGAGAATGCCCGGTCTTAGAAAACTACCAAATGACGGACATTCTAAGTTGGCGAATGATGAGAATGCAAATATCATATTTTTATCTCATAATTTTTATCTTTTATACTTATTTGGTACCTAAAGGCACTCATTATTCTTATATTTTGACTTAGGGTGCTATGGAATGCCCAAAAAGAGGATCCTAGCTGAAAATGGACGAATTCGAGTAAAAATACACACAGCGTTCGAAGAGGCGTTCGAACGGTTCAAATAGGCGTTCGAACGGTTCAAATAGGCATTCGAACGGTAGTAGATGCATTTGAACGCTACGTCAAATAGATACACGTTAAGACCAGGTTCGAAATGCGTTCGACGCACCGTTCGAACGGTAGTCGGATTCGTTCGAACGGTGGCAAGGGCATTCAAACGGTCTTGCGCAGCTACAGATTTTCAAAAGTCTATAAAAGCTGGGACTGTTTTGTTTCTAGGGTTGTTGATGTTTTTTGTATTATAAAAGGTTATTATTTGAGTTGTTTTCATGGCCTTGCGTGGCTAAACTTTGAATCTTGGTTGAAGGAGATAGAAACCTCGGAATTAAAAATAAATTGTGAGATCTAATTTGTTTTCATTATTTGATTTATACTTTGAGTATCGAATGTTGTTTTATGCCTATTTTCATGGTTGTCTTGTTTAATCGCTACGAAGCTTACTAGTTTATTAATCATTGCAATCTACTGCTGAGTTGGATATCAAATCCGTAATTGTTTAATTCCTCTGATTTGTGAAGCAACTGAGATTTAATGATTTACTGTGTTGGGAATTATTATATCTTAGAAAGGGCATTCGACTAAATTAAATGCAACCGCTTGTGCTTGTGTTGTTTAGTTTCATCGATCTCTCTAATTCTTAAGGTTGCTGCTAGATTAAACCTTGTGTACTTTTCCTGGGTTGTTTAATAGTTAGGGTTGATTAGATCGCTTGTTTTTTATTAACTACAACTAAGGAGTGATAGGAAAATAATTTCGACGGTGAATATTCAATGTGTGAATTGATATGCTTGCATCGATGATCAATTATAAATTCCAGTGGTGGATGTTGACCTAAACCAAGGTTTGTTCTTTTGATTGATTTCAATACTTTAATCTAAATTGTTTCGTAGCTGTGATTATTAAGATAGTTTTCATTGAATCCAAAACCCCCCCAATCCTTGTTCACATAGGATAAAACTAGGCTAAATACTCTTCGTGGGAACGATCCTTACTTGCACTACTATATATTTGTTTTTCGGGTATCAGTTTTATTTTTGGGTGCCCGCAACAGCACGCCCAAATTTTGGTGTCTTTGCCAGGGAGTGATTTTAGTTAATTTTTGTGCTTCCTGTGGTCTATATTTGATTCGAAAAAAAAAAGATATTTCAATTAATTTTATTACTCTAGATTTTGTTTCTGAATTGTTTTCAGGGTTGGTTAGAGTTTTCTTGAGTGTTTATGAGCATAACTCGATCTTTTAATCAAGGTGATTTGCAGTGCGATCCAGAAATAGAGAGAACTTTACAAAGGTCAAGAAGGGAAGTTTGGAGAAATTTTGTAAACAACGATCCAGCTCTTGATTCCCTATTTGCTAGCGATTCTGATTCAGAAGAGGAGGAAGTCATGGCTGGAAATCAAACCTTGAAAGAACTTGTTGCACCTGATCTGAACCAACAACCCTTAGGCATAACATTCCCTACTTTAGATGTTCCTACTAACTTTGAATTAAAATCTGGATTAATACATCTCTTGCCCACTTTTCATGGTCTTGCAGGTGAAGATCCCCATAAATATCTAAAGGAGTTTCATGTAGTATGCACAAGTATGAAATCCACGGGAGTGACTGAAGAGCAAATTAAATTAAGAGCTTTCCCGTCTTCTTTGAAGGATTCGGCAAAGGATTGGCTCTATTATCTACCCTCCGGAAGTATTACCACATGGAACGAGATGAAAAGATTATTTTTGGAGAAATATTTTTCAGCTTCAAGGGCGGCCAACATTCGAAAAGAAATTTGTGGTGTGAGACAGCACAATGGAGAGTCCCTACATGAATACTGGGGGCGTTTCAAGAAATTATGTGCAACCTGTCCCCATCTTCAAATTAGTGAGCAACTTCTTATTCAATATTTTTATGAGGGCCTTTTGCCCAGTGATAGGAGTATGATTAATGCTGCTAGTGGAGGAGCTTTGGTGGATAAAACTCCCGAGGCCGCGAGAAATCTGATTGCAAATATGGCAGTCAATTCTCAACAATTTGGCACTAGACTTGACCATTCATCAAAGCATGTCAATGAGGTAAACATTTCCTCCATTGAACAACAAATTGCAAATCTAACTTCTCTTGTTCGTCAAATGGCTGTAGGTAATATGCAAACAACGAAGGTTTATGGAATATGTTCAGTAGCAAGGCATCCAACCGATATGTGTCCAACTCTTCAAGAGGAGCACATGGAGCAAGTGAATGCAACAGGTGATTTTCCTGGACAACCGCAAAGAAAGTAAGATCCATATTTTGAACACGTATAACGTGGGATGGAGGGATCACCCCAATCTTAGCTATGGGAACCCACAAGTAAATTAGCCCGTGATTCAAAATCGTCCAAGCTACCAGCAATATAAGCAACCACACCCCCCTAGACAATAACCGGGCCAAACTTCTAATTCAGGTATGTCTTTAGAAGATATTGTTAAGTCCCTTACCACTAATACTTTGCAATTTCAGCATGAGACAAAACAATTTCAACAAGAGGTGAGGGCCAGTATTCAAAGTCTAGACAATCAGATGAGCCAGATGGCAACCGCAGTCAGTCGGCTAGAAGCCCAAAGTTCAGGAAAATTACTATCTCAGATGGTAGTAAATTCAAGAGAAAATGCAAGTGCAATCGTCTTGAGAAGTGGTAAAGAGATTGAGATTCCAGTAAAGGCAGCCCCTACACCGTCGAACCAAAAAAAGGAGAAAAATATCATAGCAGATGGGAACGTTCCCAATGACAATGGCATACTTAAGTGTAAGTTCCCGCCTCTTTTTGATTATAAACCTGTACCTCCTTTTCCTTAGGCTTTAGCAGAATCTAGAAAAGATAAGCAAACTAAAGATTTATATGAGACTTTTTTGTAGATGCGAGGTAAATATTCCACTTTTAGATGCTATTAAACAAATACCTCGTTATGCCAAATTCCTTAAAGAATTGTGTACAATTAAGAGGAAACAAAAACTTAAAGGATGTGAGAAAGTGAGAGTAGGGGATAATGTTTATGTAGTTATTCAAAGAAAACTCCCTACGAAGTGCAAGGATCCAGGTATGTTTACTATCCCTTGTACGATAGGTAACATTAGATTTGAGAAGGCCATGATTGATTTAGGAGCTTCTATTAATGTCATGCCATATTCTATATATACTTCTTTGAAACTTGGACCTTTGAATAAAACTGGTGTAGTGATTCAATTGGATGATAGATCTAATGTTTATCCTAAGGGTATAATTGAAGATGTTCTTGTACAAGTTAACGATTTAGTTTTTCCTACTGATTTTTATATGCTTGATATGGAAAATGGAGACCAAAATGCCCCTATTTTGTTAGGAAGACTATTTTTAAAGAGATCTAAGACCAAGATGGATGTCTATAGTGGCACACTTACCATGGAATTTGATGGTGAAATTGTTAAGTTTAATATTTATGATGCCATGAAATACACTTGTGATGATAATCCTGTTTATTCTATTGATATGATTGATTTTTTAGCACAGGAAGTTTTTGAACTTGATGGACAAGATGTATTGGAAGTTGCCATTAGTAAGCATCTTGAGGAAGAAAATGGAGAGTTAGCCTTGAGTACTAATCTGCAAGAAACTGTTGTAGCACTGAATGATTTTCCGAAGTTACAACAGTTAGGTAACATGCCTTATGTTGCATTACCAGTTTCTAACGAGAGGCCTTTACCCTTTGTTTTGTAGGCCCCTATTCTAGATTTGAAGCCTCTTCCCAGTCACCTCAAGTACGTGTTCCTTGGAGACGGAGGAACATTACCAGTGATCATCTCCAATAAACTTTGTGAGTTACAAGAAGAAAAACTTGTGCTGGTCCTAAAGGAGCATAAGACAGCTATTGGTTGGACAATTGCGGATATTAAAGGAATTAGCCCATCTACATGCATGGATCGTATTTTACTTGAAGAGGGAGCAAAACCTTCTCGTCAACCACGAAGAAGATTGAACCCACCCATGATGGAAGTAGTAAAGAAGGAGATCCTTAAACTTCTTGAGTTGGAATGATTTACCCTATTTCGGATAGCAATTGGGTTAGCCCAGTTCAAGTGGTTCCTAAAAAGACTAGAATAACTGCCGTGAAAAATCAAAATGATGAGTTAGTTCCTACCCGTGTGCAGAATGGGTGGAAGGTTTTTATAGATTATAGAAAATTAAATGCTATAACTCGTAAGGACCACTTCCCTTTACCTTTTATTGATCAAATGCTTGAAAGGTTAGCTGGTCATTCTTACTATTGTTTCCTTGATGGTTTTTCTGGTTATTTTCAGATTGCAATTGCACCAGAGGATCAAGAAAAGACAACTTTTACATGCCCATTCAGGACTTTTGCATACCGTTGCATACCCTTCGGTCTTTGCAATGCCCCCGCCATTTTCCAAAGGTGTATGGTTAGCATATTTTCAAATTACCCATATTGTTTGCATAACCTTACACTTGTTCTTCAAAGATGCATGGAAACTAACATTGTGTTAAACTCTGAAAAATGTCATTTTATGGTTGAACAATGTATAGTGTTAGGTCATGTTGTTTTATCTAGGGGAATTGAGGTTGACAAAGCTAAAGTTGACATTATTCAATCTTTATCTTATCCCACTAGTGTGTGCGGGAAGTTCATTCTTTTCTTGGACATGCAGGTTTTTACCAAAGATTCATCAAGGACTTCTCCAAAATAGCATCACCTTTATGCACGTTACTACAACAGGACGTGGATTTTGAGTTCAATGAAGTATGTAAAAAGGTGTTTGATAAACTAAAGGAACTGTTGACTTCTACCCCAGTTATCCAGCCTCCTGACTGGAGCGTTCCTTTCGAGATAATGTGTGACGCAAGTGATTATGCAGTCGGTGCTCTCTTGGGTCAAAAAATTGGAAAAGCGTCTCATGCCATTTATTATGCTTCCAGAACTTTGAATGATGCTCATAGAAATTATACTACTATTGAAAAAACACTTTTAGCTGTTGTTTTTGCTTTAGAAAAGTTTCGATCTTATTTACTTGGCACTAAAGTCACTGTTTACTCTGATCATGTAGCTCTTCGTTATTTGATGACAAAGAAAGAGGCAAAACCAAGATTAATTAGATGGATACTTCTCTTGAGTGAGTTTGATTTGGAGATCAAAGACAAAAGAGAGATAGAAAATTGTGTCGCCGTTCATTTAAGTCGTTTAGAGCATGTCGAGGATGAACTTCATTTATAGGAAACATTCCCTGACAAGCAATTGTTCTCCACAAGTGTGGCATTACCTTGGAATGCAAATATTGTAAATTATTTGGTTACTAACATACTACCTACTAGTTTGTCTAAGGCTCAAAGACATAAGATCAAGAGTGATGCCAAATACTATGTGTGGGATGATCCATACTTATGGAAGCATTGTGTGGATCAAGTAATCAGAAGGTGCGTGCCTGAAGATGAAATCATGTCTATTTTAGCCTTTTGTCATTCTTATGCTTGTGGAGGTCATTTTGGAGCCAAGAGAACAACGAGAAAAGTGCTAGAATGTGGTTTATATTGGCCATCTCTATTTCAAGATTCATATTCTTATTGTAAGTCATGCGATCCTTGTCAAAAGACAGGTAATATATCCCACAGGAATAAGATGCCACAAAATCCTATACTATTTTGTGAAATTTTTTTATGTTTGGGGCATTGATTTCATGGGACCGTTTCCTGTATCTTTCAGTTATGTTTATATCTTGCTTGCTGTTGATTATGTCTCGAAATGGGTGGAAGCTAAAGCCACGAGGACTGATGATTCTAAAGTTGTTGCAGATTTTATCAAATCTAACATATTCTCCAGGTTTGGAATTCCAAGAGCTCTAATAAGTGATCGAGGTACTCACTTTTGCAATCGAACAGTGGCGACTTTGTTGAGAAAGTACCATGTAATGCACAAGGTGTCAACTTCATATCATCCGCAAACTAGTGGACAAGCGGAAGTGTCAAATCGAGAGATTAAGTCCATCATTGAAAAGACGGTCAATCCAAGTAGAAAAGATTGGAGTTTGCAATTGGATGATGCTTTATGGGCGTACAGGACTCCATATAAAACGCCTATTGGTATGTCACCTTATCGATTGGTATTTGGAAAACCGTGCCACCTTCCAATTGAGCTAGAACACAAAGCTTATTGGGCTATCAAGAGTTTTAACATGAAGATGGATGAAAGTGGAGAACATAGGAAATTGCAATTACAAGAGTTAGAGGAAATTCGCAATGATGCCTATGAGAGTGCAAGGGTTTACAAGGAAATGACGAAGGCTTTCATGACAAGATGATTTCTAGAAAGAAGTTTAAAGTTTGGTCAAAAAGTTCTTCTATACCAGTCCCGGCTTCGTTTGTTTCCGGGTAAGTTGTGTTCTCGTTGGATTGGACATTTTCTTGTTACTAATGTTTTTCCTCATAGTGCAGTTGAAATTCAAAGCTTAGCCACTTTCAAAGTATTCAAGGTGAATGGTCATCGACTTAAGCAATTCCATGAAGGTTTCCAAGTCAAGAATGTGGAGAAATTGGACCTTGAGGATTCGATCTACAGGGATTGAAGAAGGAAGCATTGAGTCAAGCCCACGACAATAAACAAAGGTGTTGCTTGGGAGGCAACCCAAGGAAAGTTCATTTTTATTTTTTTATTTTCACATTTATATATTGGTATCTCTACCCTTTTTGTGCATTTTGCTTTACATTGGGGACAATGTAAGTTTTAAGTGTGGGGGAAGGGATTTAGGTTGTGTTTCGTATTTATTTTGAAAAAGAAAATAATAAAAAAAATAATAGCAAGATTCAATTAAGCTTGAAGAATTCATAACATGATTGAATAAGTAATCTTCCAACTTAGAATTAATTAGTCTAGTCATTTTACTTGAGATTGGAGTGACTGAATTTTGTAGACAAAAGCCGGTGAGATTTTGAGCCTTTAGACTGACACATCCAATATCAGTTACTATTTTCTTTCATGTGAGATATTCTTCCTAAGATTTGTTTCTCTAGAACTTGCCTTGATTCTCTTTGAGGTCATATTGACACATGCATGCATGCATGAACATGATTAAAGTCTTCTTTGTTATAAGCTACATAAGCCAAATAGCCTACTTTGTAATTAAATTTTCCCTTTGTGAACCCCTTTGAGCTTGATATGTCATTATTGTGAACCCACATTACAAGCTTTAAACCCAAAAAATAATAATGCCTTTACCCAAGCCGTAGAGCTAGTGGAGCATTATTCATCCTTATGATATGTATGGGTGCGCGAGAAATAAGTGTGGGGGTGTCCGGAATTGTGGTAGGGCTATGGTTGGTGAAAAGAAACGTGTTTTCATTCTCAATTCATGAGTTCCATTGTTGATGTAATTTTGAAAAAACAGAGAAGGGAAATGATGGAGAAAATTGCTTTTAATGTTACAAATTATCCATGTTCGTAATTCCTCCTAAAATTCTAAGAGATGAGTCTATTTATATGGGATTTATACAAAGATAGAAGTTGTTGAATGGAGTGATTGGTTTTATATGTTTTATATATTCGAAATTGGGTTGAGTCATTTTTGCTCCACTAGTTTCGATGGCTTTTGATCTACATTCCCAAATATTTCTCACCTTGATCCTAAACCCCATTATAAACCTTGAAAAGTCCTTATGATTCGTGTTCTGTATGTGATCCTAGTGATGGAGAATGAGAAGATATACAAGCCTATGGTAGATTATTTTCATTGGAATGAATTTAAGTGATACACATACCCTTTAAATACATGAGAGTAGAGTGTTTATTTCCGTGAGGGTCTACATATTCAGTTTACTCCATTTTTAAGTGGAAATGCTTACGAAGTGATTGTGAGTTGTTTGAGAATGTTGTTTATGATATGTTATGAGTTTTGAACAGTTTGGTTGTTCTTTGTTGAGACTTTGATATCTCAAGAAAGTGAGTGTGAGTTTTGCCCGAGGATGAGCAAAGGTTAAGTGTGGGGGAATTTGATGAGAATGCAAATATCATATTTTTATCCCGTAATGTTTAATCTTTTATAATTATTTGGTACCTAAAGGCACTCACTATTCTTATATTTTGACATAGGGTGCTATGGAATGCCCAGAAAGAGGATCCTAGCTGAAAATGGACGAATTTAAGCAAAAATACACACAGCGTTCGAAGAGGCGTTCGAACGGTTCAAATAGGTATTCGAACGCTATGTCAAATGGATACACGTTAAGACCAGGTTCGAAGTGCGTTTGACGTACCGTTCAAACGGTAGTCCGATCCATTCGAACGATTGCAAGGGCGTTCGAACGGTCATGTGCAGCTGCAGATTTTCAGAAGCCTATAAAAGCTGGGACTGTTTTGTTTCTTATGTTGTTGACTTTTTTCGTATTATTGAAGGTTATTATTTCAGTTGTTTTCATGGCCCTACGTGGCCAAACTTTGAATCTTGGTCGAAGGAGACAGAAACCTCGAAATTAATAATAAACTGTGAGATCTAATTTATTTTCATTATTTGATTTATGTTTTGAGTATCGAATGTTGTTCTATGCCTATTTTCATGGTTGTCTTGTTTAATCGCTAGGAGGCCTACTAGTTTATTAATCATTGCAATCTACTGCTAAGTTAGATATCAAATCCGTAATTGTTTGATTCCTCTGATTTGTGAAGCAACTGAGATTTAATCATTTACTGTGTTGGGAATTATTATATCTTAGGAAGAGCATTTGACTAAATTAAATGCAACCGCTTGTGCTTGTGTTGTTTAGTTTCATCGATCTCTCTAATTCTTAAGGTTGCTGCTAGATTAAGCCTTGTGTACTTTTCCTGGGTTGTTTAATAGTTAGGGTTAATCAGATCGCTTGTTTTTTATTAACTACAACTAAGGAGGGATAGGAAAATAATTTCGACGGTGAATATTCAATGTGTGAATTGTCATGTTTGCATCGATGATCAGTTATAAATTCCGATGGTGGATGTTCACCTAGACCAAGGTTTGTTCTTTTGCTTGATTTCAATACTTTAATCTGAATTGTTTCGTAGCTGTGATTATTAAGATAGTTTTCATTGAATCCAAAACCCCCCAATCCTTGTTCACATAGCATAAAACTAAGCTAAACACTCTTCATGAGAACGATCCTTGCACTACTACATATTTGTTTTTCGGGCATCGATTTTATTTTTGGGTGCCCGCAACAGCACGCCCAGCGGGCTAGCAGGCGCCAGAAGTGAACCGTTTGGAACTTGATGAGGTGTCGGTCCCCGAGATCGTTCGATCTCGGGAAGCTACCTGGATGACGTTGGTTTCTAGGAATGCCCAATCCGGAAAGCTGCCTGTAATAATGGTGCTTATGGCTTCAGCCGGTCCTTGTGGACCCGTGAAGCGACCAGTCGGTTGGATTGGAGATTAAAAGGCTCATCTTGAGTTTGCATGTGGTGTGGTATTTGAAGACTACATCCGGTCGGGCCGGAGATTGCCGAGTAGGCAAAAATGGGGTGCTTATAGCTGCCCCTCTTTTTCTATCTTTGCTTGTCAAAGGCAGAAAAATAATAAGGAAGAATCCCATGTTGACTGCAAGGCAATCGGAGGGATCAGAGTGGTCAGAATTTGGAATTTTAAGTTTTGAAAACTGGATTGTTTGAATTCTGGAATTTTGAAAACTCAATTTTGAAATAATTTTGAAATTTTTCCTGAACCGACATTCCGACCAATGGAATGACACTCCTTTAAAGAGATTCAGGATTTTTGAATTTTGAAAAGGATTTTTTTTAAAATGATTTTGAAATGGCCTTTTGTAATGGATGAATTTGGATTTGAATTAGAAGGGTTTGGAAAACTTTTAAAACTTGGAATGAAACTTTTGAGAAAAAAAAGGTTTGAAAACCTAAAATTTGATTTTGGAATTAAACTTTTTGTGGAGAAAGTTTTAAAAACCCAAAAACTTTTTTCATAGTACGCTTTTTAAGGCAAAAGCTTAAAAACCCGAGATTTTTGAAATTGAGCTTTTTAAGGCGAAAGCTAGAAAATCCAAAATTTTGAAAGTTGAGCTTTTTTAGGCGAAAGCTAGAAAATCCAAAAATTTGAAAGTTGAGCTTTTTGAGGCGAAAGCTAGAAAACCTAAAAATTTGAAAGTTAAGCTTTTTGAGGTGAAAGCTAGAAAACACGAAATTTTGAAAGTTAAGCTTTTTGTGGCGAAAGCTAATACCAGAATTTTGAAAGTTAAGCTTTTTAAGGCGAAAGCTAAAACCTGAAATTTTGAAAGTTAAGCTTTTTTAGGAGAAAGCTAGAAAACCCAAAATTTTGAATGTTAAGCTTTTTTAGGCGAAAGCTAGAAAACCCGATATTTTTGGAAAACAGAGCTTTTGAAGGAGAAAGCTCGAGAAACCTAAGAAGATATTTTGAAAATGGAGCTTTTGAAGGAGAAAGCTGGGGAAACCTGAGAATATTGGAAAGCTAGGCTTTTTGAGGTGAAAGCCTGAAAACTCGAAATTTTTTTAGAAACAGAGCTTTTGAAGGAAAAGCTTAAGAAACCCGATAAATTTTTTTTGAGATTGAACTTTTTGAAGGAAAAAGTTTTTGAAAAACCCGAGAAATGATTTGAAGTCAAACTTTTTAAAGGAAAAAGTTAGAAAACCTAGAGGGTACTTTTGAAATCAAGTTTTTTCAAGGGAAAAGTTAGAAAACCTAGAAAGGTGAAAACCATTTGAAGGGGATTCATTTGAACTCGAAATTCATAAACTACTATATTTTTTTTATGAGGGTTAGAAAACTTGTTTTGACTCGAAACTTGGGAACTCTTAAAGACAAAATGTATAGAAAATTCATTTTGACTCAAAACAAAATATGTAGAGAATTCATTTTGACTAGAAATTTGAACTTTTGAAGATAAAATGTATAGAAAATTCATTTTGACTCGACACTTTCGTATAGGAAATTCGTTTTGAAAGACAGCAGGACTTTTCCTCTTTGAAATTGTGTTAAAATTTGAAACTTTTAGTGGAAAATGCTTTGAAATTTTTTTTTCTTTGCATATGAAAATTGATTTTGACTTTCGAAAGTAAGCAAGAGCTTTGATCTTTTGAGTTTGAAACTTTTTCTAGAAATAGTTTTGAAAGCTTTTGAAAGTGACTTTGAAATTTGAAAGTTTCCGTAAACGAACGTTGCAAGTTTTTGGATATTTGAAACTGAATTTTTGGATATGAAAGAAAGCAAGGGCTTTTGTTTTTAAAAATTGATTTTGAGACAATTCGGTTAGAATTATAGCTGGGCTTTACCTCGAAGATTTGGAGATGGTTGAGCCTATGGAATCATCAGAGACTATTCCGTGTTTGTAATTCTTATGTCTCGGAGCTTGAGAGGGGGACATTTGTGCCCTCCTAGATTGAGATTTCTTGGGATTGGAATACTCGGTGTTTGCTTGACTGTTGAGTTTTGCTTTTGTGGGCAAAATAGAATTGTTGCTGACATAGCTTCTGAAAGGTGGTTCAAGGTTGATATCCTAAAACTGAGTCTTCTTGAACAGACGCTCTGTTTGACAGAATACTGCTTCTCTGGGGAGGTTCAAGGTTGATATCTGCTTTTAAAGAGGAAAGCTTGAAAACGTAATATGTTTTTTCGGAGGAAGCTCTGAAACCAATCTGCTTTTTTGGAGAAAGCTCTAAAACTCAATCAAATTTTTTGGAGGAAGCTTGGAAACCTAATCTGCTTTTTCGAAGGAAGCTCTAAAACTCAATATGCTTTTTCGGAGGAAGCATGGAAACCCAATCTGCTTTTTCGGAAGAAGCTCTAAACAATCTGCTTTTTCAAAGGAAGCTTGGAAACCCAATCTGTGTTTTCGAGGGAAGCTCTAAAACCCAATATGCTTTTTTGGAGGAAGCTCAAAAACCTAAGTTGCTTTTTCGGAGGAAGCTTGAAAACCCATTCTGCTTTTTTGGAGGAAGCTTGGAAACCCAATCTACTTTTTCGAGGGAAGCTCTGAAACCCAATTTGCTTTTTCGGAGGAAGTTCAGAAACCCAATCTGCTTTTTCGAAGGAAGCTCAGAAACCCAATCTGTTTTTTCAAGGGAAGCTCTGAAACCCAATTTGTTTTTCGGAGGAAGCTTGGAAACCCAATTTGCTTTTTCGAGGGAAGCTCTGAAACCCAATTTGCTTTTTCGAAGGAAGCTCAGAAATCCGATCTGCTTTTTCGGAGGAATCTCTGAACCCAATATGCTTTTTCTAGGGAAGCTCAGAAACCCAAATCTGCTTTTTTGGAAGAAGCTCAAAAATCCAATCTTTGCTGATATAAGAGATCTGCTTGTAGTTCATTTGTTTTGAATATTGGAGGAGATGACATTTGCTTCTTTTTGGATTGAGATTTTTGGAGAGCAATGATCCTTTGATGTGTTGATTGTTGACTTTTGCCTCTGACTGGCATGATAGAATTCTGGGTGAGGTGCTTCCTAGGATTCTTGAATTTGGTTTTGGAAGTGGTGAGGCCTCTTTTTGAAAGGTTCGAGGTATTTAGAAAGTTGAACATCTATAGGTCAGTTTTCCTTGAATGGATCAACTGGTTTGAAATTGAAAGGAAGGTGTAGGGTAGGCCATTGCCCCAGTTTTTAAGATTTGAAGAGGTCGGGTCAAGCTGACATTAATTAGGGTGGTCGAGGGTGGGTCGTTGCCCTATTCTCTATGGTTTTGAAAAAGGTTCATGGTTGATTGGGGAGGTCGACGGCGATTTAGTGCCCCATTCTCTACTTCTTGTTATTTATGGATGATAATTCGGGTTTTTTGGGGTGTACGCCATTTCTTTTGTAGAGTGTTTGGATTCTGGACGACAGACCTTTCGAAATGTTGTGCTTCTGCTTTGGAACACCTTTTCTTTTGTAATCACTTGAACACTTGTCAGTGTATTTTGTTGGACATGTTGTTTGGTATATACTGTATAAGTAAACCACAAGTTAAAATGAATGCACAGGTTGATACATGAGGAAATGAATGCATATCATACTTTTTTATGAATGCACATACATGAATGAAATTGAATGCACATCATATTTTTTGATGAATGCACAAAGATGGATTTTGAATGCATGTCATACTTTTTGATGAATGCACGTAAATGAAATTGAACGCATATCATACTTTTTGATGAATGTATAGAGATAGATTTTGAATGCATGTCATACTTTTTGATGAATGCACATACATGAATGGAATTGAATACATATCATACTTTTTGATGAATGCATGCCCAAGAATGGAATTGAATTTACGTCATACTTTTTGATTGAGTGCACATACAGGAATGGAATTGGATGCATGTCATACTTTTTAATGAATGCATGAATAGAATTGAACTACGTAGGAATTACATGGATGCACAAGTACTGTATGAATTAGGGAGGTCGAGGGTGGGGCGTTGCCCCAGTCTTCATTGTTTGAAAAAGGCCAGATAAAGCTGTTAAAAATTTTCCAAGAAAGTTAGAACGATGTATGTTATACAAATGGATGCATAGCTTAGACAGGACTATGAATAAATGAATGTGCGGGTTTACACAGGGATGGAAATGAATGCATATCATACTTTTTGATAAATGCACAGGCTTATGCATGAGTAGAATTGAATGCATGCCATACTTTTTGATGAATGCATAGGATTATTCAATAATGGAGTTGAATGCATATCATACTTTTGGATGAATGCACACGTTTATACATGGACGAAATTGAATGCATGTCATACTTTTTGATGAATGCACAAGTTATATATATGGATGAAGATAGATGCACAGGTTTATCCAGGGATGTATGCCCTAGGATTTGTGTTCATCTGTAGAAGCTATGTCTCAGAATTAGGTAGTCTTTTGAACTTTTGTTCTTCTTTTCAAAATTCCCCTTCCTAATTCTGCCCTTTTCTTGTCAATATGTGATAGCACTTGCACCTTCTCAGAGATTCGATTCATTGACTCGTTTTTCCCCTCTCTCTTTTGTTGAAAAAGAAGATTTCTCTGAGTGGACCCCTCGAGCAACAGCCGACATCGCCCTTTGGCAAAGCAACTTGTAGCTTCCTTCCTCAATCAGAGAAAACTTTACTTGGGATCGTAATGCAGGCCAAGTTTAAGGGTTGTAAGTAATGAATGGATACATAGGCCCAAATCTTTAAATGTAGTGGGGGTTATATGAACCAGAACCACCTTTTGTAAGAAATGAAGTTTGCCCCAGTATTTACCATTCTTTTTAGACGTTGTTGTTTCTTTGTTCAAGCTTATTTAGACTAAGCAATTTTTCTTGATCTAAGAGGACTTTAATTTAGACCGTAATGTGGGCCAGGTGATGGAGTATTTGAAAGGAAGGATAAAGGCTCAAAACCTATTATATTTGCTAGGCTCCTAAAGACCCATGATCAACTTTGGCAAGTGGCTCCTACCTGTGTCGTTTTTCTGGACTTTTCTCTTTATCGGGAAGCTTGCTTCTGTTTTGTTCTTCTGTTGTCGTCTTGGATGACTCTATCTCCTCTTGGAAGTCATTATTGCGTTTGGAAATCATAATTATATTTGGAAATCATCGTCATTCATTTTTTTCTTATAGGAAATTTTCTCCTTTTTTATTTAAAAAACTTGCTATTATGTTGGTTCCTACAGATGTCATATATATTGCATCATTTTGGAGATCATCATTCATTTATTGCGCGCTTTCTTGGAAATTGTCATTCATTCATCGCGCACTCTATTGGAGATCACCATCTGTTCATTGTTCATTCTATTGGAGGGTACTGTTCGCTGCAGGTGCTCTTGGAAATCGTCACGCATTGATGGTTTTGCCTTGACCTAGTGTGGGCGGTGATCATTAGGTCGGCTAAATGATGCGAATGCGACCGGCTCAAGTGGGCTTTGCAAGGGTTGTATTTAACTATATGGTAGAAGAAAAGAGGGCCTCTTTTCATCTCTAGTTGAATTGTTTAGTCTATAAAGCTCTTTCAAAATTTTAGCAGCGCCTTGAAAATGGTAAATGTTAGTTTGCGGATTTATTCCTTGCATGCATTTGCCCCTGTGTGCGGGGGGGGGGGGGGGGGGTGGCTCCTGTTTTGGGCTTTTGAATGGAAATCACATGCAGCTCTAGTGGGCTGACCAACGGATTGCTTTCTATTTGGGAGAATGAAATGATGGCTCCCCTTCATTTTGAGGGTTTAGCTGCTTGCTACTTTGCCAGGACATCCTTCGGGGGTTACTCATTGGACTTTAATGAGATATGTGATTGATCATCATCTCTCACCCCTTTGTATTTCCCCTCTCTCTTCACTTCTTCTTTTTCTCTCCCCTCTTTTTGGAGTCAGAGACTGTTTCTACTGAAGGTGGTGCTTATGCTATCCCATCTTTCAAGTCGGGGTAAAACATTTTGGGAAAAAACTCTTGGAGAAGAACATCATTCATGAAAAGCCAGGAGAAAATGATATAAACATAAAAACTTTGGATCCCTTTCATTTAGATGATATTATTTTCATGCTCAAATTCAAATTGAAAATTGAAAGATGGGTTTGAAAGAAATCTCCGTTTTTCGGAATAAACTCCTTAGATTGGTTTTGGAATCACGTTGGCATCCTTCACACTCCATTTTCCATGAGTGTCATGTGATTGCACAGGGATGGCTTTTTGAGGACTGGTAGAGTCGCAACATGGTGTTGAGATCATGGCTTTGCATGAATTATGAATTAGGCGGGATGCCAGAGGGATTCTATCAGTTTGACTGTGCTCTTGGACCTGAAAAAAGAAAAACAAAATGCAGTTAGCATGTTAAGTTGAAGGTTTTATGCAATGCATGTCCTATGAAGGTCCCTTCTTTGAGAGAGTCTAGGCATGATGTTGAGTCCATTTTGGAGGTGGAATTTTATCCCTGTGTGCAATACAATACCTCTTCAGCATGGGCCGGTTGATACTTCCTTATTTAGGGAATCCCACCTCCATGGACTGAGAGAGATTTGGACCTCTCTTGAGATATGATTCTATGCATGCCATGAATCCTTAGGGTTGGAGAAACCCTTGGGGGTTTAGGTAGGTTTGATTAGCATGAGATTGGATCATCCCTTTCTCTCTACGGTTGATTGAATGCATGAGAATGCAATGGCTAGAGTTCTTTATCACTCTTGTCTTGGGATGGATGTTAATGCATGAGCCTAATAGTAATTATATGGACAGCATAACAGCAATGAATAAGCAGTTTAGAAGACCCCCTTTTCATTCTTGGTTTACCCTCTGACTTTCTTGGCCTTTCTAGGCTAGGGAGAGGACAATGAGAATGTAAAAAGAAAAAAGAAAAAAGAGAAGTTAGTGCCTTTAGATTGAAGATTTTTGTGCAATGCATGCCTTAGGGGTGCCCCTACTTTGAGAGGGGTACTAAGCATGATGTGTTGGCTCACTTTTGGAGATAGGGGGTTGCCCTTGCATGCAATACTGTACCTGTGCGAGCTTGTTCATTCATTCATTCATACATTCATTCGATGAAAGTAGAAATGATAGTTTTATTGCATTTGATTTCTTTTTCTTCTTTTATACATGGAATTGAAAGTACATTTGAAGGGGGAGGGGAACATTTTTCTTGGGGCTTTCACCTATTCTATTTTTACTGTTGAAATCCTAAACTACTCTTGAGTCTTTGAATTCGCCTTCCTTGGTAGAGGTCGGTGAAAGATCTTGCTTCCAGATTGCCTCTTGTTGTCTTGGTATCCCTATCTCTATGAGCGAAGAGGGATTAGGGCCCTTCTTTATGAGATGACTTTGATGCATACCATGTATCTTTAGGGTTTCTTGGTACCCTTAGGAGTTTTGGGTTGCCTTGATTTGAACGAGAAGGTCATTGGGCCTTTCTCTAGAGGTTGATCGGATGTATGAAAATGCAATAACTTGAGTTACTTTGGGAACTCTTGTCTTGACATGAATTCTGATGCATGAACAATTATGATGCATGTACATTGAAACAGTAAGAGTTAAATAGCATAATAGCATGAATTAATCAGAATATATAACAAAAAATAAAGCAGTCGCCCTTTCCTCCTTGGTTTTTGAAATTGACGCTTATGTCCTAAATCCAGCAAAGATTCGGCTATGCATGGGGAGCTACATGAGCATGAGGTTGGGGGTTTACTAATGCTTCCTAAAAAGCTCGGTCCCCGAACCTTCAAACCTTCGGCGTCCACCCTTGAAAGGATGAACTCCATCTTTGGTTGGTGGTTCGAGCGGGGGAACTATCAAGAGACCGTAGGTTAAGAAACTAACACAACATCCACCCACAGTCAATATACTGTTCCCCCTTCTATCTAGAAGGGTAATATATGCAAGATACAAATGCAAGTGAGCGCACCAAGTGTGTGTGGAATTTTCAAAAATAGAGGAAAAGACATAACAACACACATCACATCCTATCCATTCATTCACATACTTGGCAACAAATAAGACATGAAATAAAATATGAACAAAGGTCCACCTACAAAAGAAAAATGCAAAGAGTTAGTAACTTTTCAAAAAACTCAATGCAAGGAAAAATGGATGATCAATGCAAGGACATGAATGTAAGCAATGAATGCAAGTGATGACATTTATTTGAAAATTATTTTGAAAATTAAGGTTTGCTTTGGCAACACATAAAAGTTTGAAAAGTGGATAAAACTGGACAACGTAACCGGATATTCTGGGTGAGTGAAGGGTGAAGAGGCATGTTAATGGCCTAACCCTCTAAGTATCCCCAGTGAAGTCGCCAACTATTGTGCCCCGGTTTTTGGGTGTCCAAGACCCTTTCGGCTTGGAGACCCTAAAGCACTGAACTCTGTCACTAGAACTCATCCTCCTAGAAGGACAAGTGCGACTAGGTTTGAAAATTGGTTTGACTGAAGATTTTTTTAGAAAAATAGGAGTCGCCACCTAACTTGATTAAGGTGAGTTAGGTCACCTAAAACTAAATGCTAATTCGAAGATTAAACTTAGGGTTTTTGAAAACTCCCCCAAAGAGAGGGTTTTTAATAAAATGGGTTGTTTGGCAACTCTTGGAAAGATTTAAGCCATTTTTGAAAATAACTCCATTTTGGTCATTTGAAAACAAAAATCTTTAGTTCGGGGGTTGGTTACGTGTAGGGAAGATATCCTAGGACCATCACCCTACCCCGCCCTTTTGGTACCTACATGTCTAATCACCCTTTATTCACTCACTAGAATAACCGGTTACCATTGTCCACTTAACATCCACTTTAGAACTTTGAAAATGGGGTTTAGTCATCACTTTTCGGATGGATGATGCATGATGCAAGTTTTTGGAAGAAGTTTGAAAATATGGGGTTTTGAAAGAGTTTGAAATAGAAACTTGGAATTGATTGGAATTTTTGAAAAAGGGATTGGAGTTAAAATAAAAGTTATGACCGCACCATTTTAGGTTGTCTACGTATCTCATTTGGCGCATTAGGGCAAGAGCCCGATGAAAAATAGGCGCATTAGGGCCTTTGGAAAGTTTGAAGACACTTTAGGGTCTTTGGAAAAGTTTAAGACACTTAGAGGTCTTTGGAAAAGTTTAAGACACTTTGGGGTCCCATAAATTTTGACTTGAAATTGGATGGTGGAGCGTTTCGAAAACGTTTTTAGATCAACTTAAAGGAGTTTTGGAAAAATGCTTTGGCATGACTCAAGAGAACTTAAAGGTGTTTTTGAAGTCTTGTTTTGAAAACCTTGGAGGAATGTTTTGATGAATTAGTTTTTGAAAGTGGTTTTTGAAAATGGCTAAGGGTTTGGAATCCTAATATGGACAACCTTAGAGGTTACTCTTGATTTATCACTTTGTCCTTGGAATCCCTAACCATGAGGGGGGGTAGGGACACCTTCGGTTTGTGACCTTTTGAAGCATTTTTGGAAATGTCTTGAAGATGGAGTGTAAGGACATTTGAAGAGTTTATGGAGTTGGTTTTTTGAAATAAGAAGAGTTGGAGGTTTTGGAAAAATAGGTTATGAGGATAGTTTAAAATTGAGTGATCATTTAGAAAAGGATTCAAGAGTTGGAACCTTGAAGTATACTAACCTACGTTGGGTTGGCCTAGGGTTAAGGGTGACCTAAGGTTAACTAACTTGGGTTAGGTTAGCCTAGGGTGAATGAATTAGGGTCAAGTTAACCTAGGGTTGGATAACTAGGGTCAAGTTAATTTCGAGTTAGACAACTAGGGTCAAGTAACTTAGGGTTGGATAACTAGGGTCAAGTTAACCTAGGGTTAGACAACTAGGGTCAAGTTAACCTGGGGTTGAACAACTAGGGTCAAGTGTAAGCACCACATTTTTGATCGCTCGACAGTCTACACTCGGTCCAGACTTGTTTTCAAGTCGTTGTGGGCATATTCCTATCGAATCCAATTCTCTAGGTCCAAATTCTGTCTTTCCATCGCTTCGCGGGCTTATCAAGCCCAAATAGAGGCAAAATGACCAAAATGCCCTTAGGGGCATTGTCCTTTCCTTTCCAATTCCAATCCCTCTCTAGAGATAGTTTATTCCTCGAGACGGTTCCAATCCAGGCGCGTCTCTTCGGAGACGGTAAGACCCATTTCCAATCCCACTCTCGAGACAGTTTATTCCTTGAGACGGCTTCAACTCAGGCACGTCTCTTCGGAGACGGTAAGACCCCTTTCCAATCCCACTCTCAAGATAGTTTATTCCTCGAGATGGTTTCAATCCAGGAACGTCTCTTCGGAGACGGTAAGACCCCTTTCCAATCCCACTCTCGAGACAGTTTATTCCTCGAGATGGTTCCAATCCAAGCACGTCTCTTCGGAGACGGTAAGTCCCTTTTCCAATCCCACTCTCGAGACAGTTTATTCCTCGAGACGGTTCCAATCCAGGCACATCTCTTCGGAGATGATAAGTCCCCTTTCCAATCCCTCTCTCGAGACAGTTTATTCCTCGAGACGGTCTGAGTAGTGAAACTACTCACAAAACCGTTAGGGTAGCGGAAATACTCACAAATAGGTCGATATAGGGAATTGGCAACAAACCCTTATATCACGACTACCGCCGTTAGAGTGGCGGAAACACTCAAAACTCAGGTCAACACCAGTGTTTGTTAACCCACTTTGGTGAAAAATGACAAAACTGTCCTTTAGACCTTTTCCGAGACTTTCCGGTCAAGATGACCATTTTGCCCCTAAGCATCCGAATGCCCCAAGAACCTCACCGGCTCTAGGTATCAAATCGGTAATGTCCCAAGAATAATTTTTATAGTATTCTCAACCTCCCTTTACCTTTTCGGATGATTCCGAGTCAGCTCCGGCCAACTCGGTACAAAATGACCGTTTTGCCCCTGGTGGGCTGGTCTCCTTCTTTGACCACACCGGCTCTGGGTGTCAAACCGGTAACCTCCTGAGACTACTTTTTATAGTATTCTCAACCTCCTTTTACCTTTCTGGATCATTTCGAGTCAGTTCCGGCAAACCCGGTACAAAATGACCGTTTTGCCCATAGTGGGCTGGTCTCCTTTTTTGTCCACGCAGGCTCTGGAAATCAAACCGGCGACCTCTGGGAACATTCTGAATAATGTTTCCAGATCTCAAGTCTTCTTCAGGGACAATCCGAGTTCACCCCTGTAGCTTCCTAGTCCGATTGATCGTTTTGCCCCTAAGGACCTGGTCAACCTTTCCGACGCATCTTATCCTCACTTTTCAAGTCAAATACCTCCAGGACACTATTTTAAGTGTTCCTGCTCTTTTTTGGACTTTCGGGTCATTCCCAGCTCCTCCAAATTATCCCCAGACTTTCCGGAGTCACTCCTAGTGAAGCCAGGCTAAAAGTTGCATGATAGTCACTAGTACAGGCACCCAAATCTAGTTAAAGATACGTTGCTTGCCGACTTATAAAGTTTCCTAAGTGGCTGGCGCCACTAGTAGTGGCGCTAAGCCAAGAATTGGCCTGGCGCCACTCTTAGTGGTGCCAAGAGAAATTTTGCCCTGGCGCCACTACAACAGGCGCCAGGTTTGTCCAACCTCTATAAATACAGAGCCTCATTCAACGTGAAAAGGGTCTGCAAACTTAACCTAAAAATCACATATTTCGATATACAGAGCTCGAGCACTCCCTAAACCCTAGCCTCCTTAGGTTCTCTAAACCCTAGCCACCATACACAAACCCTAGTCTCATATACACTCCTATACATCCCCATACACTGATACACTAGCCTTCAACCATCCTTTGAAGACTTGAAGAGCTGTAATCCAAAGCTTGAAGACAACTCTTGAGGATTGAAGACGAAGATCAAGACAAAGACCGAAAATCGAAGACAGCACGGCGCGCAAAATAAACAAGACATACGGTAGGCTCCTTATTTAAATTTTCGCACTTCCCCCCCTCTCTTTTTCTCTCTCCTAACCCACTTGGGTTTTCTCTATTTTAATCCCCCATCTCTTTCCCCCCCTTTCTTTGCATGCTTGAAACAAGGGGATTCCCGGTCCATGTGTAGGATTGGGCTATTGGAGAGTCATCGTGTCGGGGGCTTTCTTCTAGTTTAACCAAAGACCACGTGGGTTCGGCCCCCTTGATTATGAGGTGAGGCCTTAGCCTTGTATGTTCACGGCCCCAAATTTCATTGTGCATATCATAGTCTTGCATATTCCAAAACTCGTTTTCAAAATCATTTTCAAACTTGTTTTCAAAATTGCAGCAAAATATCTTTTCAAAAACTTGTTTTCAAAACCACAATTCTAGGGTGATTCTAGCCTTTCCATGGCTAGGGTTGCTTTAGGAAAGTGTTACATTAAAAGTGACCTTTTTGGTCTATATTTTCAAATCTTATAGTTTTCCAAAACCACTTTCTTAAAGTGGTTCTAGCCTTCTTATGGCTAGAATCGCTTTAGGGAAGTGAGACGTTTTCATACCTTCCAAAAACTTTCTTTTCAAATCTTTTCCTAAAAAAATCTCTTTTTCAACATACTTTCCTAAAACTCTCCTCTCCAAAGTTGTTTTCAAAAACTCTCTCCAAAATCTATTTTTTTAAAACTTCCCTTTTCAACTCCTTTCTAAAATCCTCTCCCCAAAATCCACTTTCCAAAAACGTTCCCTAGGTCTCTTTCTTAGAAAAACTCTCTTCAAAAATCTTTCCGAAAACTCTCTTTCCCAAAATCTCCCTTCTAGAATTTCCTCTCTAGGATTTTCCTTCCAAAACCTTTGTTTCCAAAGATACACTTTCCAAAAACTCCTCTTTAAAATCTTTTTCCAAAAACTATCTTACCAAATTCACTTTCCAAAAACTCCTTCTTAGGATTCCCTTTTAGAAAACCTTTGTTTCCAAAAATGCACTTTCCAAAAACTCTTTCCTTAGAGCCCAAGTCAAGCCCTAGAACCCATAATTAGGAAGCCCTAATTTTCTTTCCAAAAACATGGTTTTCAAACTTTGCCCCAAACCTAGGTTTCCAAAACCTCTTGTTTTCACATCCAAACTATACACGTTTCCAAAACCTCTTTTCTACGTCAAAACTATAATTTTCCAAATCTAGGGTTTCTAGAATCTCCCTTTCCAAATCCTTGCCAAATCCTATCTTCCCTTTAGGAAACCAAATCAAATCTTCCCGTTTAGGAAGCCGAATCTAATCCTCCGTTTTTGGAAACAAAATCAAACCTTTGCTTTTAGAAACCAAATCCAATCCCTTCCTAATCCAAACCTTTCTTAATTCAATTCCTTCCTAAACCATAAGTTTCCTAAATTTAAACTTTAAATCTTTCCTTAAATTTTAAAATTCAACTCTTTCCTAATTCAAATCCTTCCTAATCTTTCACTTTCCTAAATCTTAAGTTTCCAAAACTTGAACATAAAAATCTTTTCTAAAATTCTAAAATTCAACCCTTTCCTAATTCTACCCTCTTTTCAAATCTTAACTTTTCAAATCTAAGCTTTCAAACTTTTCCTAACCTTAAACCTTTCCGAATCTCAAGATTTTCTAAAAAACTTTAAGATTTTCTAAATCCTAAGCTTTCTAAATTTCGAATCTTTCCAAATTCAAAGTTTTCTAAATTCAAAGTTTCCTAAATTCAAAACTTTCTTAAGTTCAATCTTTCTAAACTTCCAAACTTTCTAAATTCTAAACTTTCCAAAACTTCAAAATCTTTTCAAATCTAAAACTTTTCTAAACTCAAAACTTTCTTAAGTTGAAACTTTTCTTAATTCAAACATTTCCTAATTCGAAATATTTCCTAATTTCAAAACTTCCCTATTTCAAAACTTTCCAATTTTCAAAACTTTCCAATTTTGAAACTTTCTTAAGTTCCGAACTTTCTTAATTCAAAGCTTTCCTAATTTGAAACTTTCCTAATTCGAGACTTTCCTAAATCAGATTTTTCCTAATTCGAACATCTCCTAAAATCTAACATTTCCAAATCTTCCAAGCCAAGTCAAATCTTTCCTAAGTCTGGGTTTTCTCAAACCTTCTCTTTTTCAAAACAAGTCCAAATCTATCCCTTCAAATCAAAGTCTGATCTTCTCAATTTCAATTTCCAATCTCCTTTTCTAACCTCAAATCAAATCCAATTTCCAATTCAATCTCCCTTTTCAATTGGACTCTTGTCTGAACTACGACTGACCTGATTCCCCCAAAGGGATACGTAGGCAACCTTCATAGGTGCGGTCACAACACTTTTTAAACTTTCAATTCTACCCTCATGGGTGCGGTTCCAAAATCTTTCCAAATCTCAAATTCCAATCTATTTTCAAAATTCCAATTTCAAAATTTCTATTTTCAAATTTCTACTTTCAATTTTCAAACTTTCCAATTTCAATTCCATCTTTTCAAATCTATTTTCAAATCAAATCAATTTCAAATCAATCTCTTTTCAAATTTATTTTTCAATTCTCTCTTATTTTGCACTTACATACCATACATCATGTTAGTTTTCAAGTATTCTTTTTCAAAATGGATAGGATTGAACTATAGTTAGTTAAAGACTCTCATAGGTGAAACTAGGGTAGATTGACATGTAGGTACCGAAAGGGCGGGGTAGGGTGATAGCTTAGTGCGTCTTCCCCACACGTAACCAACCTCTGAACTTAGAATCACTGTTTTCAAAGACCAAAAAGGAGTTATTTTTCAAAAAGGGCTAAATGTTTTCCAAAGGTTGCCAAACAACCTATTTTTCTTAAAAACCCTCTCTCAAGGAGATATTTTCAAAAATCGTTTTCCAAAACCCTAAGTGTAGTCTTCGGATTATTCTTAGTTTTTTGGTGACCTAACTCACCTTAATCAAGTTAGGTGGCGACTCCGAATCTTTTTCAAAAGCCCTTTGTTCAAACCAATTTTTCAATTCAAACCTAGTCACACTCATTCTTTTAGGAGGGTGAGTTCTAACGAGAAAGTACAGTGTTTTTCCCACTTGTGTGAGTATTCCTCGAGTGCGAAAAATCTGGGCGCAACATCAAGTTAACCTAGGGTTGGATAACTAAAGTCAAGTTAACCTAGGGTTAGATTGAAAAATGGTTTTCGAAGTTGGTTTAATGCACTTTTGGAAAGAGTTTTGAAAAACAAAACATGTTATGCAATGGACTTTGGTGGACAACCCTTTAGAAGATCATTTCCATGAAAATTTTGACTCTAGCCAAGAATATAGTTTATATGGTTGGTGATTGGAGACCATTCCAAGGAAGGTTTCCTCATGGCCATTATAACCTTTATCTTGACAAGAGTGGGGGTTTAAAAAATTAACATAATGATGGCAATTTTTGAAAAATCATTTTTGATGCAAAGATAGAGAGAATGTATTTTTGAAAATCATCTTTTGAGAAGGATTTTGAAAATCATTTTTCAAGGGAAACATTCCATCAAGAGAGGGTTCATATGTCCAACAAAAGGGAGACCACTAAAGAGAGGGTTCCATGGGGCCATTCCAACCACTATACTTGAAAGAATGAAAATCTTAAAAATTAGAGAAATAGAAAGCAACCTTTATGCAAGTTAAAATGCAATGATGCCAAAATGAGAGTTAGGGGTTAGTAGGGGTTTTTCTAAGCTTCACAGAGCCAACTCTTGGACCAATTTTTTGAAGAAATATAGAGTTTGGACATGACATGGAGTTTTAAGAGAAATATAAGCATCATAGAACATGACAACAAGCATAAAATGAAGCCAAGCATGCAAAACATGATCAAAATAGTAATATGCATAGGGCCATGATCACATACAAGGCTTTTAGGCTACACCACACAAACAAGGGTCTCTTAGGCCATACCATCTTAAAGTAAGCTAGTGAGAGATCCCGCTATATGGTGGCTCTCACTTGCTTTCCTCCAGGCATGATTTAAGAGCCCTTTTAGCTCAAGCATGCAAGAAAGAGGGGTTGAAGATGGGGATTAAAATAGAGAATAGCCTAAGTAGGCTAGGGGGGAGAAGAGGAGAGTGGGAAAAAACACAAATGTAAAAGGGATACCACCTTTTGCCTTCAACACATTTGTAGTCGCCCAAGGATGCTTTGATTGGAGCTTGAATGACTTCAAGAAAGCTTAGAGGGCTGGTAGGGAGTGTTTGATGGTGTATAAGGCTTTATATGTGAAGTATATAGGCTTGGGGATGATGGAATCTAAGCTAAGTATTGGAGGGATGAAGTGTGTATAGAGATTCGCAATTCTGGAGTGACTTCAGCAAAGCTTCGCATTAGAAATTGGAGTTGGAATATGGAAAGGGGGTCTGGTATTTATAGGCATTCTAGAATAGGCCTAGCGCATATAATACATGCGCTTGGCCAAAATTTGACCTGGCGCATGTAGGACATACGCAGGTACTGTTCCATTGCCAGAATGACACGTGGCACCCCGTGTACTGGTTGAATCTCGACTGTTGATCGAAAGTTGGTCGATCTGATCAAAATTTGAGTGCATGTAGCATACGCTCGATCACCGGGAAGGTTTGTCCAAACTTTGTCTTGATAATTAAGTCAATCAGGAAGGTTTCGAGGAAATCGGTCGTATTCGGGGTGTTCTCCTAAGGCTTCCGGTGAACTTTCATGTTTTTAAAAAGTTTGAAATGTGTTTGGAAGCATGGGATATCATCTCAGGAAGTGTGCCAAAAAGGATATGTTTGCGGAGCGTCTGTGATACGCTCCGAGGGTGTTCGAAAGTGGCTATTTTCGTTTCGTATAATCAAGGCCTTCGGGAAGCGAGCCTTTCGATCAGACCGTACCGATGGAAAGTACTCTAGAAATACTTTCAAAAATTCCCAGATTTACACATTTTTCAAGTCGTTTGATAGTACGTTTTAATAAGGGAATTGGAAAAAAAGTCAACCTTGGCAGAGCATCTGCGAGACGCTCTAGGGGTTGTCAAAAGTAACTGGGTTTGAGCCATACGATGAAGGGCTTGGGGAAGCGATCTATCCAATCAAGCCGTATCGATGGGAAGATCTATGAATGAGCTTTCGAGAATTTCCTGATTTATGCGTTTCTCAAGTCAGTTGACGATGCATTATAACCAGGGAATCGGGAGAAAAGACAATTTAGGCGGAGTGTTTGCAAGACGCTTCAGGCAACTTTTATCGAGTCGTGTGAGTTTAGTGTCGTAGGGTCCTCCTCGGGTTAAATAAGGGTGTATGGTGAAACCCTTTGCTCGAAATCCCAAGGCTGGTGCTATTTCGGAGCATATTTGGATTTCTAAGGGCAAAACGATCATTTTGACTGGGATTGGCTGGAAATGGTCAGGAATGGTTTGGTGTGTTATGTTAAGCTTGTAGGGTTGTTCAGGGATAGTTTTGGGAGAGTCTTTTACCGTTCGGCGGGGTTTGCGCAGTGTTGAGGTGTTCAGGGGGAAAACGGTCATTTTGGCTAGAGTGGGCCAGAATAAGACCAGATTTGGACCAAATGGCGTGCGGGGGAGGCCTAATGGTTTAACAACATTTTGGAAGGATGGACTTATCATTTTGAAGGATTTTGAACTTTCCCAAAACGCGCTTGGAGGCCCAAGGGGCCGGTTTGGTCATTTTTCATCGAGTCAGGCTAGCAGGCACTGGTGTTGACTTAGGTGTTGGTTCCCGAGACCACCCAGTCTCAGAAAACTACCTATGCGGTGTTGGTATCTAAGAACGCCCGGTCTTAGAGAACTACCTCTAGGAGTGGTGTTGGTTCCTGAGAACGCCTAGTCCTAGAAAGCTACCTGAATTAGTAGTGTTGGTCTTTGAGAATGCCCGGTCTCGGAGAACTACCAAATGACGAACATTCTATGTTGGCGGGCTAGCAAGCGCCAGAAGTGAACCATCTGCAACTTGATGAGGTGTCGGTCCCCGAGATCGTTTGGTCCCATGAAGCTACCTGGATGGCGTTGGTTTTCGAGATCGCTCGATCCGGAAAGCTGCCTGGAATAATGGTGCTTATGGCTTGAACGGGTCCTTGTGGACCCGTGAAGCGACCAATCAGTTGGATTGGAGATTGAAAGGCTCATCTTGAATTTGCATGTGGTGTGGTGTTTGAAGACTACATCCGGTCGGGTCGAAAATTGCCGAGTGAGCAAAAATGGGGTGCTTACAGTAGCCAGACATACAAGATTATGGGAGAGAGAGAATAGAGAAGAGAGAGATTGTTTTGTTTTGAATGAGATCGGTAGAAGGGTTTACAGGGACTGTGAAAACTGAGGAAAATAAATGTGAGAAGTATTGCGCCATTTTTTTGAAGGGAAATTTGGGAAACAAATTTTTTCTATACTCCTTATATTTTATAAGTTAGATTTAGAGTTTTTTTTTTTAATTCTAAATACACACGAGACTATTTTGACTCATACCAATCATAATATTGGTTTAATAAATTAATTCCAATCAACTCCTTGTATCTTTATTTATTTTTTATTTAGTTGTAATGATTTATGTGAAATCATATAAAAAATTAAACAACCCAAAAAATAAAGGGTTTTATGTAATTAAATTCTAATTATATTAATTAATTAAAAAAATTAAATAAAGAGAAATAGCATTAACTTATAAGAGATAAAACTAACTCAAATAGAGAGAAATCATTAATTCGTGGAATAGTATGGTAAATAATTTGCTTAGTGACACCAATTAAGAGTAACTTTGTTCCGCTTAAAATTTATGTATTCTAAAATACATAGTCAAATAAAATTATAGCAAGTATTTATTTTTCAAATATATATTAAAATTTTAAATGGACATTTTTTTTTTCATGGTAAATTTTGTATTTAGAAAACTAAGCAACCTAAATACAACAGCCCCATGAAGAGGTATCCATTGCTAATACATTATGCACTAATTACCACTTTTTTTGCTAATCTATACTCTTATATATAAGAATGTAGTGGAGATTGTGAGACCACTAAAAGCTCAATGCTAGTTTTCTAAAAATTTTTAAATATGAGGAAGCCACGTGGCAAAAAAGTTAGAGTTTTAAAACCTGATTGGTCAAAAAGTTATTTAGGATTTGAAAAAAAAAAATTCCTAAAATCTCTCTTTAAATCCTAAAATTTATTGATTAAGAAAATATTCAAGAAAAATCTGCACATGAATTCTCTCTCTGTTTTGATTTTTTTTAAACATTTAAAACTTCAAAAAAGCTGAGTGATAATATTGATTGGTCAATAAATCCTTAATTGATCCTCTTCCTAAAATCTCTACCTAATTCCTAAAATCTTGCATTAAGAAAAAATTTCAAAACAAAATTGTGCACATATGTTATAATATTATATTGCTCTTGCTCATCTCTGTCAGGCTCACATTGAATCTCTATAGTTCTCCTTCTAATGATTAATCTCTATATTTCATCTCATATTTTTCTTGTATGCATGATTGTCGTGAATTCAGTTGTCCTTCTTTTTTTTTTTTTTGGGTATCTTTATGAATTTTGTGTAATTTACTAATCTTTAATTTTTTTGGATACTATTGGTAAATTTATCATTGTATTCTCTTTGTCTAATGAAGCCTCTATTTTGATTTGTCATTTACTAAAGTTCAAAATAGATTATCATCCTTTGGAGAAGTTGAAAAGAACTAAAGAACTTCTAAAAGTTTAAAAGTGGAGAAAGAGTTATAAAACTTGAGTAGAAGTTTAAAAGTTGAGGAAGAGCCAAGGAATTTTTGAGTAATTGGAATTTTTCTATTTCTTATTCATTTTTCCTTTCATTTTTCTATTCACTAGGAATTCATCATTGCATTCAATACTTCAGTAGTTGGATTTTATTACTTTTCTTATTCATTTTTTCTTTACTTTTTCTTTTTACGGTTTGTCCATCAAGGAATTCTTTTGCTTTTCGTCAGACATAATTGCTATTTCGTTTTGATTCTTTTCTTTTTTCTTTTTGTGTAGAAAAGAAATCATTGCCCTAAATTGATTAGCGTTGGATTATGCATCCTTTATTCTGTCAATCTAAATCTTTTGTCTCAGAGATTTTATAATATATTATGTGTTGAAAGAATACAAATGATTTGTCAATGAAAATTGCACATTTAAAAAAATTTTTTTAGAACATGTACCTAAATATAAATTGTATTCCTTTTTAATTGTACATTTTTTTTAAATTGTACATTTTGATGCTTGAATACATTTTAATATTGTTTCAAATTCATTCTTCCCAACAAAATCTTGTCAATATTAGGTTAGATTATGTTAGATGAGATTAGATATGCCACATTGAGAGAGAATTTAGGAAATTAAAATCAGTTGCCTAATAAATTAAAAATTCTGAACACATTTTATAGTATTCAAAGTTTAAAAAATCTAAACAAAAAATTTAAATGTAGTTGAGAGAGAAGATTTGTTATGGAAAAATTGCATTGGATAAGACATGGCAAATGAAGATTAGATATGGCAACACGTAATTCAAAATTAGATTTTTTCTATATTTTTAATGGTGATATATGTTTTCCATGTTAAATTTTTTCTATATTTTTTAAAAATAACACATTTAATTCAAAATTAAGACCGCATAGCGTCTTTGGTTGTCATAATGGAAATTTCTTCCTTTTTGTTCATGTCCAAGATTTGAATCTTTTAATCTATATAAAGAGATTACAAAATTTTTAACTACACATTCTATAATATACAAAATCTGTGAATAACACAATATTCATTATGCTATTAGAAAAAAAAAATTTATATATTAGTAAACTGTCGATATATTTTAACTGTGAATACCCATCTTACATATACTAGAAAAGTATATAACTTCTTTGCATCTATATCCCAAGAAAAAAAGAGACAAATCTTTGCAATATTACTAGTAACAAAACACAAGGCGACATTTCCCTAAAACTCCCTAATTCGTTATTTTTCTTAAAGCACTCCCGATTCCCTATTGGCCAAAATATCTTTTTAATGCTCTAAAAAATAGTACTTTATTTGCCTTCCCAAAATTACTTGCATAAACAACCAATATTTTTTAATCATATGTAATTTTATATATATATATATATATATATCATATGTAAAATATTCTTCTTGGTTATATGTCTGCTTATTTTCCTTTGCGTTGCCTGATGACAAACCTGTAAACCAACTTGTCGTGTAGCCATTGTAAGTCCTAGAATTGAGGCAATAGGCGTAAGTCGTTGACCGGCTAGGGTAAGTCTTGTTTATCCTATAGGATTTAATCTGATATATAATTTTCAATTAAATATTTAAATGTTAGATAATTAGTTTCCTAATGAATTGTTTATCTAGAACTATGTCTTCTATATCTCGTCAATCTCATAGTAGTAATGACTCAACTATTCTTAATCAAGAAGAACAAAGTTTTCCTTCACCAAGTTGGACAACTCCTCATGTCTCTATTAATCAAGTTTACCAAATCAAACCTTTTGATTTTCTTTCCAATTATACTATCAAAACAGTTGAACAAACAATTCCTTTTACTGAAAAAATTGAACAAATTCAATTACTTAGCCAGTCCACTATCAATAAATACAAATAGAAAAAATACAATTATTTACATTTAGGATTAATACAAGTAGCTGTTGTTCCTTTAACTCACCAATGTCAAAATACTACAATTCTTTTAACTTTACAAGATAAAAGACACAAAACATTCATCAATAGTACTTTAGGACTCATAGAGACAAGCCTTTACAGTCGACCAGTCCATTTTGATTGTTATCCAAGGTATGTTGTTTGTCTTCAAGATACTGGTATTCTCAAAGTCCTTACACTAAAAATAAAAACTTCTGGTTATGATTTAATACCAGGCAATATTCCATTTTCAATAATTTATCGCATTCATCTCAAAGCCATGACAACACTTGTAGATCCACGATGTAGGATCACTAGTCCTAAAGGAGAAACCCTCCTTCTTTACACCAATAGTGATTCAAACATTAGTACTCCCAAAACCATACGCTGGGAAGATATCAATCTCCCATTAGAATGGACGTTAGATAATGAGGTTCCCTCTACAACAATTGAAAACAAAGATTTGGAATATATCCAAGAAAGTACTAATGGTAGTGTCTGTATTAATTCACAAATACCACAACAGGGTCGACTCGACCACGATTTTCAGATGTTGGTTCATATGTAAGTACCCAATTTCAGTCTTTTCCTCCTAGAAGTTCTTTTTCTTCTGTCCCTTCTTCTTCAATACCTTTTAGATCTCCTATCTTACAATTTGTCACAACTTCTAATGTTGCACAACCTATTTATACACATGATGATTTTCCCCAATCTCCCACACTATCTCAAATGCTTCTAGATCCTCCTCTTGATCCCCAAATAAATATGATAGAACAAGAATTTATTTGGACAAATCTATTATGATTTGTAATTTCAATTCTGCCCAAAATACACAGAAGAAGAATTGGTTTTTAGAAACTTTTGATGAAATTGCTCGCCTTCCTATACGTGAAGAATATTATCAGTTTGTTCAAAATCACAAAATCCATTTAAGTTTCTTTGACTGGTTTGAATATTATTCAGATTATTTTGACCAACTTAATGTTATTACCAATACTGAAAACCAATGGGTTACTTCAAATGATATTATTAAACCTTCTATTCATCCCCCTCTAGAAGAAATTCATATTCAACACAAATCTAGTATTATTACTGCTTCCCCTTTCAAACTTAAGCCTGATACTTCACCTCCTAATGCCAAAGATATTTCTAATATTTTACAACAAAATAATTTTACAAATCAAACACTTAAAACTATAGGTAACCAATTAACTCGTGTAGAAAATTGTATCAACAAAGATCAAGTCACTACACTCACCACTACCGAAACCCCTCTATTTACACCACATGACGTCCCTTCACATCTTCAAAATGAATTAAGTGACCAAGACTTTTCTTCTCAAATTGATCACAAACTTGCACAATTAGATCATGTTCTTCGTGTTGTTACTGCACCTGACACACCTCCATCTACTTCTAAAACTATTAATACTTTATCTCAACCAACTCTTTCTGAAGTTGAGGCTATTGAACAAACCATGAATGATTCCCAACTTTTAGAACTTAACGCTACTAATAAAAAAATAAAAATGGAAATATCAAAATCGCTATGAATCTAATAACACAAAAAATTATTATCCTCGTCCTACTCTTCTTGATATGCAATATGAAGAAAGGAATCAATTCACTCAAGCTGCTTATCATGGTGGCACCATTTATGAATGGAATTTTGATGGTATGACTAAATATCATATTCTTAACAAACTCCAAGAAATGACAATAGTTGCTTTAGCCTACAAAACTAAACAAAAATCTTCTGATTTTGCTGTTGCTCAAACATTAGTTGCTGGTTTTACTGGTTATCTTAAAGGTTGATGGGATCATTTCCTCACCTCTACTGAACGTGCTCAAATCCTTACTGCAATCAAAACTGATTCAAATGGTACACCCATCAAAACTGAAGATAATCAAACAATTGAAGATGCGGTTAGTACCCTTATCTTTTCCATTTCTAGGCACTTCTTAGGGCGTCCTTCCAAAGTCCAAGCTGTTACCTTTGAAATCCTCAATAATCTTCGATGTCCAAAACTTCAAGATCTTCATTGATATAAAGATGTTTCTTAACCAAAGTTATGTTACGTGATGATTGCCGTCAAACACATTGGAAAGAAAAATTTTTAGATGGTCTTCCCAAACTAGTTTCTCAAAAGGTCAAAGACAAACTCAAAAAAAATAACAATGGAGTTGTCTCTTATGAACAACTCACTTATGGTGACTTAATTAATGCCATCCAAACCCAAGGTCTTGAACTCTGTACCAACTTCAAACTTAACCAACAATTACAAAAGGATTTAGCTACTTCCAAACGTGAATTAGGCACCTTTTGCTAACAATTTGGTTTTGAAAACACCACACAAATCATACCCCCTTCACGACGCAAACCTCGCACTACTTCTGCACGTAGATTTTTTCGAAAACCAAAATCAAGTTCCAATATTTTTTACCAAAAACCCCATACACAACCTCCTATCAAAACTTCTCCTTCTAAGCCTAAACATGTTTCTAAACACACAAGAAAAGTTCCCACATGTTATAAATGTGGTAAAATTGGCCATTATAAAAATTAATGTCGCATGAATCAAAAATGAATTCTTTAGATATTGATGAAACACTTAAACAACAACTTATGCATTTATTCTTAAATTCCGATACTTCTGATAATCCCCCACTCTCTGATGATGAATTACAAATAGATGAAATTGTATCCCAATCTTCTTTTGGAGAAGAATCTCATACTTCTTATTCTCCTCTTGAACCTGACCAAATTATAAAAACAAATTGTCAATGTCCAACTACACATACTATTAATGTTATTACAAAAGAACGAGAATTATTTCTTGATGTTATTGATAAAATTTATGATCCTCAAGTTAAAAAAGATTATTTACTTCAACTTAAACAGAGTTTAACTTCTGCTGACAAAACTACCCAAGATATTTCATTACTAAATAACCCTTATAATCTTAATGATATTCTCAAAAGATTTGATCAAACTTCTAAGTCTTCCCTTATAACTATTCAAGATTTACAAACTGAAATCAACTCTGTCAAAAAAGAATTACGTGATTTAAAACTTGAACATAATATTTCCAAAATTGATCTTGATAATCTTAAGAATCAAGTATTATTACTTCAACACTCTTCCTCTTCTTCTAGCCAACCTATTGTCCCAAATCCTACAGATATTTTCTTGCTTTCCCAAATCTCTTATAAAAAATGGAATGTCAAAATTACTATTGTTGTCAACCAAGAATTTCGATTTGACACTATTGCCCTTTTTGACTCTGGTGCCAATCTTAATTGCATTCAAGAAGGTTTAATCCCAACTAAATATTTTGAAAAAACACGTAAACGTCTCTCTGCTGCTAGTGGAATTCCACTCCAAATACAATATAAACTTTCTAATGCTCATATTTACAATAATAATGTGTGCATCAAACTCCTTTTGTTCTTGTCAAAAACCTTTCCAAAGAAGTCGTATTAGGAACTCCTTTCCTTAGTCTTCTCCAACCCTTTCAAGTTACTACTAAAGGTATCACTACTACTCTTAATAATAATAAAATTATTTTTTTCTTTGTTTGTCCTCCTCGTATCAAAGATCTCAATACTTTAAAAAATTTTGCTATTTCCCATAATACTCTCAATCTTATCCTTCGAAAAGAAAAACACTTATTATTTTTAAAAGAGGAAAAAAATTAATACTCAAATTGAACGTAGCTTACAAAATGGTACTTTGCAATTAGCCATAGGTAAATTTTTAAAAAAATTACAACAAGAAGTTTGTTCTGATGTACCCAATGCTTTCTGGTCTAGGCACAAACATGTTGTTACTTTACCTTATGCTTCTGAATTTTCTGACTCCAAAATTCCTACCAAAGCTCGTCCAATCCAAATGAACCATGAACTTTTTGAATATTGCAAAAAAGAAATTCAGGATTTACTTGATAAAAAATTAATTCGTCCTAGTAGATCTCCATGGAGTTGTGCTGCCTTTTATGTTTATAAAAATGCTGAGATTGAACGAGGTGCTCCCCGTCTAGGAATCAATTATAAACCTCTCAATGACGCCCTCCAATGGATTCGGTATCCTATTCCCAATAAAAAAGATCTTCTTCAATGTCTCTGTCATGCAAAAATCTTTTCAAAATTTGATATGAAATCTGGCTTTTGGCAAATCCAATTAGCTGAACAAGATCGATATAAAACTACATTTACTTTACCTTTTGGACATTATAAATGGAATGTAATGCCATTTGGTTTAAAAAATACTCCCTCTGAATTTCAAAAAATTATGAATGATATTTTCAATCCCCATTCTCAATTCACAATTGTTTATATTGATGATGTTTTAATTTTTTCTAATTCTATTATTCAACACTGGACACATCTTGAAAAATTTTTCAAAATTGTTAAACATACTGGTTTAGTCCTTTCTGCAAAAAAAATTAGTTTATTCCAAACTCATGTCAGGTTCTTAGGTCATTATATTTATCAAGGTACAATTACCCTTACTGAACGGTCTATTCAATTTGCTAATAAATTTCCTGATATAATCAAAGATAAAAATCAATTACAACGTTTCTTAGGTAGTCTTAATTATGTCTCTAAATTTTACCCCAATTTAAGTCAAATAGCTGCCCCTTTAAGACAACGTCTCAAGAAGGACCCTCTTGTCTGGTCTAGTGAGCACACAAAAATTATCCAAGCTCTTAAACAATATGTTCAGACCCTCCCCTGTCTAAACTTAGCTAACCCTAATGCTTTCAAAATAGTTGAAACAGATGCCTCTGACATAGGTTATGGAGGTATCCTCAAACAAGTTCTCAATAATAAAGAAAAACTGATTAGGTTTACCTCCGGTACTTGGAACCCTAGCCAAAAGAATTATAGTACCATCAAAAAAGAAATTTTAGCTATTGTTCTATGCATTTCCAAATTTCAAAGTGATTTATTAAATCAAGAATTTTTACTTCATATTGATTGTCAAGCAGCAAAAAATATTATTTTTAAAGATGTACAAAATATAGCTTCTAAACAAATTTTTGCTAGGTGGCAAGCTATTCTTTCTGTTTTTTATTTTAAAATTTCTTATATTAAAGGTACTGATAATTCAATTCCAGATTTTCTTACTCAAGAATTCTTACAGGGAGATTCCAATCATGCCTCCTAAGCCATCCCATGATCCAGGCAAAGTCCCGGCTAAAACTTAGTCCCAAACCAAAGCTGCTTATGCAATGAAACCAATTCCCCTCAAAGCTCTTACACCAAGTGATTGGTATAAGCAAACCCTTATTGAACAATCCCAACAACTTTCCCAAACCTATGCTCAAACTACCAAAGGATCTCAACTGCAAGCGGCAACTTTTTCTCAGCAAGTGGCGATTTCTTATCCCACTCCTTCTCCAGTGGTGGCCACTAACCCCACTTTCAAATCAAAATACTTTCTTAAAACAAAATGCGAACAATCTATTGTTCTTTTGGAAAAACAAACATGGTCTGAGGATCCATTTGAAATTCCTCCTAGAGTGTTCCTTCCAAACACACATTTTCTTCAAATCTCTCCCATTCATACCCAACAATTCTACGAATATATTCTCATAGAAACTGATTCAATTACCCTCAAACACCATCTCACTCCAGATCAAAACCAAATTGCTTACTCTACTGTCTATATTAACAAAATCCTTACTCCCGAACAATGGGGACCTCATCCTTTCCAATCTCGATGATTTTCTGAAATCTTTAATCCTCCTAGCTTCAATTATTACGATTACCAACAAGCTTGGTTCAACACTTTCTTCTTCCAAAATCACAAATTTAGTCATTCTTGGATGTTTACGTTTCAAAAAGATTTCCCTTTAAATTTTCCCAATTGGTTCTTTTCTTGGTGGACTCATTTTGGTGCAATTATTCAAATCTTTCCTCGCTCCATCAATGAAGCCTTCCTTATTTACCAAGACAAATTCAAACCTGATAGATTTCTTTCCAATTTCCTTGTGTTTTACCTTTCATGACCCAATTCTCTATTCCATGGATTTATGCTTGGAATTATACTATTATTTCGTACAATGCCTTTTCTTACCTTGCCCGTAGCTTTTAAGTTAAATGGTGGGATAAATGGAATCCCCAATTTTGCACCCCACAAGCAGTTCATCAATTTTTTCAACAACATCCTGCAATTTCTACTACTACTAACCCTCAGTTTCTCCTCAACCGAAGCCAAATCATTCCTCAATTAGCAGTGGCCAAATCAAAGAAAGAACTTCATCAACAACTACTAGAAACCCCATCATCTCTTTCAGATAGTGATGATGAGGCTTCTCTGGCAAATCCAGATCAAGATTCTCAAATCTCTTCCACAAATCTTGCACAGGATAACGAAGATGACTGTTACGGTGTCTTCACTCTGGTACAAACAAGGTCAAAAAGCAACCAAACACGCCAGTGACAGAGCTATCAACTTTCGGTGACAACTCCATCAACTTTCGGCCACAATGACAATTTTCACAAAAAGATGAAAGTGCTACAGTATTTTCACAAAAGACGAAAGTACTATAGTAATTTCACAAAAAGACAAAAGTGCTATAGTAAAATTAACTTTTTTACTATTCACAATTGACTTTTTACTATTCTGCAAAAAACAAATCGACTGTCGGTGGATCTATAGTTACCAGACATGTGAAGCAACAGTTCCAAGTTTTCTCTATTTATACCTTGTCTCTCCATGTTTTGAGACAGTCCATTTTTTCTGAAGTCAAGACTCTCTCTCTCTCTCTCTCTCTCTCTCTAGAATTCCTCTGTAATCAAACTTTGAAGTTCAAGTATTAGAGATTTTCAGATACTACTTGGTAATCTTCAAATGTTTATGTAATTTTCAATTTTTAATTTCAATTTCAAGATTCAATGCTGCAAACTTTAGTATTAATAATTATTTGCTTGTTCATTATTTTCTTTTATTCTATGCTTATATTGCCTTATTGGCTGTTTTCAATTGCTTTCATTATTTATTATTTGTTATAAGCTGAAAACAACGTTTGGTTGACCCTCTAGGCGTGCCTATAAATCGTTGAGGCTTACTACCACAACTGTTTCTTCTTCTTCTACTTGTCAATTACTTTGATAAATTCCAGTTATCTGGTTCGATCCAGTTATCTGGTCATTTTCCAGTTATCTGGTCCTCTTGTTCTTCCTTTAATTTATTTTCGTTACTATTTCCTGGGTTAGAATGGTACATTTAGTCTATATATACCATAAAAAATAATCTAATTAATAAAGAGAACAACAATACGTAAAAATGATAAAAATGGCATTTATATTTTCGATGGATTTTTGTTACAATGACAAATAAGACTTATTTTTTGGGACAATAAATTAAGAAATAAAAATTAAGATACAATTTAATGAGACCTCTCAAGAATTGTTGGAAATTTCAAATTCACATGGTCATATGCTGTTGGAAATTCCAAATTCTCATGGGCATATATTTTATTATTTATGTTTGAATAAATATTTTTATATTGTTCTATATATAAGTATAAAAAGAAATATATATATGAATTATACCTCAATATTAGACTCAATTCAAAGAAATTATTGCATAACTGGAGCACAAAAAAACTTAAAATTAAATTTTATTAGTAATTCCACTAGAACAAGAGCCCTTAGGTAATAGTTTAATTGTTATCTTAGTTTCATAAATTATTTTTGTTACCTTAGTTAATACTTGAATTTTTACAATTGAAAAAGAGACCATGAAGGCAGCAAGCGCGCGATAACGCGCATATTACCGCGTGATTGTGCGCTCACAATTCAGATATCAGCAATTTCGGGGTCACTTCTGTTTTGCGTCTCGTTTTCTCTCCTCATCTCGTGATAGCGCCCTAGGTTCTTCACCCAGTGACTGAGCTCATCTTCTTTGTTGGTTTGCGCCAGTTAATCGTCATTTTGGAAAGGTTCTTACTCGTTAATCTTGTTTGTTTGATGTTTTTTCCATTCTAAGGTTTCATTGTGTTAGATTTGGATTGTTGAAATTACTTGTTCTTGTTTACAATGTTTAAGAAAAGAGCCCATGTTGAATCGTCCACTTACGTCTCTCCAAAATTCAAGGATGACTCTTTTAGAAAGATTTTTGAGGATTCCTTTGCTACATGAAATGTTTTACTTGAACGAGGCCTCAAAACATACCATTTCAAGGATGGATTTATTTACAAAACTTTTACTGAATGTGGTTGGAATTTCATTTTGAATCTTAGTGGCAATGTTTATCCTGAGATGGTTAGGGAATTTTACTGTCATATTAGTAATGTGAACAAAAAACAGTTGTCTTTTAAAACCTTTTGTCGAGGTTTTTCCTTCTTTATCAATGCTAATGCTGTGGGTCGTTTTTATGATCTCCCTTATGTTGATAATCCTCAATTTCCTATTCAAAATGTGGACGATGATATGGCTTTTATGAAAAATGTTCTATCTGTTTTGACAAGCAATTCTGAGTCTTATGTGATGGGCAAACAAATTCGTCATTCCTCTCTCACACCTGAGTATCGGATTCTCGACACTTTCACTTCATTCACTATTTGGCCTACATCTCATTCCACTTCTCTAAATTCTGAGAGATGTTGTTTATTGTTTGCCATTGGTACTAGTCTCACTATAGATCTTCCCTCTCTCATGGTGCAACATATGATTCATGCCTCAAAGCATAAATCTAAGAATCTCGGTCTTCCCTTTGGTTATTTCATCTCCCAATACCTCTTGGCTCAAAATGTTCCACTTTTTTCAGGTGAGAAAGTTTTGTATTTGGCTGCTCCTGTTGATAAGAAGTCTTGGGAGCATAGTAAGCCTCACAAAACATGTGTTGATGCTCCTATGATTGATGTGGATGCTGAGGAAGGTGATGAAGATGATAGTGATGATCGTGATGGTGATGATGAGTTTGAGGGAGCTAAGGATCCTCTTATGTCCGGTGGAGCTGAGAGTTCATCGTCTGGTTCAATGAATTTTCAGTCTATGATGCGATTTCTTTAAGATATGCAACAATCAAACAATGAGCAGTTTACTCAAATTAATGCACGTCTTGATGTTTTTCAAGGGACAATGGATTCCGTGGTCAACTACATTCGGGACAGTCACATACCTCCTCCACCACCTCCTCCCGCTTCTCAATGATTTTGTGATAAAAAGGAGGAGATTAACTTGGTGATTGTTTTTGAATGTCGTAGCTTGGTTATGTGGTGGTGATAGTGTGGTTGGTTGTTTTGATGTTTTTAGTTGTAGTTATGTTGTCGGACGGATTTGTTTTAGACAATTTGGTTTGGATGATATATATGATGGGTTCAATGATGATTCATGTTTCTTTTGTGGTATATTTTGGGATTATTAATATATTAATTGAACATGTTTGTATTTTGATGGATTGTATTTACTTTGGTAACCGTTAAGTAAAGTGGATGTTTAGGGGAGATCTTTTATTATCTCATAGAATGGAGCGCGCCATCGCTATATAATAGCGTACTAATAGCACAGAGAGATCAGTCAATGAAATCAATAACCGCGAGATCGCGGCCTCATAGCGCGCTAATAGCACAGAGACTTCGTGCAGTTCACTGTGGGAGCGCGCCATCGCCCCGTTGATCCCATGATCGCGCGCTAGTGGCAGTTTTTTGTAACTTGTGAATATGAGCCATCTTTTATTTGTCTTTGCTGAAATTAAAAGCCATGCGAGCTTAATTAATCGAATTATAGTAAACCAATTGAATGCATATGAGATACATTTTAATTTTCAAATTATATGTCTGAAAGCTTTGTTGGATGATTGGTTTATTTCTCTTAGTTATAGTCTAGTAATTATAGTATAATTTTGTCACCTATTATATTTTTTTACTTGAGTTATTACATAGCTAGTACCATTTTATTATGCTAGTTTTACATTTTAATTTTTATTCTGATCCTTGTAGGTGACAAGTCATAGATAAAAGTTGGATGATGATTAAGGATAGAGTGAGAAGTGAAGAATATAAAAAAGGTGTAGTAAAGTTTATAAAGTTTGCGAGGGAAAACTTAGACGACCAAGAGGCTAAGATTTCTTGTTCGTGTTTAAATTGTTTGAATAGAAAAAAGCTGAGTGCGAAAGAAGTTTATGATCACTTGATCCAAAAAGGGATCGATCCTTCTTACAAGACTTGGGTAGATCATGGAGAACTTGTTGATGTGCGTCAACCAAGTGTACGAAATGATGATGACCAATACCAAGGTGGTGGTAATTCAGATATAGTGGAAGCTAACATTCTTTGGGACAATGATTAGTTGCCCAATATGTTGGAAGAAATCTATGTGGGTGGAACTTTCGATGATGGTATGGATAATTTGCCTAACACTTTTGAAAGTCAAGATGCGCAGAAATTTGATAAGTTGTTTAATGGTGCTCATTGTGAAGTATATTCGGGATGTAAAAAGTCAATTTTATCATTCATTGTGAAGATGCTTCATATGAAGGCGTATAACAAGATGACCAAGGCTACGTTTGACATGGTGATGGATGCATTCAAGGAGATGCTGCCGAGTGCTGATGATACTGTACCATGAAATCTTTATGAATGTAAGAAGTACTTGCGTGATTTGGGTTTGGGGTATGTGCCTATTCATTCGTGCAAGTATGATTATGCACTATTTTGGGGGGAGACAGTAGATTTGAAGCATTGCCTAAAGTGTAAGGAGTCCAGATATAAGGTAAATGACGGTAAAGGTAAGAAGATCCCTCATAAGATATTACGTTATTTTCCCCTAACACCAAGGCTTAAAAGATTGTTTATGTCAAAGAAAATAACGGCTGACAAGAGATGGCACAAGGAGAAACGTTTAGACGATGGAGCATTAAGACATCTGGCTGATGCCAAGGAATGGAAGGATTTTGATAGGCGATATCCATTAATCGTTGAGGACTTGCGAAATGTGAGGTTAGGGTTAGCAACTGATGGTTTTAATCCTTTTGGCAATACGAGCTCATCATATAGTATGTGGCCGGTTATTTTGATGCCTTATAACCTCCCACCATGGATGTGCATGAAAGAGCCCTATTCTATGATGTCATTGCTTATTCCTGGGCCATTGTCCCCTGGAAAAGATACTAATGTTTACTTGCAACCATTTATTAGCGAGCTGAAAGAATTGTGGGTGAATGGGGTTCAAGCATATGATGCTTCGAAAGGGCAAAGGTTTCTAATGCGTGCAGCCGTAATGTGGATGATTAATGACTTCCCTGCATATGGAAACATGTCTAGTTGGACTACAAAAGGTTATTTGGCTTGTCTTATTTGCAATGAGGACAATTCATCGCAAGGTTTGATAAGCAAGATAGGGTAGATGGGAGCTTGTTGCTTCTTGCCTGAAAATCACAGTTGGCGAAGGAGCAAGCTATTTAATGGTGAGATGGAGAATCGATCAAGGCCTATGGAGATGTCAGGCGAACAAATTTTGGAGCAAATTGATTCAGGGACTTACAAGGCATTTGGAAAGCATCCAAGTTGTAGGAAAAGACGAAGAGATGAGCATTCAATTTTAAATTGGACGAAAAGAAGTATTATATTTGAGTTGCCATATTGGAAAACCCTCCAGCTTCGACACAACCTCGATGTCATGCATATAGAGAAGAATATATGTGATAATCTGCTTGTGACGTTATTGGGCATAGACGATATGAATAAAGATACGGAAAAGGCACGCTTAGATTTAGAAAACCTGAATATATGAAAGGAGTTACACTCCAAGAAGCGTGATGATGGGTGTTTTGAGAAGCCCCAGCATTTTACACGCTGCCCCCTGCTGGGAGACAAGGCTTTTAAGATTTTTTAAAGTCAATCAAGTACCCGAATGGTTATGCAGCAAACATCTCTAACTCTATGAGCACTTAAGGGGGTAAGTTGTCTGGCCTTAAAACTCATGATTGCCATGTCCTTTTGCAGCGACTTCTTCCGATTGGGATGCGCAGTTATGTTACTAAGGAAATTGGTACCGTGCTATTTGAGTTCGGTAATTTTTTTTTAGCAATTGTGCTCAAAGACATTGAAGATAGATGATGTCGAGAAGTTAGAGGGCCATATCATCCTCGTACTTTGCAAGCTTGAAAAATATTTCCTCCGGCTTTCTTTGATGTCATGGTGTACTTGGTTGTTCATTTACCTCGTGAAATTAAGCTTGGAGGACCAGTGTAATATCGATAGATGTATCCAATTGAAAGGTAATTACGTCATCAAAAAACATAATACTGTGTGATATCATATTATGCTGCCTAGACCAAGCATGTTCTTGATGATTTGAAAGCCTAATTTCCTCTTGAAAAATTTTGATTGTCTTGTCTGTAGGCTACTTGGGATGTTAAAATGGTTTGCTACCAATAAAGCTCATCCAAAAGGTTCGATTGCAGAGGCGTACCTTTCCAAAGAGTGTACTACTTTCTGTTCTAGGTATCTTGATGGACTAGAAACTGTTTTCAACCAAAAGGAAAGGAACGATGATGGCAGTGAGCGTGGTCCTGGGTTAGTAGTATTTTCTCAAACTGCCCGTCTGTTTGGCTTGATTACAAGGGTACTAGATGTGCCCACTATAGAACGTGAAATGGCACACTGGTTTATCTTATTCAATTGTTCAGAAGTGGAACCTTTTCTACAGTATGTTTTCTTTAACGTTCTTAATTTTATTTCTTACATATGACTATATTTATGTATTCATAATTAAGAAAGTGTATTGTTCGAGTAGGAAATACAGTAGTTTGCTCGGAAATAAAAATGCAGAATACATCAAAAAGCAACAACAAAAAGAATTTCCAAATTAGTTCAAACAAGAAGTAAGTCCTAGTTACTTGTGCACGTGAAGATAATGATATACTAAAATTAACATTATTTACGTTGTCTGTGTAGATGAAACAATTGAGAAAAGATAAGGCCCCAGAAGCAACAAATGAATTATGGTTGGCCAACGTTCCAGCTCCAATAGTAAAGACATATTCAGGGTGTATTTGTAATGGAATGCGATTTTATACCGTCGACCGCGACAGTCGCCATAAAAGTCAAAATAGTGGTTTGGTAGTGCAAGGAAATCACCCAAGCGGCTTAACGAATTTCTACGGTAAATTGATCAAAGTGTGAGAAATGACGTATTTATTTGAATATCGAGTTATTTTGTTCCAATGTGAATGGTTCAATACTGGTACCAACAAGACTTGTCGGATGGATGAACATGCCATAAATATTGATGTCAAAAGTAGATGGTACAAGAATGATCCATTTGTGTTACCAAATCAAGTCCAACAAGCTTTCTATGTCAATGATACCAAGTATAAGATGTCAATCAAGGAAGATTGAAAAGTTGTAGAACGATTCCAATATCGAGGAATATGGGATGTGCCAAAAGAAGATATAGATCAAATAGATGATCTCGTTGATGTGTTCCAACAAGAAACGAGCACCGAGATTGCACCAATTATCCTTGAAGATCCCATTACCAATGATTTGCTTAGGACTGATGTTGATCCAGAAGTTATTAGCGAGGAGTCAATTTTACAATCCAGGATTCAGCAAGCAGAAGATGGTGAAGAAGATGCATTCTGTCATGATCAGGAAGATGAACTACCAAAGAACCCAAATGATAAAGAAGAGTTTGATGACTTTGATGTAAACCTTGCACAGAACCGACATGATGTAACAGTGAATGCATGTGGAAGCCACAATGGATTCTGTGATCACCTATATTCAAGACGGTCATATACCTCCACCACCTGCTCCTGCTTCTCAGTGATTTTGTGCTAAAAAGGAGGAGATTAGCTTGGTAATTATTTTTGAAGGTAGTAGCTTAGTTGTGTGATGGTGATAGTGTGGTTGGTTGTTTTGATTTTTTTAGTTTTAGTTATGTTGTTGGACGGATTTGTTTTGGACAATTTGGTTTGGATGATATATATTATGGTTTAAATGATGATTCATGTTTCTTTTGTGGTATATTTTGGGATTGTTAATATGTTATTGAGCATATTTGTATTTTGATGGATTGTATTTACTTTATTAACCTGTTAAATAAAGTGGATGTTTAGAGGGAAGAGAGTTTCAATATAGGAGGAGATAATTTATTATCTCACAAAATGGAGCGCGCCATCGCGGGATAATAGCGCGCGAAGAGCACAGAGAGTTCAGTGGATGAAATCAATAACCGTGCGATCGCGGCCTAATAGCACGCTAATAGCACAGAGAGTTCAGTGCGGTTCACTGTGGGAGCGCGTCATCGCGCGGTTGATCCTGCAATCGTGCGCTACTGACAGTTTATGTAATTTGTGAATATGAGCCATCTTTTATTTGTCTTTGTTGAAATTAAAAGCCATGTGGGCTTAATTCATCAAATTATAGTATACCAATTGAATGCATACGGGATACGTTTGCCTTAAGTTACTCCAAAGTTCCAAGTTACTTCATTTTATTCGACTTCTTATAGTTAGCATGAAACTAAATATATTTGAATTGGTGATTGGGATGAGATTACTTTTCGTACGCATGCTATAAGAAGCCCAACCTTACTTGAAAACTTATTTATTATTCACTCATTAATTAATGAGAAAGATGTATGGTTAATTGAGAGTTGACATGTTTTATATTTCATTCAATGAGAGTATTTCCTTGTCTCTGTTTTCCCTCCCATCACTGCAAAAAATTCAGCTTTCCAATAACCAATTTCGTGGTCAAGTTGCTGGATTTTCAAATGAATCATTGCCTCCATTGGATACATTGGATTTGAGTAGTAACAAACTAGAAGGGCCTATTCCCACATCTTTCTTTGAAATTAAAAGGTTAAATATCCTCGTACTTTCTTTTAACAACTTCAGTGGCACCATCGAGCTAGATGTGATCCTGGGGCTACAAAATCTTACAAAAATCGAGCTTTCATACAACAGCTTGACAGTTAATGCTAGTGAAAGCAAGTCTAGCTTATCTTCCTTTGCCTAGCTCAACACATTAAAAATGGCTTGTTGCAAGCTGAAAAGATTTCCTGACCTACAAAACCAATCGAGAAAGATTTATTTGGACAAAATAAATTTTCATCAAATTTTAGATTGCAACCAAACTTTAGTCACAAATGTTAAACATTTGTCAACAACAAAAAACTTAGTGACCTAATGTTCAACTTTTGGCAACAACAAAAAACTTAGTCACGTAATGTTCAACTTTTGGCAACAATGCATCAAGTTAGTCGCCGAAAACTATATCTATTGGCCACTAAAAAGCCATGGTCACTAAAATGTTAATAATGGTGACCAAATTATTATTTAGTTGCTAGACATGTAATTGTTGGTGATGACTACCCACAATATGGTTGCAACAATTAGTCGCGAAATGTGTTTTTTCTTGTAGCGTCCGTTTGAAGAGTGTTAGAATACCATTTGAACGGCCAAGATTTGCGTTTGAATACTGGGCCAAGCCATTTGAACGGCTCAGTAGGTTTCCTATTTTTCCTTTTACCTATATAAGCTGGGTTTGTAACCTGTTTTAAGGAGTTTTTTATTATTATGTTTTTTGAGATTTTAGTAGTAGTTTTAGGAGTATTTTAGAGTATAACTTTACAACCCTTTCACAGGTTTCCAATTTTTGTAATAAGATTCACTAGTTTTTCATAGTTTTTTCAATTCTTGTAATCAAATTCAGTCTTTCAATATATATTTTGCGTTTCTAGTATGGCGTTGAGTAGCTAAATACCATCTTGGGATTAATTCCAAAAATCAATTGAAGATTTCAGATGAACAATGGAGGTAAATTAGTTTTCAATGTTTAAATCTTCTTCTTCTTAATTCTTTGGGATCAAATCCTAGATATTTACACTTAGATGCTTGACTATGTTCGGTAACACTTATGTATGAACCTGTGTTAAATATATGAACTATACGAATTGATGGTATGCATATTTGATTCTAATACTGATTCAATCTAGAGTACATATTTATAAAACCTAGATGTTTGATTATGCTTGGGAACAAGTCGATGGTATGCATCTTCGATTTTTAACCTAATTTATTCTACGTTTGATTGTTTAAGAATAATTGTTTTTATCACTAAATTTTTTGAATCAAAGACTCACAATGAAGTCAATGATTTGAGTTATCAAAAGCCTATATTGGAATTTTGAGTGAAGCAATTGATTGGATCAATTAGTTTTAAAACTTTATTTTACGGTTTTCATAGTTTAGTTTAGATAAATCAAACTCTTTCTTCTTTTTATTTTATTAGAGTGTTTTCTTGGGAAGTTTTGACCTAAGGTGAGTTTTTCTTGAATGCGCTAACCCTCTTCCCTGTGGATCGATCTCAGACTTCACTGAGTATTATTACTGCATCACAACTGTACATTAGCGGATGTCAATCGCACTATTTTGGAGTAATCAGTTTTTGGTGCCGTTGCTGGGGAATTGGCAATTGGTGTTGGAGGACGATTTTTGGGGATTTAATTTTGATAGAAGCACTTCGCCATCATTCTACAATCACAAGGAGATTTAATAGCTTGCTTGGGTAACTTCATTCCATCCTTTGTTTTTGAGTATTTTATTTTATTTTATTTTTAGTTGGGTTGGAGAGATGTTATTTACTAGTTGGTGGTATATTTGTGGAGAATTGGAGGATAGGTTGGTTTGAATGTATTGAATTGGTGGTTTATTATGTTGTGAGTTGGAGTTTAATTTAGAATTATTTATGGATAATTATTGGAGTGACCCCAATTTACATTTAGCCCAACCACCAAACCGTTATCCACCTACCTACCATCCGGAGTGGTGATCTTAAGCTTCACCTCAATACTATGAACCACTACCATATTACCAAGAACCACCTTCTCCTTTACCTTATACATACACATTCTATACACCACCTCTTTCATGTAAGCATCCCATTTTTGCTCGCTCGGCCATCTACAGTCCGTCTGGACTCACATTCAAATTAACACAGACATATTCAAATTCAAATATACTTTTTAAACTCAATCCAATCAATCAATTAATCGCTTCGTGGGTCCAATAGAAGTGAAATGACCAAAATGCCCTTGTGGCATTGCTTGGTCCAATTCCAGTTGCCACATCTTCCCAAGGATGGTAAGTCCCTATTTCAACTTCAATTCCAGTTCCAATTCCAATCTAAGTCAATCAAACTCAATTCGGCATGCCTTTCGCGAAAGTTGATCCCTCAAGTAGTAAGACTATCTAATTCGGCACCTTTTTCAAAAAAATTCTTCAGAATGGTAAGTTCCTTCAAACTTGTCTACTGGAATGAGACGCTAAGTCCTTGAGATGGTAGAACAGTTCACCTTTAGCGCCTGCTAACCCGCCAATAAAGAAATATCCATTATTCAACACGTCTTTGGAGAAAATTGATTCGTCAGATGATACGTTCACCTAGCAATTTCTCGAGATCAGGCAATCTTCGGAATGAACGCGAACCATCAGAGTGGCGAAAACTCTCACAAATATCGCAATCATCGAAGTGGCAGAAACACTCGTAAATAGGTCGACATTGGGAATTGCCAACAAACCCCCTATGTCACGGGACTGAACTCACCTCTTAGCCGTGACACGTTTACCAAAGGACGAGACACCTTTGGAAACCAACTCTTCACAGACCATTAAAGTGATGGAAACACTCAAAACTCGGGTCAACACCGGTGCCTGCTAGCCCACTCCGATGAAAAATGACCAAATTGTCTCTCGGGCCATTTTCGGCATACTTCTCGAGAAAGTACCTAAGTCCTTAGAAATGTAAGTCCACCCTTCCAAGATCATTCCAAAGATGATCCGGCATGTTTAAGTGCCTTTCAGTCGGTTTCGGACTATTTTCGGGACCATTCAGTCAAATAACCATTTTGCCCTTAGGCATTCGAGTGCCTCCGGGAACCATACCGGCTCTGAGTATCAAACTAGTAAACTCTCGAGAATACTTCTTATAGTATTCCTGACCTTCCATTATCTTTCCAGATCATTCCAAGTCAATTCCGACAAACCCGGTGCAAAAATGACTATTTTGCTCTTGGTAGGCTGGTGTCCTTTTCCAATCACACCGGCTCTGGGTATCAAACTGGCACTCTCTTGGAACACTTTAGATAATGTTTCCAACCTTTAAGTCCGGTCATGGATTATTCCAAGTCCATTCTGGTGGTTTTCCGGTCTAGTTAACCGTTTTGCCCCTAATAGCTCGGTCGCCAATTTCGACCTTCTTTTTCAAGTCCGTTACCATTAGGACATTATTTTAAGGGTTTTCTACCCATTTCCTGCCTTCTAGACCATTCTCGGCCCTCCAAAACATTCTCAAATCTTCCAGAGTCACTTCTAAGGGAGCCAGGCTAAAAAAATGAATGGTAGTCACTAGGACAGGCATCCAAATCTTCTACCTTGCGTATCAAGGGTCGAAGATACGTTTCTTGCCGCCCTAAAATATTTCCTAAGTGGCTGGCGCCACTACTAATGACGCTAAGCCAAAAAAATGGTCTGACACTACTAGTAGTGGCACCAATAGGATTTTAAGCCCGGCGCCACTACAATAGGTGCCAGGTCAATTTTTTTGTCTATAAATATAAAGTCTCCTCCCTACGTAAAGAGGGTTGGCAATCTAACTTCAGAAACTCTCTCTCTCTCGATATACAACCCTCGAACTCTCTCCAAACCCTAGCTTCCTTAGGCTTCCTCAAACCTTAGTCTCCATACATTTTAACCCTAGCACACATACACCCAATACGTGCTTATACGAGCCTCCAAGCCCACCATTGAAGACTCAAGGTGCTGCAATCTCAAAGTTCTCGAAGATCAATGTGAAGTAAATCAAGTAAAGCAAGTAAATTAAAGAAGACATAAGGTTGGTTTTTTATTTACGTTTATGCGATTTTCCCCTTCTCTCTTCTCTCTCCTAACCCACTTGGGTTTTCTTCTATTTTAATCCCCTATCTTCTTCCCCCCCCCCTCCCCTTTTCTTGCATGCTTGAAACAAGGGAATCCCTGGATCATGTGTAATAAGAATGGTTGAAAGTCACCGTGTCTGGGGCTTTCCTCTAATTTGACCTTAGACCACGTGGATTCGACCCCCTTGATTATGTGGTGAAGCCTAAACCTTGTATGTTCACGACCCTACTTGCATTCTGCATATTTTACGCATGCATCTTTTCAAAATCGTTTTCTAAACTTATTTTCAAAAACTTGCATCAAAATCTCTTTCAAAACTTGCATTAAAATTTTCTTCTTCCAAACTTGTTTTAAAAAATCACAATCTTAAGATGATTCTAGCCACTTCATGATTAGCGTTGTTTTAGAAAAGTGTTACATAAATTTTAGGTGTTAACCCTAAATTATTTTTGTCAAAATCACAATCTTAAGATGATTCTAGCCATTTCATGGTTAGGGTCACTTTAGGAAAGTGTTATATTTAAAGTGACCAATATGGTTTATATTTTCAAAATCTTTGTTGTTTTCAAAACCACAATCCTAGAATGGTTCTAATCTTTATATGGTTAGAGTTATTTTAGAAAAGTGAGATATTTTTATAGACTTGTAAAAATTCATATTTCATTCTCTTTCCAAATTGCTTTTTGAAAATCTCCTTTCCAAAACCTCTTTTTAAATCCTCTCTAAAAATCTCTTTTTTTTTTTTTAAATATACTTTCTAAAAATCTCTTTTTTTCAAAATTTCTTTTCAAACTTATTTTCCTAAAAAATCTTTCCAAAAATCTCTTTCCAAAAGCTCTCTTCAAAATTCTACTTTCTAAAAAACACTCTTCAAGTTTTGCTTCCTAGAAATTCCCGTCAAAAGATTTACTTTCCAAGACCGCCTTTTCTTGGAGCCCAAGTCAAGCCCTAGAGCCAATGAATAGGAAACCCTAATTTCCACTTTCCTTTTCCAAATCCAATCATAGCTTTCCAAAACTCTATTTTCTACATCAAACTCTTAGGTTTTCCTAAACTCTAGTTCAACCCTAACTCTTAGAGTTAGGAAGCTTCAACTCCCTTCTAAAAACTCTTTTATAAACCAAGATGGTTTTCTAATTTCAAACTTCAAAATGTTTTCAAATCTCTATCTTTCCAAATCTAATTCAAGTTTTCTTTTAAGGGTCAAATCCTCTTTCAAGTTTAATTCTAGGTCTAAGCTCAATCTTTATTCCAACCTTCCATTCTAAGTTTCAAATCAAACTCTTTTTCCAATCAAAATCTTCTATTTTCGATAAGACTCTTGTTTGAACTACGACTGACCTGATTCCCAAAAGGGATACGTAGGCAACCCTCATGGGTGCAGTCATAACTTTTTCTAAATTTCCAATTCCATAACTTTTTCAAAGTTTCCAATTTCATGATTATTTTCAAATTTTCAATTCTATAATTTCTTTCAAGTTTCTAATTTTGTAACTTTTCTTAAATCTTCAATTCCTTATTATATTTTAAGTTTCTAATTCTAAAATATATTTTCAAATCTCCAATTCCATATTCTATTTTCAATTTCTCAAACCTACTTTCCGATTTCAAATCAAGCCTTCTTTCCAAAGCTCTTTTTAAATATCAAATTAAGTCTTTTCAATTCTACTTTTTAAATCAAATCAAATCAAATAAAATTCTTGCATTTGTATATCATGCATCCTGTCAATTTCTTTCTGAAAGTTCTTTTCAAAGTGGATAGTTTTGGACATTTATTAATCAAAGATTCTGAATGAGTGAACCTTGTCGCGCCCAGATTTTTTGCACTCGAGGAATACTCACACAAACGGAAAAAATGTTGTACTCTCTCGTTAGAACTCACCCTCCTAAAAGAATGAGTGCGACTAAGTTTGAATTGAAAAATTGGTTTGAATAAAGGGCTTTTAGAAAAACATTTGGAGTCGCCACCTAACTTGATTAAGGTGAGTTAGGTCACTTAAAAACTAAGCATAATCCAAAGACTACATTTAAGGTTTTTGGAAAACGATTTTGAAAATATCTCCTCGAGAGAGGGTTTTTAAGAAAAACAGGTTGTTTAGCAACCTTTGAAAAATATTTTGCCCTTTTTGAAAAATAACTCCATTTGGTCTTTCGAAAATAGTGATCTAGGTTCGAAGGTTGGTTACGTGTAGGGAAGACGCACTAAGCCATCACCCTACCCCGCTCTTTCGGTACCTACATGTCAATCTACCCTAGATTCACTATGAGAGTCTTTAACTAACTAATGTTCAATCCTATCCACTTTGAAAAACAATGTTTGAAAAGAAACTAACATGATGCATGATATGCAAGTGCAAGGAAAGAGAATTGAAAAATAGATTTGGAAAGAGATTGATTTGAAATTGATTTGATTTGAAAATAGATTTGAAGAAATTGAATTGAAAATAGAAATTTTGAAATAGAAATTTGAAATTGGAAGTTTGAAAATAGATTAGAAATTTGAAAAGATTGTAGAATTTGAGATTTGGAAGATATGAAGGAATTTGAAATTTGAAAAAAATTGTGACCGCACCCATGAGGGTTGCCTACGTATCCTTTTGGAGGAATCAGGTCAGTCGTAGTTCGGACAAGAGTCCGATTGAAAATAGAAGGTTGGATTGGAAGAAAGAGATTTTGATTTGACAAAAAGATTTGATTTGCACTTGCAATAGAGGATTGAAAATTAGAATTTAGAATTTTGAAATTGAAAAGATTGAATCTTGATTTGAAAAGATAGAATTTGGAAGAGAGATTTAGACTTAAGATGGAAACCTAGACTTTAGTAAACAGACTTAGAAAAGACTCGACTTGGAAGGTTTAAGAGATTAGGAAAGATTGGATTTAGGAAATATTTGAACTAGGAAAGGTCTGATTTAGGAAAGTTCCGTTTTAGGAAAGTGTCATTTTAGGAAAGTTTTCAAATTAGAAAAGTTTTCAAATTAAGAAAGTTTTGAAATTAGAAAAGTTTTGAATTAGGAAAGTTTTGAATTAGGAAAAGTTTAGGTTTAGGAAAGATTTAGAATTTAGAAAGTTTAGAACTTAGAAAGTCTCAACTTAAGAAAGCTTAGAATTTAGAAAGTTTTGAACTTAGAAAGATTTGAAAATAGGGAAGTTTTGAAAGTTGGAAAGGTTTGAGTTTAGAAAGGTTTTGAAATAAGAAAGTTTTGAAAGTAGGGAATGTTTAAATTAAGAAAGTTTTGAAATTAAAAAGCTTTGGATTTAGAAAGATTTGAAATTTAGAAAGTTTAAGATTTAGAAAGTCTTAACATAAGAAAGTTTTGTATTTAGAAAACTTTGAATTTAGAAAGATTTGAGATTTAGAAAGTTTAAGATTTAGAAAGTTTTAGAGTTTTAGAAATTCTTGAGATGAGGAAAGGTTTGAATTTTAGATTTGGAAAGTTAAGATTTGGAAAGGGGTAGAATTAGGAAAGAGTTGAATGAGGAAAGATTTAGAAGCTTAATGTTTAAGGAAAGATTTGAAAGTTGAGTTTTAAAATTTAGGAAAGATTTTTATGTTCAAGTTTTGTAAACTTAAGGTTTAGGAGAGGAGAAGTTTAGGAAGGAGTTGCATTAGGAAAGATTTGGATTAGGAAGGGATTGGATTTTGTTTCTAAAAGGGAAGGTTTGATTTTGTTTCTAAAAACGGAGGATAGGATCCAGTTTCCTAAAAGGGAAAGATTTGATTTGACAAAGATTTGGAAAGGGAGGTTTTGGAAACCCTAGATTTGGAAATGTAGAATTTTGACGTGGAAAAGAGGTTTTGGAAATGTGTATAGTTTGGATGTAGAAAACAAGTGGTTTTGGAAACCTAGGTTTTAAGGCAAGTTTGAAAACCATGTTTTTGGAAAGAAAATTAGAGTTTCCTAATTGTGGCTCTAGGGCTTGACTTGGGCTCTAAGGAAAGAGTTTTTGGAAAGTGCATTTTTGGAAACGAAGGTTTTTAGAAGAGAATCCTAGGGAGGAGTTTTTGGAAAATGTGTTTTTGGAAACGAAGATTTTAGAAAGAAAATCCTAGGAAGAAGTTTTTGGAAAGTGTGTTTTTGGAAACGAAGATTTTAGAAAGAAAATCCTAGAGAGGAGTTTCTAGAAGGAAGATTTTAGGAAGAGAGTTATTAGAGAGATTTTTAGGAAGCGTTTTTAGAAAGTGGATTTTAAGGAGAGTATTTTGGAAAGGAGTTGAAAAAGGGAGTTTTGAAAAATAGATTTTGGGAGGGAGTTTTTGAAAACAATTTTGGAAAAGAGAGTTTTAGGAAAGTATGTTAAAAAAAGAGATTTTTAGGAAGAGATTTTTGAAAAGAGAGTTTTTGGGAAGTATGAAAATGTCTCACCTTCCTAAAGCAATTCTAATCATGAGAAGGCTAGAACCACTTTAAGAAAGTGGTTTTGAAAACAACAAAGGTTGAAAATATGGACCATGTTGGTCACTTTTAATGTAATACTTTCCTAAAGCAATCCTAGCCATGGAAAAGCTATAATCACCCTAGGATTGTGATTTTGAAAACAAGTTTTGAAAAGAGAATTTTAATGCAATTTTGAAAACAAGTTTGAAAATGATTTTGAAGACAACTTTGAAAACGGGTTTTGGAAGATGCAAGATTATGATATGCATAATGCAAATTTGGGGACGTGAACATACAAGGTTAAGGCTTCACCACATAATCAAGGGGGCCGAACCCATGTGGTCTCCGGTTAGCCTAAAGGAAAGCCCCCGACACGGTGACCCTTTGATAGTCTAATCCTACACATGGACCAGGAGTCCCCTTGTTTCAAGTATGCAAAGAAAGGGGGGGAAAGAGATGGGGTATTAAAATAGAGAAAACCCAAGTGGTTTAGGAGAGAGAAGAGAGAGGGGGAAGTGCGAAAATTTAAATGGAGAACCTACCTTGTATCTTGTTTATTTTGCGCGCCTTACTTTCTTCGGTCTTCATATTGATCTTCATCCTCAATCTTCAAGAGCCGCATTCAATCTTCAAACTTCAGATTGCAACTCTTCAAGTCTTCGAAGGAGGGTTGAAGGTTAGTGTATGAGTGTATGGGGATGTGTATGAGTGTATAGGAGGCTAGAGTTTAATGTATGGTGGTTGGGGTTTGGAAAACCTAGGGAAACTAGGGTTTTTGAGGTGCTCAAACTCTGTATATCGAAATATAAGATTTTTAGATTGAGTTTACAAACCCCTTTCATGCTGGAAGAGGCTCTGTATTTATAGAGAGAGGAATGCACTGGCACCTGTTGCAGTGGCGCTAGGCCAAAAATTACACTGGCGCCACTAGGAGTGGCGCTAGGCCATTTTTTGGCTTGGCGCCATTACTAGTGGCGCCAGCCATTTAGGAAATGTTTAAGGTCAGCAAGCAACGTATCTTTGACTAGATTTGGGCACCTGTACTAGTGACTACCATGTAATTTTTAGCCTGGCTTCACCAAGAGTGACTTCGGAAAGTCCGGGAACGATTTAAGGGACCGGGAATGGCCCGGAAGGCTGGAAAAGAGTAAGAACACTTAGAATAGCGTCCTAGAGGTATTTGATTTGGAAAATGAGGACAGGATGTCTTGAAAGGATTGACCGGGCCTTTAGGGGCAAAATGGTCAATCGGGCCAAAAAACTGCCGGAACAGACTCGGACTGTCCTGGAAAAAGACTCGAGTTTTGGAAACATTATTCGAAATGTTCCCCAAAGGCTTCTAGTTTGATTCCCAGAGCCGGTGTGGTCAGAAAAAGTGACTGGCTCACTAGGGGTAAAACGGTTATTTCGCACCGGGTTTGCCGGAACTGACTCGGAATGATCCGAAAGGACAAAGAAAGGTTGAGGACACTATAAAAAGCATTCTCGAGAAGTTACCGGTTTGATACCCAAAGCCGTGTGGTCGGAAAAGGAGACCGGCCCACCAAAGGTAAAATGGTCATTTTGTACCGGGTTTGCCGGAACTGACTCGGAATGATCCGAAAGGACAAAGAAAGGTTGAGAATACTATAAAAATTATTATTGGGAAGTTACCGGTTTGATACCCAGGGCCGGTGTGGTTCCCGGGGGCGTTCGAATGCCCCGGGACAAAACTGTCATTTAGCTTCAAGTGGGCCCTACGGGCCCGAGAAGCGACTGGTCGACTAAATTCAAGTTAAAAAGGTGAGCTTAGAGTCTAAATATGCATGTGATGTGTGAAAGTGAGCTTGGTCAGCTCGGAGATTGCCGAGCGGGCAAAAATGGGCTGATTACAAACCTAGAGTGAATAGATATGTAGGTACTGCAAGGGCGGGGTAGGGTGATGGCTTAGTGCATCTTCCCTACACGTAATGAACCTCCAAACTTAGATCACTATTTTCAAAGACCAAATGGAATTATTTTCAAAAAAAGGCTTACATTTTTTCAAAAGTTACCAAACAACCTATTTTCTAAAAAATCCTCTCTTGAGAAAGTTTTCAGAATCTCTTTTCAAAAACCTTAAGTGTAATATTCGGATTGTGCTTAGTTTTTGGTGACCTAACTCACCTTAATCAAGTTAGGTGGCCACTCCAAATTGTTTTTCAAAAGCCCTTATTCAAAATCAAATTTTCAATTCAAACCTAGTTGCACTTGTCCTTTTAGGAGGATGAGTTCTAACGAGAGAGCACTATATTTTTCTCACTTGTCTTTTTTGGGTGTGAAAAATCAGGGTGTGAGAGCTAGCGAATCCGCTAGGGATACTTAGAGGGTTAGGCTATTATCATGTCTCTTCCCCCTCACCCATTTGGAGTATTTGATTAATTTGTTCAATTCTATCCCCTCCAAACTTTCAAAATCAAGTTTTTTCAAGTTGTTTTCAAATACATATCATTACTTGCTTGCAATTACATTCAATTATTCAATCTTGCATTAAGTTTGTCATTCAAGGTACTAAGTTTTGTATATATTTTGTAGGTAAACTTTTGTTCATATTTGTTTCATGGTATATTAACTGCCATGTATGAACGAATGGAATGGACAGGATGGATAGGAGTTGTTGCGCTCTTTCCTCCAATTTTCAAAAATCACACACACACTGCATATGCACTTACATTCTGCACATTTGCATTCTCTACTTGATATGTCCCTTCTAGTTAGAAGGGAGAACAGTATATTGGTTTTGGACAAAATGCTATGCCAGTTTCTTCGCGTATGGCCTCTTGATGGTTCCCTTACTCAGATCACCAACTAATAATAGCACCACCTTGGGGAGTGGGCCTATGTTTGAAGATCTGGAAATCGAGCCTTCTTAGGATACATTAGTAAACCCTCAACCTCATGCTCATATAGACACCATGCATAGACAAACCATGGAGGAGAGGGCGACTACTTTTACTTTCTTTATATCTATTTATTCCTGTCATTGTAATGACTGTGCTCTGACTATTATATTGCTTGTCTAATTGCTAATGCGTACATATTTACTTCGCAATGCCATTCTCTCTCTCTATACTTTTTTGCATCCATGTTCATGCATACAATATTTCATCCCAAGACAAGAGTTCCAAAGTAACTCAAGTCACTGCATTCTCATGCATATGATCAACTCATCAAGAGTGACACCAAGGTCATTCTCCCTTGCATTAAACCTACCCAAACTCTAAGGATTCCCATGTAACCTTAAGGATTCATTGTATGCATTTCAAGTCATTCCATAAGAGGGGCCTTAATCTCTCTATGCTCGCGAAGATAGGATTGCCAAATCAAGCAAGGTCCCTCAATGACCTCCTCAATATCAAGCTCGGAGAAGGCAAATCCGAAGACTCAAGAGTAGTTAAGGATTTCAATTGTAAAGTAGATAGATGGAAGTCCAAAGAAAAATGTCCCTCTTCCCCATATTAAAATGTAGTTCAATTCCTTTATATTTAAACTCAAAAAGTTCAATGTACTCCTCTATTTTTCATGAATGAATGAATGAATGAATGTTCCCGCTCAATGGTAAGGTATTTGCATACAAGGGCAATCCTCCTATCTCCAAGAAGTGAGCCAAATGCGTCATGTTTAGTTCCCCCTCAAAGAATAGGGGCACCCCTAAGGCATGCATTGCATAAAAATTTTCAAATCAAGGCACTAACTTCTCTTTTGTTTCTTGTCCTCTATCCTCCTCATCTTCGAGTACCAAGAGAACTGAAGGCAGAAGCAAGACAAGAAGGGGGTTTTCTAAACCATTCATTTATTATTATCATACTGCTAACATGTTCATTTCTATTATGCTCATGCATCCATATCCATTCCTAGATAAGAGTTCCAAAGTAACTTAAGTCATTGTATTCTCATGCATCTAATCAGCTGTAGAGAAAAAGGAGCAATCCAACCTCATGTTAATCGAATATACCAAAACTCCTAAGGGTTCTTCAACTCTAAGGATTCATGGCATGCAGAGAACCATATCTCGAGAGATGCCCAAATCTCTCTCAGTCCATAGAGGCGGGATTGCCCAAATAAAGAAATATCAACCAACCCATGCCAAAGAGGTATTGTATTGCATAAGGGGAGAAATAATGCCTCCAAAATAGACTCAGCATCGTGCCGAGATTCCCTCACAGAAGAGATCTTTGTAGGACATGCATCGCATAAAACCACCAACTCCACATGCTGACTACATTTTGTTTTTCTTTTTCTTTTTTCAGGTCAAAGAGCACAACTGAACTTATGAAAATCCCTCCTGCATCCCATCCCATTCACAACTCATATAGGGACAGACTCAATGGTTAGAAGAGACATGATCCCTTTAGAAGAATAAGAAGGAGTGGACCATCCATCCACAAGATGCTCTATTTCTCTCTTAGCCATCACATTGGCACCATGTTGCCACTCCATCCAATCTTCAAGCCTAGCCACCCTGGTGTAATCAGATGAAATACATGGCAATTGGAATATGGAGGGACGTCATCATGTTCCCAAAACCCTATTAAGGATTCTCACCAAAAGGCCCACAAGAAAAAGGAGGTTTTCATAAAATTCGTTCATTTCCTTTCTATATTTCTATTTCTTACATATATTATTTAAATAAACACACATGCCATACATTCATGATTTTAAATGAAAAATAGGTAGTTTCCAGTTTATCCCCTTTGTCTCATACTCTTGTGGATGATTCTTGCATTTAGGGATTCTTTCCCATTTGGTAAAGACTCGACTTGAAGGATAGGATAGCATAAGCAATCCACTCAAAGGGGGTTAAAACCTTTGAGAGAGAGAGAGAGAGAGAGAGATAAGAGGAGGGCAGTCTCAACAAAAAGGTGTAAATTTTATTAAAGAGGTGACACTTGAGTGATATCCTGGCTAAGTGATGGGTAGCCGAATCCTCAAAATGATGAGAAGCCATTGTTCTATTTATCCAATAAAAAATAAACACTACCCCTTTCTCAACCCACTAGAGCCGTAGGTGATTTATATTCAGGTATCCCTAAACCAAGAACCATTCCCCACACTGGGGTAAACACAGAGTAGTTGATTCAATAGAATATATAGGGGTTACTGGCAGAAACACACCATTTTGTTTTTAGGAACATTGTCTAAATTTTGTATAAATACTTTATGGACTAAGCAATTCAATTTGAAATGATGAGAGGCCCTCAATTCTGCTACCATACACAAAAAATTTCTTTGCAAAGCCCACTTGAGCCGGTTACAATTTCTCAAGAAAACCGACTAGATGGTTACCGCCCACACTGGGTTAAGGAAAAATTCATAAGTAGGAACTAATAAGCAATGATGGAAATGGTGATTTCCAAGAAGATATAATGAGCAACGTTGAAAATGGTGACTTTCAAGAAGTTATGGCGTCAGAGGCATCTCTAGTAAAGAAGATATTGTGTTCGTGTTAATCTTCAAAAGAGGATATTGTCATCCCAAAATATAAATGAAAAATTTGGCATCTCCAAAAGTCAATTTAGAAATAAATTTATTGATGAAAAAAAATCTTAAATTAGACGGCAGAAAGCGGTCTAGAAGAACAATAAGAGTATGAAGAAAGCAGTGAATGCAAGTTAAATTGCCAAAGGTGATCATTAGTCTTTCGAAACCCCACAAGTGATAATTTTGAGCCTTTATACCCTTTCATTCATAAACCCCTTAACCTAGCCTATGTTATGGTCCAAATTAAAGTCCTCTCTGATCGAAAAAAATTGCTTAGTCCAAATAAGCCTGAACAATATCAAGACAAGTAGGATGAGAAAGGAGAATTGGAAAGGAATGCAAGGGCAATCTCATGCTCCAAGGTGTGCTCAGATGGTTTTGGTTTAAAAAACCCATTAAAAGAAGATCTTTGAGCCCAAATATCCTTTCATTTCTTACAACCTCTAAACCCAGCCTACATTACAGTCCTAAAAGAAGTCTTCTTTGATTGAGGGCCTAGCTGTTTATCACTTTACGAAGGGCATACAAGTTGTCGCTCAAGCCACAGTGGCATTTTGGTCATCTGAGAGAGAAAACTAAGTGAGGTCAGAAAAAACCCCAAACAACAACACTATAGAAAGTAGGGATAGGATAGCAAACCAAAAGGTCAAGATCCCTGGAGAATGGTGCAAATGCTATTCCACCCTGATAAGAATGGGACAAAACTGAATGGGGCAGAATCTTGGAAGGGAAACAGAATCCTAAGAGTATGGACCCTGGGCAATCCTGGGACATTATTTGTAGATAGCCTATATACGTGTAGTACTAATAAATCCATGTCAAGTATAACCTGTATATCCATTAAATTCCTGTATAGTTTGTATCTATTCATGCATTCATCAAACAGAAAATAGGACATAAATTCAATTCTATTTTTGTATTTACAAAGTACGACATGCATTCAACTCCATTCCCATATGTGCATTCATCGAAAAGATTAACATGCATTCTTCTATTTACCCATACATTTTTAGAATTGGTATAAATAAACTGTTTTTGCATAAAAACTTGCTTTATGTTTTTCTCTCTCTCTCTCTCTCTCTCTCTCTCTCTCTCTCTCTCTCTCTCTCTCTCTCACAAATAAAAAACGAGGAATGGGGCAAAACATAAAAAGAAGCTAAAGTTACCCTGTGACCAAGCAAGCTATGACATCTCCAACATTGGCACACGCCTCAGAAGGCTCAAACTTCTATAGTAGACAAGAAACAAAATGGGGCAATGGCCCACCCTTGCCATCCCCAATCAACCTTGGACTTCCCCAGAGGAGCAGCATTTCGCCAAACGGAGTGTCAGTCCAAGAAGTATCAAATATCAACTTTGGACTTCCCCAGAAGAGCAGCGTTTCGCCAGATGGAGTGCTGGTTCAAGAAGTATAAGACATCAACCTTGGACTTCCCTAGAGGAGCAGTGTTTCGCCAGACGGAGTGCCAGTCCAAGAAGTATCAGATATTAACCTTGGACTTCCCTAGAGGAGTAGCATTTTGCTAGACGGGGTGCCGGTTCAAGAAGTATCAGAAATCATCCTTGGACATCCCTAGAGGAGCAACGTTTCGCCAGACAAACAGTCAGTTCAAGAAGTATTAGAAATCAACCTTGGACTTCCCTAGAGGAGCAATGTTTCACCAAACGAAGTGCCAGTTCAACAAGTATCAGACATCAATCTTGGATTTCCCTAGAGGAGTAGTGTTTCGCCAGTCGGAGTGCCAATTCAAGAAGTATCACACGTCAGCCTTAGACTTCCCTAGAAGAGCAGCGTTTCGCTAGACGGAGTATCAGTTCAAGAAGTATCAAACATTAATTGTTGATTTCTCTAGAGGAGTAGCAACCTGCTAGACGAAATATCGGTTCAAGACAGAAAATGAGGGGTAGCTGTAAGCTACCCGTTTTTACCTGCTCAGCAATCTACCAGGCCTAGTGCCTGATCCATGACGTCCATCTCCTCCTCAAAAGCTGGCTCAATAGCAAGGAAGGGGTCGACTGGAGGCCTACTCCCCCTTATGCTTTGACTAGAGGATGCCCTGCGCTAAGATTTTTCACACTCAAGGAATACACACATAAATGGGAAAAATACTGTACTCTCTTGTTAGAACTCATCCTCCTAGAAAAATGAGTTCGACTAGGTTTGAATTGAAAATCGATTTGAATTAAGGGCTTTTGGAAAAATTTTGGAGTCGCTACCTAACTGGATTAAGGTGACTTAGGTCACCTAAAAACTAAGCGCAATCCGAAGATTACACTTAGGGTTCTTTAAAACGATTTTGAAAATACTTCCTCAAGAGAGGTTTTTAAGAAAACAGGTTGTTTGGCAACCTTTGAAAAATATTTAAGCCCTTATTTTGAAAAATAACTCTATTTTGGTCTTCGAAATCAGTGATCCTAGGTTCGGAGATTGGTTACGTGTAGGGAAGACGCACTAAGCCATCACCCTACCTCGCCCTTGCGGTACCTACATGTCTATTCACCCTAGATTCACCTATGAGTGTCTTCAACTAACAAATGTTCAATCCTATCCACTTTAGAAAAAGAATGTTTAAAAAAACATGATGCATGACATGCAAGTACAATAGAAAATAGATTTGGAAAAGAAGAATTGAAAAGAAATTGATTTGATTTTAGAAAAGAGATTAGAAAAGATAGATTTGAAATTAGAAAGCTTAGAAATTGGAAATAGAGATTTGAAAATAGAAATTTATAATTGGAAGTTGAAAAGAATTTGTGACTACACCCATGAGAGTTGCCTACGTATCCTCTTAGAGGAATTAGGTCAGTCGTAGTTCGGACAAGAGTCCGATAAAAAATAGAAGTTCTGATATGGAAGAAGAAATTGAATTGAAATTTGGATTTGATTTGAATTTGGAATAGAAGATTAGAATTTGGAATTTGAAATTTGGGATTGAAAAGATTAGACTTTGATTTGGAAAGATAGAAGTTGGAAGAGGGATTTGGAGTTGTTTTGGAAAGATTGAGATTTAGGAAACCTAGACTTAGGAAAGATAAGATTTAGAAATGACTTGAGATTAAGAAAGATTGGACTCGAATGTTAGACTTGGAAGATTGGAGAAAGGATTGGATTTAGGAAAGGTTCAAATTAAGAAAGGTTCGAATTAGAAAAGTTCCATTTTAGGAAAGTGTCATTTTAGGAAAGGTTCAATTTAGGAAAGTTTTGAAATAGGAAAGGTTTTGAAAATAGAAAAGTTACATTTTACGAAATTTTTTAAACTAATAAAGTTTCAATTTAGGAAAGTTTTGGAATAAGAAAGGTTTTAAAATAGGAAAGGTTTCGCTTTAACAAAGTTTTGAAGTTGGAACGTTTTGAAATAGAGAAGTTTTGAAAGTAAGAAAGTTTTGAGTTTAGAAAGTTTTAGATTTGGAAAGATTTGAAGTTTAGGAAAGTTTATAATTTAGAAAGTTTAGAAAGATTTGAAAAGTTAGATTCGGAAAGTTAAGATTTGGAAAGATTTGAAGATTAAAGTTTTAAGAAAAGATTTGAAAGTTTAGGTTTAGGAAACCTACGGTTTAGGAAGGATTTGAATTAGGAAATGTTTAGACTAGGAAGGATTGAGATTCTTATTTCCTAAACAAGGGATTAGATTTTGTTTCTAAAAGAGTTGTTTGATTTTGTTTTAAAAAATGGAGAATTGTATCTAGTTTCCTAAAGGGAGATTGGATTTTGTTTCCTAAAAGGAAGATTGGATTTGGCATGGATTTGGAAATGGAAGTTTTAGACACCCTAGATTTCGAAGACTATAGTTTTAACATAAAAAGGGGATTTTGGAAACTTATGGTTTAGATGTAAAAGGGGAGATTTTGGAAACCTAGATTTTAAGGCAAGATTGAAAATCATGTTTTTGGGAAGGAAAATTAGGGTTTCCTAATTGTGGATTCAAAGGCTTGACTTGGACTTTATGGAAAGAGATTTTGGAAAGTGAGTTTTTAGAAAGGGAGATTATTGGAAGGAAATCCTAGAGAGGAGTTTCTAGAAAGTGAATTTGGAAGAGACAGTTTTTGGAAGGGGATTTTTGGAGGGAGATTGCTGGAAAGAGTTTTTAGGAAAGTGATTTAGGGTGCGTTTTTAGAAAGTGAATTTTGAGGAGAATGTTTTGGAAAGGAGTTTAAAATGAAGTTTTGGAAAATAGATTTTTGGAGAAAGTTTTTAGAAAGCAATTTTGAAAAGGAATTTTGAAAAGGAGAAAAGGAGTTTTTAGAAATTGTTGGAGAAGGAGTTTTTAGAAAGAGAGATTTGAAAAGAGAGTTTTTAGAAAGATTTCAAAATATCTCACTTTCCTAAAGCGATTCAAACCATAACAAGATTAGAACCACTTTAAGAAAGTGGTTTTGAAAACAACGAGGATTTGAGAATATAGACCGTATTGGTTACTTTAAATGTAACACTTTCCTAAAGCAATCCTAGCCATGGAAAGGCTAGAACCACCTTAGGATTGTGATTTTGAAAACAAGTTTTGAAAAAGAAGATTTTGATATAAGTTTTGAAAATAATTTTGATGCAAGCTTTTAAAAACGAATTTGAAAACAAATTTTGGAGGAATGTAAGATCATGATATGCACAATGCAAGTTGGGGTCGTGAACATACGAGGTTAAGGCTTCACCACATAATCAAGGGGGCCGAACCCACGTGGTCTCAGATTAGACTAAAAGAAAGCCCCCGACACGGTGACCCTCCAATAGCCTAATCCTACACATGGACCGGGAAGTCCCTTGTTTCAAGCATGCAAAGAAAGGGGGGGAAGAAGATGGGGGATTAAAATAGAAGAAAACCCAAGTGGGTTAAGAGAGAGAAGAGAGGGGGAAGATGCGTAAACTTAAAAAGAAAGCCTATCTTGTGTCTTGTTTATATTGCTTTGCTTTGCGTGCTTTGTTTTTCTTGCTTTGCTTCAGTCTTCGCTTCAGTATTCGTCTTGATCTTTGAGAACTTCAGTTGGAACACTTTAAGTCTTCAATGGATGCTTTGGAGGCTAATGTATGAGTGTATGTGAGTGTATAGGAAGCTAGTGTATGGAGGCTAGGGTTTGGAAAACCTAAAGGAGCTATGGTTTAAGGAGGCTACAAGCTCTGTATATCAAAGAATAAGGTTTTTAGACTGGGTTTGCGGACCTCTCTCAAGCTAGAGGAGGCTCTGTATTTGTAGAGAGAGGAATGACCTGGCGCCTGTTGCAGTGGCGCCAGGCCAAAAAACCTTTTAGCACCACTAGGAGTGGCGCCAGCCTATTAGGAAAGTTTTAAGGTTGGCAAGAAAAACGTATCTTCAGAAGATTTGGGCGTCTGTACTAGTGACTACCACACAATTTTTAGCTTGGCTTCACTATGAGTGACTCCGGAAGGTTCGGGAAGGATTTAAAGGGACCGGGAATGGCCTGAAAGGCCGAAAAAGCGCAAGAACCCTTAGAATAGGGTCCCAAGAGTATTTGAGTTGAAAAATAAGGATAGGATGTGTCGGAAGGGTTGACCGGGCCATTAAGAGCAAAGCGGTCAATCGAACCCGAAAGCTGCCAGGATGGACTCAGAATGTGCCGGAAGAAGACCCGAGATTTAGGAACATTATTTAGAATGTCCCAGGAGGTTACCAATTTGACATCCAGAGCCGATGTGGTTGGAAAAAGCGACCGGCCCACCAGGGATAAAACAGTCATTTTGCACTAGGTTTGCTAGAATTGACTCAGAATGATTTGGAAATGTCATGAAAGGTCGAGAATATTATAAGAAGCATTCTCGGGATGTTACCAATTTGATAACTAGAGCCGGTGTGGTCCCCGGGGCGTTCGGATGCCTAGGGGCAAAATGGTGATCTTGACTGGAAAGTCTCGGAAGTGGCCTGAAACTGACTAGAAGGCACCTAATCATGCCGGATTGCTTTTAAGACAATCTTGGAAGGGTGGACTTACCGTTCTAAAGATTTAGGTATTTTCTAGAGAAACGTGCTGGAAATGGCCCTAGGGGCAGTTTGGTCATTTTTCACCAAAGTGGGCTAGCAAGCACCGGTGTTGACCTGGGTTTTGAGTGTTTCTGCCACCCTACCAGCGGTCCCGTGATACAGGGGTTTGTTGGCAATAACCTATATTGAACTGTTTGTGAGTATTTCAGCTACTCTGACGGTTACGATGTTTACGAGTACTTCCGCTACTCTGACGGTTCGCGATCATTCCCAAGACTGCCTGCTCTCGGGAAGTTGCTAAACAAACTTAGTGCCTGGGAATCAACTTTCTCAGAAGTGTGTCGAAACGGACATTTCTGCAATGGCGGGCTAGCAGGCGCCAAAGGTGGACCGTTCTACCATCTCGAGGACTTGGGGTCTCGTCCCTGTCAACGGGTTTGAAGGGACTATCGTTCCAAAGAAACTTTCTTTGAAAAACGTGCCAAATTGGATAGACTTACCGTCTCAAGGAATCAACTTTCTTGAGAGAGGGATTGGAATTGGAATTGGAAAAGGGACTTATCGTCTTCGGAAAGACGTGCCTATTGGAAATAGAAAGGGGACTTACTGTCTTAGGGAAGACACGCCTATTGGAATTGAAAAGGGGACTTACCGTCTTCGGAAAGACATGCCTATGGGATTGGACCGAGCAACGCCCACAAGGGCATTTTAGTCATTTTACCTCTATTTGGGCCTGGTGGGCTCGCGAAGCGATGAGTTGACTAGATTAGGACTAGAATTCTGGAATATGTCCATATTGACTTCAACTCAAGTCTAGACGGACTGTAGACAGCCAAGCGATCAAAATGGGGTGCTTACAATTGCCCTTCTTTTTCTGTCTTTGCTTGTCGAAGACAGAAAACGGTAGAGTAAGAGTCCCATGTTGACCATGAGATAGTCGGAGGGACGGACTTTGGAAATTTTGGAAGACAGGATTGTGAAAACGAGTATTAGGCCCAAAGGGCCTTTGAAATCGAGTTTTGGCCAAAAAAAACCAAAGTTGCCCAGAATTTGGAATTGGCGCCACTAGGAGTAGTGCCTTTGGCAAATTTGGCTTGGCACCACTACTAGTGGTACCAGGCCTTGGAAGAAAACCAGAAATTTTTTTGGTTCGAACACTTATGGGATTTGAGAGATTTTTGAAGAATCAAGAGTGTTTGTGAGGGAATCAAGCTGTACCTTGAAGGGGCACTCCTTGAGGACCATGAGTGATTGCCGGGAGTAGACCATGTCGCCGGAAAAGCCGCCGAAAGAGAAGATTTAGTTGGAGAACTCCAAGAGGTGAGTTTTCTATCCTAGTTTGATTTTAATGTGTAAAACTCCGTTTAAGTTTGTGTGAACAGTGAAAATTGATGTTTTGATATGTTTTGAACACTGTGGTGAAGTTATTTTTGCATTTTGGTGCTTGCTTGATTAAATTTGAGTGATTTTATGTGATTATGTGAAGAGAGTTTTCTGCAGGAATCGGAGGTTTTTTCCTACAGGCTTGGGCATTGGGTTTTTTGGCTAGATTTTTGTGCCATGTGCCTTAGAAAAATGTGTTTAACAACCGTGTGAAGTTTTGTGATTTTTTGAAAACTTTATGAATTTTTGATTTTTAAAAAAATAGAAAAATACTAAGAAAATAGGAAAAATAAAGAAAATTTAAGAAATTGATGAAATTTTTTGAGTTTAAAATTTGGAAGAATGTAGGAAATTTTTAGAAAACATTTGAAATGATTTTGAGGAATTTTAGGACATTTTTTGAAAACCATTGATTTATTAGAAAAATAAAACATGTGTTTTGAAAACTTTGAAAATTTAGAAAGTGTGCGCGGGTGCTGATGTTATGTGATTGTAACGTTGTGAAGTGCACTGTTTGTGTTTTGTGTTGATGTCATGGGTGTTATGGGGACCACTTTTAAACGAAACTCTATCAAAATTTTTAGAAATCAAGGAAAAAGTTGGAAAAGGTTTAGAAATAAAATATTTTTGAAGGAAAAAGACAGAAAACCCTTGAGATTTGATTTGAAGTCGGAAAATCAACAGGTGTAGAAAATTCATTTTGACTTATCGTTTGAAATCCTTTTATTTTATTTTATTTTTGTTTTATTGTTTATTTACTTTATTTTATTATTATTTGTCTACATGTACCGTATATTAACACTTCTTACCTTGGCTTACCTTTTCAGGATGACAGATGCGGGTGATGAAGGTTCTGAGAGGAGAAGCTACTCTAGGAAGGTGGCTCAAACAGATTCTACCGGTGGTTTCAGTTGATCCAAAGCTAGCCGATGACCTACCAGATGGGCCTCTTCCAGTTAGAGCGGACAGAGGAGTAGACCACCCGTCGACCCCTGTCCTATAGTTGAGCGGGCCTTTGCAGAGGAGATTGGTGAAGAGGAGGTACCGGGTCTGGACAACCAGGTCACTGGTTATGGGCGAGCCTCGATGCTGACTTGGGTGATCTGGAGATACCGGACATCCCATCGCTCGGGGATCTTGCTTATCACCCCAGCGTGTATTCTAGACAGCATTTGTCCCCTCCTCGGGTATACACAGCTTTCAGAGGGGCTGTTCATCAGGTCTTTGTGACCATGCAGTGGGCTGCTCCATCATATCGTGCCTTCCTAGCTGAGATCAGATTCGGAGCCTTCATGGGATTACAGGCTAACCGCCTAAACCGACATTTGGTACTGGCACTGATTGAGTGGTGGTTTGGAGAGATGGGGACCTTCTATTTTGTTGGCTTTGAGTTGGTCCCACCCCCTTGGATTTGGCGATCATTATGGGGCTTTCCTTCGTCGCCTGGCGGATCACTTTACAGTCAATCAATAGAGACAAGGCCTGCATTTTACTGGACTTGCCCCCTCCTAAGTGTTCTGCCTTTGCAGTCTCTTAGCTCAGTCAGGATGACCACACCTTTTATGCTGAGCCATCGCCTACCAGGCGGGACATCAAGAGATGACAACTTGTTTTGTACATCATCTTTAGCTGCTTCTGCAACAATAACAAGTTGCTTGTGCCTTTTCATTTGGTGAGTATAGTAGCCGATCTTGGGGCTTTGTCTGAGCTGGATTGGGGGTCCTTCTCCTTTGGCTGCTTCCTTCGATCGATGCAGGTCCAGACTTCTTCTCGTTGGGATAGCATGACTAGTTTCTGGCCCTTCCTTGTCTGGTGAAGCTATGAGTACCTGCCTGTTCATCGCCCTATGGTTGTCGAGGAAGACTTTTATCCTCGTGCTTTGAGGTGGGCTCGTGACCGGGTGGCCCAGCGATTGGAGATTACTGACTTTGTGACGCTACGAGCGACCCTGGAGTTGATTGAGGTGAGAGACGTAACTTGGCAGCCCTTTATTGGATCAATCCATTATGAGACAATACGGTACTTAGTTCCGTTGTCCCTGTCAAGGGCCGCTTTTCTCAGTGACAATACTTGGGAGTCCTATCTAGGAGAGTGACACTAGCAGTAATTTCATGAGGAGTTCCGATCAATAGGAGCTTCGCCAGAGTATATGTTTGGAGCTTTGGTGGCTGGAGTGCCTATCCCCTATCAGGAGCGGTAGCCGGGTGCCTAGTTCTTGCTTCATCCGGATACAGATTATGCTGTGCACTTTGGGGCTCATTCTGTCGGTGCCTTCACCCAGTTTGAGGTAGTAGTCGACGGATACGCTGTGGGTCAGGAGGTGGTTGATTTGTGGCACCGTGCCAAAGGATACATGTCCCAGACTGAGTTTACTGCTGTGAGGGATCAGAGGGATCGATACCAGATGGAGCAAGATCAATATCAGGCAGAGGTGGCTTCCTTGACAGCTCGGATAGCTCAGATGGGAGGTGGCGGGGTATGTCGTCTTTTCTCTACTTCTTCTGTTTACTCTGATGTTGTCCAGTTATTCCTTTATCTTGCTGATTTTGATTCTACCTTCTTTGCAGGATGCTGGTGCTTCAAGTAGCTATCCGCCTCCTTCGATGCGGGGTTTCGGGGATTTTGATCCAGATGACATTGATTTTGACATCTGATGGATGCCCCTTGCCGTAGACCCTGATCTGCTTTTGCCCTTATTCCTGAGATGTATTTATGTTAGACAGTTTTATTTTGTAAGTTTTGTACAAAAATGGATATTTATGGTATTTAGATGCATGGATGGCAGAGACATTTATGATTAATTTTTTTTCATCTAAGTATATGATCCGATGCATGTGTAGAAATGATGATCTTGTGTATCTATTACAGGGGTTGACATTAAACTATGTTGGTGATTTCCATTTCTACAGGGAGTTATATCCTATGTATGCAAAGCTTATGCCGATTTTTTTTTTGTTTTTGTTTTGTTTTTTGTTTTTTTTTTTTTTTTTGTTTTTGAAAATGTATGCACATATTAGAAATACATTAACTAATAGAATGACTAGGGGTGCTGTTGAACTTGTAATCTTCGGAATGGTAACTTCTTCCTTTTCATGGGGCTTAGCCTCTCTGCTGGCTCAACCTTACCTTGATTGGATGATAACACTTTGCACCTTTCTTAACCTTTTGATCCCCTCCAACTCTCTGCCTTGGGGTTCGCGTATATGATTATTAGGCTGAAACTATCGACTCTCGGGGTTCTAGCAACAACTTACCTGACCTTTAGCAGAGCGGTAAGTGCCCAGTCCTTCAATTTGAGGAGACTTTGTTTCAGGGCCGTAATGTAGTTTAGGTTATGGGAGTTTTCGAAACAACGAGATATACAGGCTCAAATTTGATATTGTTTTTAGCAGGGTTTAGATCCATAACACCTTTGACTATTTTTCAGTAGGGTTAGCATCCTTCTTTAGCTTCGGCAGCATGTCTAGCTCATTTAGATCAAGCAATCCGTTTTCAATTAGAGGGGACTTTAGTAAAATTGTAATGTAGGCCATGGTTTTGGGGTTTTGCGAGAAAGGGTAAAGGCTCAAACCTATTCTTTCTATTAGGCTTCTTTGTAACCTAGGATCACCTTTAGATTCCTTCCTTGTTCTTACTATACACTTCTCAAGGGCAAAAATGATGCTTCTCTTTCGATCCTGCTATATGCTTTTTGAGATACACGTGATTCCTTTTTCTTTCAGCTTTTCTATGGCACAATCATGATTTTTTTTCAAGCATTAGATTTTTTTTTCCTTTTTTTTTTTTTTTTTTTTTTTTTGCTTTTTTTGTTTTTTTGGGCCTCTTGCCCCTTGGCAACTCTTTTCCTTCACTTTGTCCTGTTTATCTTTTTTTCTTTTTATGAAATGAGTAATTCTACCATCCCCTTTTTTCTTTAGACCTTTTCCTTAGCAATCCAACCTAATCCAACGTGGGCGGTGATCCCTGGGTTGGGGCTTTGTCGAAAAAGATAAATGGCTAAACGGGTTTGGCATGGGGTTGCTTCTAACTATGTGAGAAATGAAATGAGGGTCTCTCTTCACTTTGAACTAGATTGCTTGATCTATAGAGCTTTCGATACTATCCTAGCATGATAGAGGTGGATACCATTCCTAGAGTTTCTTGATTATCGTCTGCCCAAGTGTGGGGGGACGGTCTTGGATCGGGGTTGACTAAGAAAATTTTCGTTTCTGCGAGGCACTAGGGGTTAAGCAAAGGGAATATAAGCATTTCTTATTACTATTTGTTTTTGATATATTGGAAAATGAAAGACGACTCCCCTTCATTTTGATAATCTAGCCACAAATCACTTAGCTTCGGTGTCTTGTAAGTGTTGCATTTGGGTAGTTTCCTCACTCATCCAAGAACTCTTTCTTTCAGAAAGCTGATCGTTGAGGGAGTGGTTAACTCATGCTATCATCCCTTTAAGTGAAGCTGACTCCTAAGATAAACCATGCCCCTTGCGTAGCAAGTAGCTACCATTTCTAAGAGAAGATAAGACAACAGCGATGGAATAAAAGACTATCATTTGATTACTATTATCATTTTTTATGGAAAGCATAGAGTTCTTAAGCAATAAGAAAATGTAAACATTAATCTAAAGATAGGAAGTAAAAGGGATAGAAAGAAAGTAGCCTCCCTTGCATGCTTTTGAAGGGATTCCTATTTTAGTAAGGCATTGGGACAATGTCCACATCTTCAATACTCCATTCGTGATTAAGGTACTTGGCCAGGGCAAGACAGACAAAGGCTTTTGCTAGAGCTCCGGACATGTAGGCACTGATGGTGTAGTCAGCAGCTTCATTAATCTCTTTCTTGTTGTTTTCAATAGGTCCTTCTGTAAATTGGACGGCTAGTTCACCTCCTTTTAACTCGAATGACTCTGTCTGTACTCTTGGCTTCTCTACCTGCTGAGACTACAAATATCATATTTCTATCCTATAATGTTTAATCTTTTATACTTATTTGGTACCTAAAGATACTCACTATTCTTATATTTTGACTTAGGGTGCTGTGGAATGCCCAGGAAGAGGATCCTAGCTTAAAAGGGATGAATTGAGCAAAAATACATGTAGCATTCGAAGAGGCGTTCGAATAGTCCCAAGAGGCGTTCAAACAGTAGTAGATGTGTTTGAGCACTACGTCAGATGGATACACGCCAAATTCAGGTTCGAAGAGTGTAAGCACCCCATTTTTTACTGCTCGGCAGTCTACATTCCGTCCAGACTTGTACTCAAGTCAATATGAACATATTCCAATCGAAACTAACTCTCTAAGTCTAAATCCCGTCTGTCCATCGCTTTGTGGGCTCACCAGGCCCAAATAGAGGCAAAATGACCAAAATGCCCTTAGGGGCATTGTCCTTTTCAATTCAAATCCCTCTCTCGAGACAGTTGATTCCTTGAGACGGTAAATCTACTCCAATTAGGCACATCTTTCCGAAGACGATAAGACCCCTTTCCAATTCCAATTCCTCTCTTGAGACAGTTTATTCCTTAAGACGATAAATCTACTCCAATTAGGCACGTCTTTCCGAAGACGATAAGACCCCTTTCCAATTCCAATCCCTCTCTCGAGACAGTTTATTCCTCGAGACGGTAAATCTAATCTAATCAGGCACGTCTTTCTGAAGATGATAAGACCCCTTCTAATCCCTCTCTTGAGATAGTTTATTCCTCGAGACAGACTAGCACGTTTTTCAAAAAAAATCTCTTCGAAACGGTAAGTCCCTTTAAACCAGTCGACCAGGACGAGACCCCAAGTCCCCTAAATAGTAGAACGGTCCACCTTTGGCGCCTGTTAGCCCGCCAATGCATAAATGTCCGTTTAGGCACGCCTTTTGAGAAAGTTGATTATCAGGCGCTAAGTCCCTTTAGCAACTTCCTGAGATTAGGCAGTCTCGGGAATGATCGCGAACCATCAGAGTAGCGAAAATACTCACAAACATCACAACCGTTAGAGTAGCGAAAATACTCGTAAACAGGTCAATATAGGGAATTGCCAACAAACCCCTGTATCACACGACCGCCGTCAGAGTGGCAGAAACACTCAAAACCCAGGTCAACACCGGTGCCTGCTAGCCCACTTCGGTGAAAAATGACCAAACTGTCCCTTGGGCCTTTTCCAACACGTTTCTTGAGAACACACATGAGTCTTCAGAACGGTAAATCCAACCTTCCAAGATTGTCTTAAAAGCAATCCGGCATGATTAGGTGCCTTCTAGTCAGTTTCGGGTCAATTTTGAGACTTTACGGTCAAGATGACCATTTTGCCCCTAGGCATCCGAACGCCCCTGGAACCACACCAGCTCTGGGTATCAAACCAATAACCTGCTGAGATTGCTTCTTATAATATTCTCAACCTTCATTTACCTTTCCGGATCATTCCGAGTCAGTTCTGGCAAACCCGGTGTGAAATGATCGTTTTGCCCCTAGTGGGCCGGTCGCCTTTTTCGACCACATCGGCTTTGGGTATCAAACCGGCAACCTTTGGGAACATTCTGAATAATGTTTCCAAATCTCAAGTCTTCTTCCGGGACAGTTCGAGTCCGTCCCGGCTGCTTCCCAATCCGATTGACCGTTTTGCCCCTAAAGGCTCGGTCAATCCTTCCGATGCATCTTATCCTCATTTTTCAAGTCAAATACCTTCGGGACACTATTCTAAGTGTTCCTGCTCTTTTTCGGCCTTTCGGGTCATTCCTGGCCTCTTCAAATCATTCCTAGTGGTGCGAGAAGCATTTTTGGCCTGGCACCACTACAACAGGCGCCAGGTCTATCCCACCTCCATAAATACAGAGCCTCTTCCAGCGTGAAGGAGGTCCACAAAACTTAGTCTAAAAACCCTAAAATTTGATATATAGAGCTCGAACACTTCAAAAACCCTAGCTTCTTTAGGTTTTCCAATCCCTAGCCACCACACACAAACCCTAGCCTCATTTCACTCTTATACACACCCCTATACACTTATATACTAGCCTCCAACCCTCCATTGAAGACTTGAATTACTGCAATTACGAAGATTTGAATACCAAAGATGAGCCCTCGAAGATCAAAACTGAAGTGAAGTGAAGACCGAAGAAAGCAAGGCACGTAAAATAAACAAGACACAAGGTAAGCTTTCGTCTTACGTTTCTACACTTCCCCCCTCTGTCTTCTCTCTCCTAACCCACTTGGGTTTTCTCTATTTTAATCCCCTATCTCTTTCCCCTCCTTTCTTTGCATGCTCGAAACAAGAAGACTCCCGGTCCATGTGTAGGATTAGACTATTGGAGGGTCACCGTGTCGGGGGCTTTCCTTTAGGCTAACCGGAGACCACATGGGTTTGGCGCCCTTGATTATGTGGTGAAGCCTTAACCTTGTATGTTCACGACCCGAAATTTGCATTGTGCATATCATTATCTTGCATCTCTCCAAAATCGTTTTCAAACTCATTTTCAAAAATTGCATTAAACTAGTTTTCAAAATTGCATCAAAATCTCCTTTTTCAAAACTTGTTATCAAAATCACAATCCTAGGGTGATTCTAGCCTTTCCATGGCTAGGGTTGCTTTGGAAAAGAGTTACATTTAAAATGACTTTTATGGTTCATATTTTCAAATCTTGTTGTTTTCAAAACCGCTTTCCTAAAGTGGTTCTAGCCCTCTTATGGTTAGAGTCGCTTTAGGAAAGTGAGACATTTTTATACCTTCTAAAAACTCTCTTTTCAAAAATCTTCTCCTAAAAATCTCTATTCCAACATGCTTCCTAAAACTCTTCTTTCCAAAATTGCTTTCTAAAAACTTCCTCCGAAAATCTATTTTCCAAAACTTCTCTTTCTAAACTCCTTTCCAAAATGCTCTCTTCAAAGTACACTTTCCAAAAACGTTCCCTAGGTCTCCTTCCTAGAAAAACTCTTTCTGAAAACTTTTTCCAAAAACTCTCTTTGAAAGTTTTACTTTCCAAAAACTTTCTTCCTAAAATTCTTTTCAAAATACGCTTTCTAAAAAATTCCTCTTTAGAATCTTCCTCCAAATTATTCATTTCCAAAAACACACTTTCCAAAAAACTCTTTCCTTAGAGCCCAAGTCAAGCCTTAGAGCCAACAATTAGGAAACCCTAATTTCCTTCCCAAAAACATGATTTCCAATCCCCTATTTTGGCCTCAAAACCTAGGTTTCCAAAACTATATCAAAACTATACATATTTTCAAAAACCTATTTTCTATGTCAAAACTATACACTTCCAAATCTAGGGTATCTAAAACCTCCCTTTCCAAATCTTTCCTTAAACATTAAGTTTCCTAATTCAACCCTTTCCTAATTCTACCTCTTTCCAAATCTTAACTTTCTAAATCCAAGTTTTCAAATCTTTCTTAAACTCAAACATTTTCTAATCTCAAGGTTTTCCAAAACTCAAACTCTAAAACTTTCTAAATCTTAAACTTTCTAAACTTCAAATCTTTCCAAATCTAAAACTTTCTAAACTCAAAACTTTCTTATTTTCAAAACCTTTCATATTTCAGACCCTTTCTTAAAATGAAACTCTCTTAATTCAAAACTTTCCTAATTTGAAACTTTCGTAAAATGAAACCTTCCTAAAATGACACTTCCATAATTCAGACTTTTCCTAATTCGAACCCTTCCTAAATCCAAGCTTCCTTAATCTTCCAAGTCCAATATTCGAGTCAATTCTTTTAAAAAATCTTTCCAAGTCAAGTCCAATATTTCCTTTCTAAGTTTCTAAGTCTAGGTTTCCTAAACCTCAATCTTTCCAAAACAAGCTCAAATCTTTCCTCCAAGTTCTATTTTTCCAAATCAAAGACCAATCTTTCTAATTTTAAATTCCAATATTCAATCTTCTATTCTAAGTTCAAATCAAATCCATTTTCCATTCGAAATCTCTTTCTTCCAATCCAACCTTCTATTTTCAATCAGACTCTTGTCCGAACTATGACTGACCTGATTCCTCCAAAAGGATACGTAGGCAACCCTCATGGGTGTGGTCTCCACATTTTTCAAATCTCAAATTCTACAATCTTTTCAAATCTCCAATCTATTTTCAAATTTCAAATTTCTATTTCCAAATCTCTATTTTCAATTCCCAAAATCTTCTTTCCAAATTCAAACTTCTATCTCTTCCTTTTCAAATTAAATCAATTTCTTTTCAAATCTATTTCCAAATCAACTCTCTTTTCTTGCACTTGCATATCATGCATCATGTTTTTCTAAACATTGTTTTCTAAAGTGGATAGGATTGAACGTTTGTTAGTTGAAGACTCGCATAGATGAATCTAGGGTAAATAGATATGTAGGTACCACAAGGACGGGGTAGGGTGATTCGTGCGTCTTCCCTATACGTAACCAACCTCCGAACCTAGATCACTGTTTTCGAAAGACCAAAAATGGAGTTATTTTTCAAAAAGGGCTAAATGTTTTTCAAAGGTTGCCAAACAACCTATTTTTCTTAAAAACCCTCTCTTCAGGAGATATTTTCAAAATTGTTTTTCAAAAACCCTAAGTGTAGTCTTCGGATTATTCTTAGTTTTTAGGTGACCTAACTTACCTTAATCAAGTTAGGTGGCGACTCCAAATCTTTTTCAAAAGCCCTTTATTCAAATCTATTTTCAATTCAAACCTAGTCGCACTCAATCTTCTAAGAGGGTGAGTTCTAACGAGAGAGTACAGTGTTTTTTCCGCTTGTGTGTTTATTCCTCGAGTGCGAAAAATTTGGGCGCAATAAAGAGCGTTCGAAAGATTCAGAGAGTAGGTTTTACCATTCGAAGTGCGTTTGACGTACCGTTCGAATGGTAGTCCGATGCGTTTGAACGGTATCAAGGGCTTTCGAATGGTTTGATGCAGCTTCAGATTTTCAGACGTCTATAAAAGCTGGGACTGTTTTGTTTCTAGGGTTGGTTGTTTTTTAGATTATTTTAGGTCATTATTGGAGTTCTTTTTCATGGCCCTGCGTGGCTAAACCCTAAATCTTGGTCAAAGGAGACAGAAATCTCGGAATTAATAATAAACTATGAGATCTAATTTGTTTTCATTATTTAATTTATGCTTTGAGTATCAAATGTTGTTCTATGCCTATTTTCATGATTGTCTTGTTTAATCACTAGGAGGCCTACTAGTTTATTAATCTTGCAATCTACTGCTGAGTTAGATATCAAATCCGTAATTGTTTGATTCCTCTTATTTGTGAAGCAACTGAGATTTAATGATTTACTGCGTTAGGAATTATTATATCTTAGGGTGGACATTCGACTAAATTAAATGCAACCGCTTGTGCTTGTGTTGTTTAGTTTCATCGATCTCTCTAATTCTTAAGGCTGCTGCTAGATTAAACCTTGTGTGCTTTTCCTGAGTTGTTTAATAGTTAGGGTTAATCAGATCGCTTGTTTCTGATTAATTACAACCAAGGAGAGATAGGAAAATAATTCCGACGGTGAATATTCAATGTGTGAATTAGTATGCTTGCATCAATGATCAGGTTTAAATTTAGATGGTGGATGTTGACCTAGACCAAGGTTTGTTTTTCTGATTGATCTCAATACTTTAATCTGAATTGTTTCATAGTTAAGATTATTAAAAATAGTTTTCATTAAATCCAAAACCTCTTGATCCTTGTTCATATAGTATAAAACGAGACTAAACACTCTTCGTGGGAACAATCCTTACTTGCACTACTACAAATTTGTTTTGCAGGTATTGGTTTTATTTTTGGATGCCCGCGACAGCACACCACTACCCCTCAGCTCATTTCCTTATAGTTGTACTCAATCGCGGGCCAAGGGTTCTCTAGTAAGTGACGTTCTACCACGGCATACTTTGGATGCAGAAACTCAGCGCCCCTTCCATCAACAACCATGTTTTCAGCAAGCTCTTCTTTCGAAAGCATTGGCCCCTCAACTGGCTAATCAGAAGCATCAGGCACCTCATGAGGATCATAGAGATAGATCAGGCATAATGGGAAGTCTTCCTCCCAGTCATCTCCTTTATCGGTCTCCCAATTGTCCTCATAATCTTCGGCCTCGGGCTCGTCGAACTCTCCTTTGCCTTTCATTTCTACTAGTATCATGTTGACGGTATGGTCCAACAAAGGGTTAGTGGTCACATTGGGGGTCGGAGCAGGTTTTACTGGTTGCAGATCAATGGTCTTATTGTCTATCAAGTCTTAGATTTTGTACTTGAGAGCGAAGTAGCTTTCGGTGTCGTGCCCTTAGCCACCTGAATGGTATTCACATGTAAGGGCAGCATTAAAGGTTGGGGGTAGAGGGCTTGGCAAAGGACGAGCAGGTATGGGTTTCAAGATGTTGTTCTTCAAAAGGCTATGGTAAGCCTCGATTTGGGTGCAAGCTAAGGTATCAAAGGTACGGGTATGTCGGGCAGCTCTATTGAAGTTAGGTCATGCCCCAGCAGGGCTGTAGTTAGGGGTCAGAGTAGGCATAGTTAAAGTGGGTAAGGGCAGGACAGCAGGTGATTGTGGTGGCTATCGGTATTGGGGTAATTGGCCAGGCAGGACAGTATATTGGGGTGATTGGCCAAGCAGAATGGCAGAAACCTCACTTTCCTTCCTGATTGTGCCCCTTGTAGCAGCCACCTTCTTGGCTCTGTTGGCGGTATACTCTCCAGTCTTGGCGTAGGGGTCCGTAATCCTCCCTGTCTTGAGGCCATTTTCTATCATCTCCTCTTACATGATGAGCTCGGAGAAACTTTTCCCTACACTTGTCCAAAGCTTCTCGTAGTATATACCTTGAAAAGTATGTACGAACAATTGTATGTACTCCTTCTCTTCCAATGGGGGATTGACTTGTGGGGCAACTTCTCTCCATCTCAAGGCATACTTCTTGAAGCTTTCCTTTTCACCCTTGCTCACAGTCATCAGGGACCATCGGTCAGAGGTGAGATCAATATTGTGACGATATTGGGCTTTAAATGTATTGACCAGCTTGATCTAGGTTGTGATCTTCCTTAAGTCCAAACGAGCAAACCATTATAGAGCAGACCCCGTGAGGCTGTGTTGGAACAGCAGTGCCATCATACTTCTGGAAGTCAGGCATTTTGAAACTAACAGGTCTCGGGTGGTTAGGAAGAAACAGAGCTCATCGTAGGAAGTGAACCGTAAATGTCGTGGTCACGGAGACTTCGCAGCGAATCCTTTAGCCCTTGGATTTTCAAATTGAGAGGGTCTAGGGGGGCCTTCTTTACGATAGGTGAAAGTAATATCGACTCCTCCTCTTCAGCGCTAACCCCTTTGGCATCTTCCTTATTCCTCCCAGCATTGTCAAACTGAAGCACGATCCTTAGATTAGCAGGTTTAGGGTCCTTGGATGAAGTCATAGATGATGATGGGACTGCAACAGCATCCTTCATAGCTATAGTTTGAATGAGTTGGAGCATCTCATCCATCTTGGTCCTTATTTTGTTGACCTCTTCTCGAGAAACTTGAGACGATTCTTCAAGGTTAGCAGCCATTAGTGATGCTCTTTGCCGAGTGATAATGGGATCCCTAGGTGGATGTTACCCTTTTCTAGGAGCAATGTTGACTCAGTGCAGGGTGATCTCTGTAAATAAAAAGGAAAAGACAAAAAGACACCAACATAAGTCACAAGTCAGTTTCTAGTTTTTAGAGAGCATTATGCAATGCATGTCCTAGGATGTCCCTATTTAAGAGGGAAACTAATCATGATGTATTGGCCCACTTTTGAAGATAGGGGTTTTGCCCCTGTATACAGATGCCTTACCGTCAACTGGGAACCTTTCCTTCACTCATGCATTTATTCACTCAGTCATTCGCGGAAAATGAAAAAAATACATTTAACTTCGGGTTTAATATACAAAAGAATTGGAATGCATTTTAACAGGGGGAGAGGGAACATGTTTCTTTGGGACTACACCTATCTAGTTTTACATAAGAAGTCCTAAACTACTCTTGAGTCTTCGGATTCGCCTTCTCTAGATTTGATGTCGAGGAGGTCACTGAGAGACCTTGTTGATCGATTGCCCCTTGTCTTCTTGGCAATCCTATCTCTATGAGCATAGAAGGATTGGGGCCCCTCTTATGGAAAGAATTGAGGTGGATGCCATGAGTCCTTAGGGTTACTTGGGAACCCTTAGGGTTTAGGTAGGTTTGATGCAAGGGAGAGTGACCTAGGTGTCACTCTCAATGGGTTGATCATATGCATGAGAATGAAATGACTTGAGTTACTTGGAACTCTCGTCTTGACATGGAATATAGAATGCATGAAAATGGATGCATAGAGTATAAGGAAAGAGAATACAGTTGAAGTACATATGTATGTATGAGCAATTATACAGTCATTATAATAGTAAGAATATATTCATTATAACAACAGGAATAGACAGGTATAAATGAAAGTAAGAGCAGTCGCCCTTTCCTCCATTGTTTTGAAAACGGTGCACGTGTCTTAAATCCGGTAGAGGTTCGACTATGTAAGGTGTCTATATAGTATGAGGTTGAGGGTTGACTAATGCGTCCTAAAAAGGCTCGGTCCTCGGATCTTCAAACCTAGGCCCACACCTCAAGGTGGTACCATGATCGGTTGGTGATCTGAGTGGGGGAACCATCAAGAGGCCGTAGGCGAAAAAACTGACACAACATCTTGCCCACAACCAATATGTCGTTCCCCTTTTCTAACTAGATGGGTCATATCAGGGTAAAAATGCAAGTATACAGAATGTAAGTGCACGTGCAGTGTGTGTGTGATTTTTGAAAGCGGAGGAAAGAGCCCAACAACTCCCATTCATCCTGCTCATCACATTCATGCATAGCAGTTAATAACATTTAAACAAAAAGCGCACCTACAAAACAAAGATGCAAGAGTTAGTATGTGGATGGCAAGCTTAATACAAGATAATATGAATAAATGCATGATTTTGAAAATAACTTTGAAAATTTGGTTTTGAAAATTTAAAGTGAATAGGATTGAACTAGTTAATTGAAGACTCTACATGGGTGAAGGGTAAAGAGACATGACTACGGCCTAACCCTCTAAGTGTCCCTAACGGAGTCACCAGCTGTCGCACCCAGATTTTTTGCACTCGAGGAATACACATAAGCGGAAAAAATACTGTACTCTCTCGTTAGAACTCATCTTCTTAGAAAAGTGAGTGCGACTAGGTTTGAATTGAAAATTGATTTGAATTAAGGGCTTTTGAAAAAAGTTTGGAGTCACCACCTAACTTGATTAAGGTGAGTTAGGTCACCTAAAAACTAAGCGCAATCCGAAGATTACACTTAGGGTTTTTAAAAACGATTTTGAAAATACTTCCTCAAGAGAGGGTTTTTAAGAAAATGGGTTGTTTGGCAACCTTTGGAAAATATTTAAGCCCTTTTTTTTAAAAAAATAACTCCATTTTGGTCTTCAAAATCAGTGATCCTAGGTTCGGAGGTTGGTTACGTGTAGGGAAGACGCACTAAGCCATCACCCTACCCCGCCCTTGCGGTACCTACATGTCTATTTACCCTAGATTCACCTATGAGAGTCTTCAACTAACAAATGTTCAATCCTATCCACTTTAGAAAAAGAATGTTTAAAAAAAACATGATGCATGATATGCAAGTGCAATAGAAAATAGATTTGGAAAAAAAGAATTGAAGAGAAATTGATTTGATTTTAGAAAAGAGACTCGAAAAGATAGATTTGAAATTGGAAATAGAGATTTGAAAATAGAAATTTAGAATTGGAAGTTGGAAAAAATTTGTGACAGCACCCATGAGGGTTGCCTACGTATCCTCTTGGAGGAATCAGGTCAGTCGTAGTTCGGACAAGAGTTCGATAGAAAATAGAAGATCTAATATGGAAGAAGAAATTGAATTGGAATTTGGATTTGATTTGAATTTAGAATAGAATATTGGAATTTGGAATTTGGGATTAAAAAGATTAGACTTTGATTTGGAAAGATAAAAGTTGGAAGAGGGATTTGGAGTTGTTTTGGAAAAATTGAGATTTAGGAAACCTAGACTTAGGAAAGATAAGATTTAGAAATGACTTAAGATTAAGAAAAATTGGACTCGAATGTTAGACTTCGAAGATTGGAGAAAGGATTGGATTTAGGAAATGTTTTAATTAGGAAATGTTCGAATTAGGAAAGTTCCATTTTAGGAAAGTGTCATTTTAAGAAAGGTTCGATTTAGGAAAGTTTTGAAATAGGAAAGGTTTTGAAAATAGGAAAGTTTTGAAATTAAGAAAGTTTCAACTTAGGAAAGTTTTGGAATAAGAAAGGTTTTAAAATAGGAAAGGTTTCACTTTAAGAATGTTTTGAAATTAGAAAGTTTTGAAGTTGGAACGTTTTGAAATAGGAAAGTTCTGAAAATAAGAAAGTTTTGAGTAAAGAAAGTTTTAGATTTGGAAATATTTGAAGTTTAGGAAAGTTTAGAATTTAGAAAGTTTAGAAAGATTTGAAAAGTTAAATTTGGAAAGTTAAGATTTGGAAAGATTTGAAGATTAAAGTTTTAAGGAAAGATTTGAAAGTTTAGGTTTAGGAAACCTACGGTTTAGGAAGGATTTGAATTAGGAAAGGTTTAGACTAGGAAGGATTGAGATTCCTATTTCCTAAACAAAGGATTAGATTTTGTTTCTAAAAGAGGTGTTTGATTTTATTTCCAAAAACGGAGGATTGTATCTAGTTTCCTAAAGGGAGATAGGATTTGGTTTCCTAAAAGGAAGATTAGATTTGGCATGGATTTGGAAAGGGAAGTTTTAGAAACCCTAGATTTTGAAGACTGTAGTTTTGACATAAAAAGGGGATTTTGGAAACTTATGGTTTAGATGTAAAAAGGGAGATTTTGAAAATCTAGATTTTAAGGCAAGATTAAAAATCATGTTTTTGGGAAGGAAAATTAGGATTTCTTAATCATGGATTTTAAGGCTTGACTTGAACTCTAAGGAAGGAGATTTTGGAAAGTGAGTTTTTAGAAAGGGAGATTTTTTGAAGGAAATCATAGAGAGGAGTTTTTAGAAAGTGAATTTGGAAGAGAGTTTTTGGAAAGGAATTTTTGGAAGGAGATTGTTGGAAAGAGTTTTTAGGAAAGATATTTAGGGAACATTTTTAAAAAGTGAATTTTGAGGAGAATATTTTGGAAAGGAGTTTAAAAAGAAGTTTTGGAAAATAGATTTTTGAAGGAAGTTTTTAGAAAACAATTTTGAAAAGGAATTTTGAAAAGGAGATTGGAAGGAGTTTTTAGAAAGTGTGTTGGAAAATAGATTTTTAGAAAGAGAGATTTGAAAAGAGAATTTTTAGAAAGATTTTAAAATATCTCACTTTCCTAAAGCGATTCTAACCATAAGAAGATTAAAACCACTTTAAGATAGTGGTTTTGAAAATAACGAGGATTTGAGAATATGGACCGTATTGGTTACTTTAAATGTAGCACTTTCCTAAAGCAACCCTAACCATGGAAAGGCTAGAAGTACCTTAGGATTGTGATTTTGAAAATAAGTTTTGAAGAAGAAGATTTTGATACAAGTTTTGAAAACAGTTTTGATGCAAGCTTTTGAAAATGAATTTGAAAACGAATTTTGGAGGAATGCAAGATCATGATATGCACAATGCAAGTTGGGGTCGTGAACATACAAGGTTAAGGCTTCACCACACAATCAAGAGGGCCGACCCACATGGTCTTCGGATAAACTAAAAGAAAGCCACCGACACGGTGACCCTCCAATAGCCTAATCCTACACATGGATCGGGAAGTCCCTTGTTTCAAGCATGCAAAGAAAGGTGGGGAAGAAGATGGGGGATTAAAATAGAAGAAAACCCAAGTGGGTTAGAAGAGAGAAGAGAGGGGGAAGATGCATAAACTTAAAGAGAAAGCCTACCTTGTGTCTTGTTTATATTACTTTGCTTTGCGCACTTTGCTTTTCTTACTTTGCTTCAGTCTTTGCTTCAGTCTTCGTCTTAATCTTTGAGAACTTTAGTTTCCAGTACTTTAAGTCTTCAATGGATGCTTTGGAGGCAAGTGTATAAGTGTATGTGAGTGTATATGAGTGTATAGGAGGCTAGAGTTTGTGTGTGGAGGCTAGGGTTTGGAAAACCTAGAGGAGCTAGGGTTTAGGGAGGCTACGAGCTATGTATATCGAAGAATAAGGTTTTTAGACTGAGTTTGGGACCTTTCTCAGGCTGGAGGAAGCTCTATATTTATAGAGAGAGAAATGACCTACCGCCTATTGCAGTGGTGCCAGGCCGAAAAACCTTCTAGCGCCACTAGGAGTGGCGCCAGCCAGTTAGGAAAGTTTTAAGGTTGGCAAGCAACATATCTTGAGAAGATTTGGGCACCTGTACTCGTGACTACCATGCAATTTTTAGCCTGGCTTCACTAGGAGTGACTCCAGAAGGTTCGGGAAGGATTTAAAGGGACCGCGAATGGCCCGGAAGACCGGAAGAGGGCAAGAACCCATAGAATAGGGTCCCGGGGGTATTTGACTTGTAAAATGAGGACAAGAAGTGTCGGAATGGTTGACCAGGCCATTAGGGGCAAAACGGCCATTCAGACCGGAAAGCTGCTGGGACGGACTCAAAATGTCCCAAAAGAAGACCCGAGATTTAGGAACATTATTTAGAATGTCCCAGGAGGTTACCGGTTTGATATCTAGAACCAATGTGGTTGGAAAAGGCGACCGGCCCATCAGGGGCAAAATCATTATTTTGCACCAAGTTTGCAAAATTAACTCAGAATGATCCGAAAAGGTCATAAAAGGTCGAGAATACTATAAGAAGTATTCTCGGGAGGTTACCGGTTTGATACCCAAAGCCGATGTGGTCCTCGGGGCATTTGAATGCCTAGTAGCAAAATGGTCATCTTGAGCAGAATGTCTCGGAATTGGCCTAGAATTGACTAGAAGGCACATAATCATGCTAGATTGCTTTTAAGACAATCTTGGAATGGTGGACTTCCCGTTTTGAGGACTTAGGTATTTTTTGAGAAACGTGCTGGAAATGGCCCTAGGGGCAGTTTGGTCATTTTTCACCAAAGTGGGCTAGCAGGCACTGGTGTTGACCTGGGTTTTGAGTGTTGCCGCCACCCTGACGGCGGTCCCATGATACAGGGGTTTGTTAGCAATTCCCTATATCGACCTGTTTGCTAGTATTTCCGCTACTCTGACGGTTACAATGTTTGCGAGTACTTCAGCTACTCAGACGATTCGCGATTATTCCCGAGACTACCTGATCTTGGGAAGTTGCTAAAAGGACTTAGCACCTGAGAATCAACTTTCTCGAAAGGCATGCCAAAACAGACATTTCTGCATTGGCGGGCTGGCAGGCGCAAAAGGTGGACCGTTCTACCATCTCGGGGACTTGGGGTCTCGTCCCGGTCAATGGATTTGAAGGGACTTATCGTTTCAAAGAAAATTTCTTCGAAAAAAGTGTCGAATTGGATAGACATACCATCTCAAGGAATCAACTTTCTCCAGAGAGGGATTGGAATTGAAATTGGAAAAGGGATTTACCGTCTTTAGAAAGACGTGCCTATTGGAATTGGAAAGGAGACTTACCGCCTTCGAAAAGACGCGCCTATTGGAATTGAAAAGGGAACTTACCGTCTTCGAAAAGACGTGCCTATGGGAATTGAAAAAGGGGACTCACCGTCCTCGAAAAGACGTGCCTATGGGATTAGACCAAGCAACACCCACAAAGGCATTTTGATTATTTTGCCTCTATTTGGGCTTGGTGGGCCCGCAAAGCTATGAGTTGACTAGATTAAGACTAGAATTCTGGAATATGTCCATATTGACTTGAACTCAAGTCTGGACAGACTGTAGATTGCTGAGAGGTCAAAAATGGGGTGCTTACAGTTCTATTTAAAAATCTATTTTTAAAAACTTGTCGTGCCCAGATTTTTTGCACTCGAGGAATACTTCACACAAGCGGAAAAAATGTTGTACTCTCTCGTTAGAACTCACTCTCCTAGAAGAATGAGTGCGACTAGGTTTGAATTGAAAATTGATTTGAATAAAGGGCTTTTGGAAAAAAATTTCGAAGTCACCACCTAACTTGATTAAGGTGAGTTATAAGCATAATCCGAAAACTACACTTAGGATTTTAGAAAACGATTTTGAAAATATCACCTCAGGAGAGGGTTTTTAGGAAAACAGGTTGTTTAGCAACCTTTGGAAAACATTTAGCCCTTTTTTTTTAAAATGACTCTATTTAGTCTTTGAAATCAGTGATCCTAGGTTTGGTGGTTGGTTAAGTGTAGAGAAGACGCACTAAGCCATCACCCTACCCTGCCCTTTCGGTACCTACATGTCATTCTACCCTAGATTCACCTATGAGAGTCTTTAACTAACTAATGTCCAATCCTATCCACTTTGAAAAAGAATGCTTAAAAAGACATGATGCATGAGATGCAAGTGCAAGATGAGAGAGAGTTGGAGAATAGATTTGAAAAGAAGAATTTGATTTGATTTTAGAAGAAAGATTTGAAAGGATAGATTTGAAATTGGAAAGTTTGAAAAATTAGAAATAGAGATTTGGAAATAGAAATTTGAAATTGGAAGTTTGAAAATAGATTGGAGATTTGAAAAGATTGTGGAATTTGAGATTTGGAAAATATGGATAAATTTGAAATTTGAAAGAAGTTGTGGAATTGGAAATTTGAAAAATGTGGAGACCGCACCCTTGAGGGTTGCCTACGTATCCTTTTGGAGGAATCAGGTCAGTCGTAGTTCGGACAAGAGTCCGATTGAAAATAGAAGAGTTGATTGGAAGAAAGAGATTGAATTGGAAATTGGATTGAATGATTGAGAGATTGTACTTTGATCGGAAGATTTGAAATTAGAATTTTGGAATTGGATTTGGATTTGGAAAAGTAGAACTTAGAAAGATTTAGACTTGATTTGGAAAGATGGAGGTTTAGGAAATCTAGAATTAAGAAAGATGAGACTTAGGAAAGACTCAAGAGTTTAAGAAAGATTGGATTTAGGAAAGGTTCGAATTAGGAAGGGTCCGATTTAGGAAAGTTTCGAATTAGGAAAGTTTCATTTTTGAAAAGTTTTGTTTTAGGAAAGTTTCAATTTAGGAAAGTTTTCGAATTGGGAAAGTTTCAACTTAGGAAAGTTTTGAAATAGGAAAAGTTCGAATTAAGAAAGTTTTACTTTGAGAAAGGTTTTGAAATAGAAAAGTGTTAAATTTAGAAATGTTTTGAATTAGGAAAGTTTAGTTTAAGAAAGGTTTAGAATTTGGAAAGTTTCAAGTTAAGAAAGTTTTTGAATTAGGAAAGTTTTCAATTAGGGAAGTTTTCAAATTAAGAAAGTTTCGAAATTAGAAAGTTTTCGAAATAGGAAAGGTTTTCAAATTACGAAAGTTCCCGAATTAGGAAAGTTTTGAAATAGGGAATTTTTGAAAATTAGAATGTTTAGAAAACAAGGAAGTTTTGAAAATAGGAAAGTTTTGAGTTTAGAAAGTTTTGAAATTTGGAAGGATTTGAAATTTGAAAAGTTTAAGATTTAGAAAGTTTTAGAGTTTGAATTTTAGAAAATCTTGAAATTAGGAAAGGGGGGGGGGGGGGGGGGGGGGGGGGGGGGAAGAGATGGGGGATTAAAATAGAGAAAACCCAAGTGGGTTAGGAGAGAAGAGAGAGGGGGAGTGCAGAAATTTAAAGAGAAAGCCTACCTTGTATCTTATTTATTTTGCACGCCTTGCTTGTCTTCGATCTTCGGTCTTCGTCTTGATCTTCGCCTTCAATCTTCAAGAGTTGTCTTCAAAATTTAGATTGCAGCTCTTTAAGTCTTCAAAGGACGATTAAAGGCTAGTGTATGAGTGTATGGGGGTGTGTATGAGTGTATAGAAGGCTAGGGTTTAGTGTATGGCGGCTAGGTTTGGAAAACCTAAAAATCTAGGGTTTAGGGAGTGCACGAGCTCTGTATATCGAATTATATGATTTTTAAATTGAGTTTGCGGACTTCTTTCACGTTGGAGGAGGCTCTGTATTTGTAGAGAGAGGACAGACCTGGCGCCTGTTGCAGTGGCGCCAGGGCAAAATTGCTCTTGGCGCCACTAGGAGTGGCGTCAAGCCAATTCTTGGCTTGACGCCACTACTAGTGGCGCCAGCTAGTTAGGAAAGTTTGTAAGTCGGCAAGCAACGTATCTTTGACTAGATTTAGGCGCTTGTACCAGTGACTACCATGCAATTTTTAACCTAGCTTCACTAGGTGTGACTCCGGAAAGTTCGGGAATGATTTAAGGGACCGGGAATGGCCCGAAAGGCTGGAAAAGGGCAGGAACACTTAGAGTAGTGTCCCAGAGGTATTTGACTTGAAAACTGAGGATAGGATGTGTCGGAAGGGTTGACCGAGCCTTTAGGGGCAAAACGGTCAATCAGATAGGGAAGCTGCCGGGACGGACTTGGACTGTCCCAGAAGAAGACTTAAAATTTAGAAACATTATTTAGAATGTTCCCAAAGGTTGCCGGTTTGATTCCCAGAGCCGGTGTGGTCAGAAAAAGAGACCAGCCCCCTAGGGGCAAAACGGTCATTTTGTATTGGGTTTGCCGGAAATGACTCGGAATGATCCGAAAAGGTAAAAGGAGGTTGAGAACACTACAAAAAGCAGTCTCAGAAGGTTACCAGTTTGATACCCAGAGCCGGTGTGATTGGGAAAGGCGACCGGCCCTCCAGAGGCAAAACGGTCATTTTGCACCGAGTTTACCAGAACTAACTCGGAATGATCCGAAAGGATAAAGAAAGGTTGAGAATACTATAAAAATTAATCTCGGAAGGTTACCGTTTTCATACCTAGAGTCGCTGTGGTTCCCGAGGCGTTCAGATGCCTAGGGGCAAAATAGTAATCTTGACCGAAAAGTCTCGGGGAAGGCCCAAGGGGCAATTTGGCCATTTTCACCAAACCTGGCTAGCACGCACCGATATTGACATGGGTTTTGAGTGTTTCCGCCACTCTGACGGCTGTGATGTTTGTGAGTATTTATGTTACTCTAACGGTTGTGATGTTTGCGAGTATTTCCGCTACTCTAATGGCTGTGATTTTTGCAAGTATTTTCGCTACTCAGACTGTCTCGAGGAATAAACTGTCTCGAGAGAGGGATTGGAAATGGGACTTACCGTCTTCGGAAAGACGTGCCTGATTTGGAACCGTCTCGAGGAATAAACTGTCTCGAGAGAGAGATTGGAAAGGGGACTTACCATCTTCGAAAAGACTTGCTTGATTTGGAACCGTTTCGAGGAATAAACTATCTCAAGAGAGGGATTGGAAAGGGGACTTACCATCTTCGGAAAGACGCGCCTGATTTGGAACCGTTTCGAGGAATAAACTGTCTCGAGAGAGGGATTAGAAAGGGGACTTATCGTTTTTGGAAAGACATTCCTGATTTGGAACCGTCTCGAGGAATAAACTGTCTCGAGAGAGGGATTGGAAAGGGGACTTACCGTCTTCAGAAAGACGTGCCTAATTTGGAACCGTCTTGAGGAATAAACTGTCTCGAAAGAGGGATTGGAAAGGGGACTTACCGTCTTCAGAAAGACGTGCCTGATTTGGGACCGTTTCGAGGAATAAACTATCTCGAGAGAGGTATTGGAAAGGAGACTTATCGTCTTCGGAAAGACATGTTTGATTTGGGACCGTCTCGAGGAATAAACTGTCTCGAGAGAGGGATTGGAAAGGAGACTTATCATCTTCGAAAAGACGTGCCTGATTTGGAACCATCTCGAGGAATAAACTATCTCGAGAGAGGGGTTGGAAAGGGGACTTATCCTCTTCGGAAAGACGTGCCTGATTTGGGACCGTTTCGAGGAATAAATTGTCTCGAGAGAGGTATTGGAAAGGGGACTTATCGTCTTCGGAAAGACATGTTTGATTTGGGACCGTCTCGAGGAATAAACTGTCTCGAGAAAGGGACTGGAAAGCGGACTTACCGTCTTCGGAAGGGCGTACTTGATTTGGAACTGTCTCGAGGAATAAACTGTCTCGAGAGAGGGATTGGAATTTGGAAAGGGGTCTTATCGTCTTTGGAAAGACGTGCCTAATTTGGAACTGTCTCAAGGAATAAACTGTCCCGAGAGAGGGATTGGAAAGGAGACTTACCGTCTTCGGAAAGACGTGCCTGACTTGGAACCGTCTCGAGGAATAAATTGTCTTGAGAGAGGAATAGGATTTGGAATTGGAAAAGACATTGCCCCCTAAGGGCATTTTGGTCATTTTGCCTCTATTAGGGCCCTGGCGGGCCTGCGAAGTGATGGACAGACGGATTTGGGACTTAGAAAGTTGGTTTCGATTGGAGTACATCCATATTGACTTGTGTACAAGTCCGGACGGAGCGTAGACTGCCGAGCGGTCAAAAATGGGGTGCTTACAGCTGCCCTTCTTTTTCTATCTTTGCTTGTCAAAGACAGAAAACGATAAAAGTAAGAGTCCCATGTTGACCGCGAGGCAGTTGGAGGGACGGACATTGGAAATCTTTCGACAACGGGGGTCGAAAACGAAGATCGGGCCAAAAAAGGCCTTCGAAAATAAGATTTGGCGGGAAAGTGGGCAAAGCTACCCAGAATTTACAACTGGCGCCACTAGCAGTGGCGCCTTTGGCAGAAAATGCTTGGCGCCTCTGCTAGTGGCACCAGGCTTAGAGTTAAAACCAGAAAATTTCTAGTTCGAACAGCCGCGGCATTTTGGAGAGTTTTTGCAAATACGAGAGACTCTGTGTGAAAATCGACTTGAACCTTGAAGGGACACTTCTTGGAGACCACGGGTGATTGCCGGAAGGAGACAACGTTGTCGGAAAAGTAGCCAGAAGAGAAGATTTTGCCAGAGAACTTCTAAAAAGTGAGTTTTCAAATTTTGTTGATTTTGATGTGTAGAACTTCGTTTGAATTATGTGAATAGTGAAAATTGATGTTTTGATGTGTTTTGAACATGATGGTGATATTATTTTTGCATTTAGGTGCTTGTTTGATTGAATTTGAGTGATTATATGTGAATATGTAAAGAGAGTTTTCTACAGGAATAGGGAATTTGTTCTTACAGACTTGGGCATTGGGTTTTCTAGCTATATTTTTGTGCAATGTACCTTAGAAAAATATGTTTAACAACCGTATGAAGTTTCATGAATTTTTGAAAACTTAGTGAATTTTTGATTTTTTAACAAATAGGAAAATACTTAGAAAATTTAGGAAAATGAAGAAACTCTGGAAATTGATGGAATTTTTAGAGTTTAAAATTTGAAAAAGGTAGGAATATCTTTGAAAAACTTTTGAAAGGATTTTGAAGAATTTTAAGGCATTTTGAAAACCATGGATTTATTGGAGAAATAAAACATGTGTTTTTTGAAAATTTTAAAAAATTGAAAAGTGTGCACGGGTGCTGATGTCATGTGATTGTGACAATGTGAAGTGCACGTTTTGTATTTCGTGTTGATGTCATGGGTGTTGTAGGGGCCATTTTTGAACGGGACTCTACCGAAATTTTTAGAAATTAGGGAAAGAGTTAGAAATATTTGATTTGAAGTTGGAAAATCAAGATGTGCATGTAGGAAATTTGTTTTATCATTTGAAATCTTTCATTCATTCTGTTTGTGTAAGTTGTTTATTTTATTTTACTTTACTTGATTATATCCATTATCTGCTTGATATATTAACACTTCTCACCTTAGCTTACCTTCTCAGGATGGCAGATGTAGTTTTGAGTCGACTGAGAGCTTGGCACGGTAGTTACCCTCCGGATGAGCAGGATATCTCTCGCCGGTTCTTTGGTTGCATGGCTTCTCTCCTATTGGCATAGCTTGTTTTCTGGCAGTGGTTCCCTTTTGGCCACTTGACCCGTCTTTCTTGGGGAATGTGAGTCTGCCCCTATCCCCATAACTATGGCTTCCTCCTAGCTCTTCGGGATGGTTTAGCTGATAATATGGGACCTACTTTTCCTAATAGCTGCGTCGCGATTGTCTCTTCTTAGCTTGGGCTCCGTTGTGCGGCCTTTTCTTCTGATCTCCTGCCCTTAGTTTTCTTATGTCCCAATGAAGCTCTTGTTCTCACATTCTGAGTTTGCGACACATAGGAGAGCTCGTTCAGGGGATTGACATACTTCCCAAGATTGGTCCATTTCTCCATAATAGCCCTAGTTCTGTTTCTCTTGAACTTGTTGATGTCTCCACGAGGAGGTGACTTGGTCGGCTGTTGATTGCGTGCGTTGCTCGCCAGGATTCAGGAAGGACACTCATATGCCCCTATGGTTGTGGGACAGACCTTCATGAGCCTTACTAGACTTTGGCAGGGGGCTGGTGCTCATTGTTGGGGATGTGCTTCATTACTCTAGCTTTGGGTGATTGGCCACTTATTCACTACCGCTCTTTCGAAGCTATTAGATTGGGGAGGTCGAGGGTGGGCCATTACCCCATTTTCTGTTTCTTGTTGGTCATGGAAATCTGAGCTTTCTAAGGTGTGAGTCGGTACTGGAGATATCTGAGGGGTGGCTTTAACTCTTTTTTATGTTTTGCATTGTTCATTATTTCCTATTTGAGAATGATAGAAAGATAAAGAGTGAGTTTTTGTACAAAAATAGTTTAAAAGTGCCCCGATAAAGGGTGTCATCATTTTTTATGATGATTGCACATAAGATTAAATACATGATCTATTTTTTATGAATGCATATGTTTATATAAGAATTGAATCGAATGCATGTACTACTTTCTTTTTTTTTTATTTTACGAATGCAGAGGTTCACGCAGAAGTGGAAATGAATGCATGTTATACTTTTGGATAATGCACATATAAGAATAGACTTAAATGCAATGTCCCCTATTTTTGTGATGAATGCACATATTTATATAAGAATTGAGTTAAATGCGTGGCCTACTTCTTTACAAATGAACAGGTTCATACAGGAATGCAGTTTAATGCATGAATAGATACAAGCTTCGCAGGTGTCTAAATGGATTTATAGATTATACATGTCATGGATGCATCAGTACTATATGTATATAAACTATTTACAAAGAAAACCCTAGGATTGCCCCTTGGGCCTATACTCTCAGGATTCTGTTCCTTTCCAGGATTTTGCCCCATTTAGTTTTGTCCTATTCTCATCGGGATGTGATAGCATTTGCTCTCTCTTGGGTTTCTCTCTCAGATCTCCAAAATACCACCATGGCTCGAGCGACAACTCGCATGCCCTTTGCAGAGCTATAAACAGCTAAGCCCTTAATCTGAGAAGACTTCTTTTAGGACCGTAATGTAGGTTGGGTTTAGGGGTTGTAAGAAATAAAGGGATATTTAGGCTCAAAGATCTTCTTTTAGTGGGTTGTTTAAACCGAAACCTTTTGAGCACATCTTGGAGCATGAGATTGCCCCTTGCATTTCTTTCCAATTCTCCTTTCTCACCCTACTTGTCTTGGTATTGTTCAGGCTTATTTGGACTAAGCAATTTTCTTTGATCAGAGAGGATTTTAATTTGGACCGCAACGTAGGCTAGGTTAAGGGGTTTATGAATGAATGGGATATGTAGGCTCAAATTTGATGTTGTTTTCAGTAGGGTTTAGATCCGCATCATCCTTGGTTGGTCTTCCAGTGGGGTTTCATCCCCTGATATCCTCCTCTAGTTTCAACAACACGTCTGGCTCATTTAGATCAAGCAATCATTTTCAAACGGAGAGGACTTTAACAGGGTCGTAATGTAGGCCAGAGTTTCGGGTTTTTATAAGATAGGGTAAAGGCTCAAACCTATTACTTCTACTTGGTGGCTTTGTTATCTAGGATCACCTTTGAATTTTCTCTTTTACAAGAGAAGTTGACCTTTCTTGTAACTTTTGACCTTCTTAGTCTGACATTTGCCCCTTTTCTTTCTTCCCTCTTTTTTTTTTTTTTTTTAAACTTCCGTCTTTCCTATATGCTTTTCAAGATAGCACAAACATGGTTCTTTTTCGGTCCTTTTTTTTTCTTTGATATGCCCCCTTTTTTTTCGAACATTTCTACAACTTCTTTTCCTCAAACCCTTTCCTTAGCATTTCAATTTAACCCATTGTGGACAGTGATCCTTAGGTTGGGGTGTTTTCTAAAAACGAAAGGTAACCGGTTCAATAGGTTTGACAAGGGTTGCTTTTAACTATATGGGAAATGAAATGAGGGTCTTTCTTAATTTTGAACAAGATTGCTTGATCCATAGAGCTTTCACGTTACTTCAGCTTAATGGTCGATGACGTTCTCTACCCGATCTTCTGCTGCCTGTCTGCCCTAGTGTGGGGGGATGGTTTTGGATCAGGGTTGACAAAAACTTCCACCCTAGTGAATTTGAAGGTAGAGTTTTTGGAAAGAGATTTTAAAGAGAAGGAGTTTTTGAAAAGTGTATTTTTGGGAACGGATATTTTTAGAAGGGAATCCTAGGGAGGAGTTTTTGGAAAGTGTGTTTTTGAAAAGATTTTTGGAGAGAGGTTTTCTAGGAAAGAGACCTAGGGAATGTTTTTGGAAAACGGACTTTGAAGAGAGCATTTTGGAAAGGAGTTGGAAAATGGAGTTTGGAAAAAATAGATTTTTGGAGGGTGTTTTTGAAAACAATTTTGGAAAGAAAGAGTTTTTGAAAAGCATGTTGGAAAAAGAGATTTTTAGAAAGAGAGACTTTTGAAAAGAGAGTTTTTAGAAGGTATAAAAATGTCTCACTTTCCTAAAGCGATTATAGCCATAAGAGGGCTAGAACCACTTTAAGAAAGTGATTTTGAAAACAATAAGATTTGAACATATAGACCATACCGGTCTCTTTGAATGTAACACTTTCCTAAAGCAATCCTAGCCATGGAAAGGCTAGAATCACCCTAGGATTGTGATTTTGAAAACAAGTTTTGAAAAAGGAGATTTTGATGCAATTTTGAAAACAAGTTTTAATGCAAGTTTTGAAAATGATGTTGAAAACGATTTTTGGAAGATGCAAGATCATGATATGCACAATGCAATTTTGGGGTCGTGAACATACAACGTTAAGGCTTTGTAAGCACCCCATTTTTGACCGCTCGGCAGTCTACACTCCGTCCAGACTTGTTTTCAAGTCGTTGTGGACATATTCCAATCGAAACCAATCCTCTAGGTCCAAATTCCGTCTTTCCATCGTTTCGCGGGCCTGTCAGGCCCAAATAGAGGCAAAATGACCAAAATGCCCTTAGGGGGCATTGTCCTCTCTTATTCCAATTTCAATCCCTCTCTCGAGACAGTTTATTCCTTGAGACGGTCCGAGTAGCAAAACTACTCACAAAACCGTTAGAGTGGCGGAAACACTCACAAAACCGTTAGAGTAGCGGAAGTACTCACAAAACCGTTAGAGTGGCGGAAACACTCAAAACCCAGGCACGTCTCTTTGGAGACGGTAAGACCCCTTTCCAATCCCACTCTCGAGACAGTTTATTCCTTGAGACGGCTCCAATCCAGGCACGTCTCTTTGAAGATGGTAAGACCCCTTCCAGTCCCACTCTCGAGACAGTTTATTCCTCGAGACGGTCCGAGTAGCAAAACTACTCACAAAACCATTAGAGTAGCGGAAATACTCACAAAACCGTTAGAGTAGCGGAAATACTCAATCCCGTCCAAGTAGCGGAAATACTCACAAAACCGTTAGAGTAGCGGAAATACTCAATCCCGTCCAAGTAGCGGAAATACTCACAAATCATCAACCCCGTCCGAGTAGCGAAAATACTCACAAATCATCAACCCCGTCCGAGTAGCGGAAATACTCACACCGTTAGAGTGGCGGAAACACTCCAAACCTAGGTCAATACCCATGTTTGTTAGCTCACTTCGGTGAAAAAGGACCAGACTACCCTTAGGACCTTTTTTGAGACTTTTCAGTCAAGATGACCATTTTGCCCCTAGACATCCAGATGCCCCAGGAACCACACCGGCTCTGGGTATCAAACCGATAATAACCCGAGAATACTTTTTATAGTGTTCTCAACCTTCCTTTACCTTTCCGGACCATTCCGAGTCAGTTCCGACGAACCCGGTAAAAAATGACCGTTTTGCCCCTGGAGGGCCGATCTCCTTCTTCGACCACACCGGCTTTGGGTATCAAATCAGTAATGACCCGAGAATACTTTTTATAGTGTTCTCAACCTCCCCTTACCTTTCTGGATCATTCCGAGTCAGCTCCGGCAAACCCGGTACAAAATGACCGTTTTGCCCCTAGTGGGCCGGCCTCCTTTTCCGACCACGCCAGCTCTGGGAATCAAACTGGAAACCTCTGGGAACATTCTAAATAATGCTTCCAGATCCCAAGTCTTGTTCCGGGACAGTCCGAGTCTGTCCCGACAGTTTTTCGGTCCGGTTGACCATTTTGCCCCTAAAGGCTCGGTCAACCTTTCCGACCCACCTTATCTTCATTTTTCAAGTCAAATACCTTCAGGACACTGTTCTAAGTGTTCCTGCTCCTTTCCGGCCTTCCGGGTCACTCCCGGCTCCTTTAAATCATTCCCAGACTTTCCGGAGTCACTCCTAGTGAAGCCAGGCTAAAGTTTACATGGTAGTCACTAGTACAGGCGCCCAAATCTAGTCAAAGATACGTTGCTTGCCGACCTTAATTGTTTCTTAAATGGCTGGCGCCACTATAAGCCAAAAAATGGCCTGGCGCCACTCCTAGTGGCGCCAGTGTATAATTTGGCCTAGCGCCACTGCAACAGGCGCCAGGTTTGTCTTCCCTCTATAAATACAGAGCCTCGTTCAACATGAAAAGGGTCTGCAAACTTAACCTAGAAAACACACAATTCGATATACAGAGCTCGAGCACCTCCAAAAACCCTAGTTTCCTTAGGTTCTCCAAACCCTAGCCACCTTACACTAAACCCTAGCCATCATATACAAACCCTAGCCTCCTATACACTTACACACTCCCCCATGTACTCATACACTAGCCTTCAACCATCTTTTGAAGACTGGAGGAGCTGCAACCCGAAACTTGAAGATAACACTTGTGTGTGTATTCCTCGAGTGCGAAAAATCTAGGCGCGACAGGCTTCACTACATAATCAAGGGGGCCGGACCCACGTGGTCTCCAGTTAGCCTAAAGGAAAGGCCCCAACACGGTGACCCTCCGATAGTCTAATCCTATACATGAACCAGGAGTCCCCTTGTTTCAAGCATGCAAAGAAAAGGGGGGGAGGGGAGAGATGGGGGATTAAAATAGAGAAAACCCAAGTGGGTTAGGAGAGAAGAGAGAGGGGGAGTGTAGAAATTTAAAGAGAAGGCCTACCTTATATCTTGTTTATTTTGCGCGCCTTGCTTGTCATCTGTCTTCGGTCTTTGTCTTGATCTTTGTCTTCAATCTTTAAGAGTTGTCTTCAAACTTTAGATTACAGCTCTTCAAGTTTTCAAAGGAGGATTGAAGGCTAGTGTATAAGTGTATAGGGGTGTGTATGAGTGTAAAGAAGGCTAGGGTTTTGTGTATGGTGGCTAGGGTTTGGAAAACCTAAAAAGCTAGGGTTTAGGGAGTGCACGAGCTCTGTATATCGAATTATATGATTTTTAGATTGAGTTTGTGGACCCCTTTCACGTTGGAGGAGGCTTTGTATTTATAGAGAGAGGACAGACCTAGCGCCTGTTGCAGTGACGCCAAGGCAAAATTGCTCTTGGCGCCACTAGGAGTGGCGCCAGCTAGTTAGGAAAGTTTGTAAGTCGGCTAGCAACGTATCTTTGACTAGATTTGGGTGCTTGTACTAGTGACTACCATGCAATTTTTAACCTGGCTTCACAAGGAATGACTCCGAAAAGTCTAGGAATGATTTAAGGGACCGCGAATGGCCCAGAAGGCTGGAAAAGGATAGAAATACTTAGAATGGTGTCCCGGAGCTATTTGACGTGAAAAATGAGGATAGGATGTGTCGGAAGGGTTGACCGGGCCTTTAGGAGCAAAACGATCAATCGGATCGGGAAGCTGCCGGGACGGACTTGGACTGCCCGGAAGTAGACTTAAGATTTGGAAACATTATTTAGAATGTTCCCAAAGGTTGCTGGTTTGATTCCCAGAGCCGGTGTAGTCGGAAAAGGAGACCGGGCCCCCTAGGGGCAAAACGGTCATTTTGTACCAGGTTTGCCGGAACTAACTCTGAATGATCTAGAAAGGTAAAGGGAGGTTGAGAACACTACAAAAAGCAGTCTCAAAAGGTTACCGGTTTGATACACAGAGCCCATGTGGTCGGAAAAGGCGACCGGCCCTCTAGGGGTAAAACGGTCATTTTGCACCGAGTTTATCCGAACTGACTCAGAATGATCCGAAAGGATAAAGAAAGGTTAAGAATACTATAAAAAGTAATCTCGAAAGGTTACTGGTTTGATACCCAGAGTCGGTGTGGTTCCCGGGGCGTTCAGATGCCTAGGGGCAAAATGATCTTCTTAATCGAAAAGTCTCGGGAAAGGCCCAAGCGGCAGTTTGGTCATTTTCACCGAAGTGGGCTAGCGTGCACCGATGTTGACCTGGGTTTTGAGTGTTCCCGCCACTCTGACGGCTGTGATGTTTACGAGTATTTTTGTTACTATAACGGTTGTGATGTTTGCGAGTATTTTCGCTACTCTAACAGTTGTGATGTTTGCGAGTATTTCTGCTACTCGGACCGTCTCGAGGAATAAACTGTCTCGAGAGAGGGATTGGAAAGGGGACTTATCGTCTTCGAAAAGACCTGCCTGATTTGGGACTATCTCGAGGAATAAATAAATCTCGAGAGAGGGATTGGAAAGGAGACTTACCGTCTTTGGAAAGACGTGCCTGATTTGGGATCGTCTCGAGGAATAAACTGTCTCGAGAGAAGGATTGGAAAGGGGACTTACCGTCTTCGAAAAGACGTGCCTAATTTGGAACCGTCTCTAGGAATAAACTGTCTCGAGAGAGGGATTGGAATTTGGAAAGGGGTCTTATCGTCTTCGGAAAGACGTGCTTGATTTGGAACTGTCTCGAGGAATAAATTGTCTCGAGAGAGGGATTGGAAAGGGGACTTACCGTCTTCGGAAAGATGTGCCTGACGTGGAACCGTCTCGAGGAATAAACTGTCTCGAGAGAGGGATAGGATTTGGAATTGGAAAAGACAATGCCCCCTATGGGCATTTTGGTCATTTTGTCTCTATTTGGGCCTAGCGGGCCTGTGAAGCGATGGACAGACGAGATTTGGGACTTAGCAAGTTAGTTTCGATTGGAATACATCCATATTGACTTGAGTACAAGTCTGGACGGAGCTTAGACTGCCGAGCGGTCAAAAATGGGGTGCTTACAAAACTCTCCTAAGTTTTTCTTTCAAAAAGTTTTTAAAAGACCCCCTGAGTTTCTCAGGGTTTTCTTTGCCCCATTCTTAAGGTTCTCCTAGCTTTTTCTTTAAAAAGTTTGATTTCAAAAAGTTTAATGTCAAAATCATTTCTTGAGGTTTCCTGAGCTTTATCCTTCAAAAACTCCATTCTAAAACTATTCCAAAGGTTTTCAAACTTTCTTCCTTGAAAAAAAAAAAAAGAAGTTCCATTAGTTTCCTAAGCTCTTTTCATTCAAAATCCCATTTTCAAAAATTTCAAATTTTCAAGCTTTTGCCTCAAAAGCCTATTTAAGTTTTAAAACATTTGCCCTAAAAGTTTTGTTATAAGTTTTAAAGGTTTTCCAAAATCTTTCTAATATAAATCCAAATTAATTCATTTCCAAAATCAATTTCAAAATGTTTTCAAACAATCAACCTCAAATCCAAAATTATTTCAATATCAAGATTTTTCAAATTTCATATTTCAAAAATCACCACAATCCAGCTTTTAAACTCAAAATATCCATTTTCAAACTCTGATTTCAAAAAAATTTCCAATGTCCATCCCTCCGATTGCCTCGCGATCAACATGGGACTCTTACTTTATCATTTTCCATCTTCGACAAGTAAAGGCAGAAAAAGAGGGGCAGCTGTAAGCACCCTGTTTTTGCCCGCTTGGCAATCTCCGGTCTGTTTGGACTCACATTCAAATCAGCAGAGACGTATTTAAGTTCAAATTAACTTTTCAAACTCAATCCAATCAATCAATTGTTTCGTGGGCCTATTGGGCTCAATAGAGGAGAAATTGCCAAAATGCCCTTGTGGCATTGCTTGGTCCAATTCTAGTTGGCACGTCTTCCCAAGGACGGTAAGTCCCTATTTCAACTTTAATTCTAGTTCCAATTCTAGTCCAAGTCAATTAAACTCAATTCGGCACTCCTTTCGAGAAAGTTGATCCCTTAGGCGGTAAGACCATCTAATCTGGCACGTTTTTTGAGAAAACTCTTCGGAACAGTAAGTCCCTTCAAACTAGTCGCCCGGGATAAGACCCCAAGTCCTCGAGATGGTAGAACGGTCCACCTTTGGCGCCTATTAGCTTGCCAATGAAGAAATGTCCATTATTCGGCACGTCTTTTGAGAAAGTTGATTCGTCAGACGATAAGTCCACCTAGCAGCTTCCTGAGATCAGGCAGTCTTCGGAATGAACGTGAACCGCCAGAGTGGTTGAAACACTCACAAATATCGCAACCGTCAGAGTGGTTGAAACACTCGAAAATAGGTCGACATTGGGAATTGCCAGCAAACCCCCTATGTCACGGGGCCGAACTCACCTCTTGGCCATGACACGTTTACCAAAGGATAAGATATCTTTAGAAACCAACTCATCACAGACCATCAGAGTGACGGAAACACTCAAAACTAGGGTCAACACCTGTGCCTGCTAGCCCATTTCTGTAAAAAATGACCAATTTGACCCTTGGGCCATTTTTAGCACGTTTCTCAAGGAAATAACTAAGTCCTCAGAACGGTAAGTCCACCCTTTCATGATCGTCCCAAAGACAATCCGGCATGTTTAACTGCCTTCTAGTTGGTTTTGGACCAATTTTGGGACTATTCGGTCAAAACGACCATTTTGTCCCTCGGCATCCGAGTGCCTTTGAGAACCACACCGGCTCCGGATATTAAACTGGTAACCTCTCGAGAATGCTTCTGATTGTATTTCCAACTTTTTATTATCTTTCCGGATCATTTCGTGTCAATTTCGGCAAACTTAGAGCAAAAATAACCGTTTTGCCCCTAGTGGGCTGGTTGACTTTTCCAACTACACCGGCTCTAGGTATCAAACCGACACTCCCTTGGAATACTCTGGATAGTGTTCCCAACCTTTAAGTCTGGTCATGGATTATTTCGAGTCCATTTTGGTAGTTTTTCGGTCTAGTTGACTGTTTTGCCCCTAATAGCTCGGTCGCTAATTCTGACCTTGTTTTTTAAGTCCGTTTCCATTAGGACACTATTTAAAGGGTTTTCTACCCATTTCCTACCTTTTGGACCATTCCCCACCCTCCAGAACATTCCCGGATCTTCTAAAGTCACTCCTAATGGAGCTAAGCTAAAAAATGCATGGTAGTTACTAGGACAGACACCCAAATCTTCTGTCTTGCGTATTAAGGGTCGAAGATACGTTTCTTGCCACCCTAAAATGTTTCCTAAGTGGCTGAAGTGGTGCAATAAGATTTTAAGCCTAGCGCCACTACAACAGGTGCCAGGTCAATTTTTTTTCTATAAATATAGAGTCTCCTCCTTGCATAAACAGGGTCGGAAATCTAACTCCAGAAACTCTCTATCTCTCTCTCTCTCTCGATATACAGCCCTAGAACTCTCTCCAAACCCTAGCTTCTTTAGTCTTCCTCAAACCCTAGCCCCCATAGACTTTAACCCTAGCATAAATACACTCAAGATGCGCCTATCAAAGCCTCCAAGCCAACCATTGAAGATTCAAGGTGCTGCAATCTCAAAGCTCTCGAAGACCAAGGCGAAGTAAAGCAAGTAGAGTAAGTAAATCAAAGAAGACACAAGGCTGGTTTTCTATTTACTTTTACGAGATTTTCCCCTTCTCTCTTCTCTCTCCTAACCCACTTGGGTTTTCTTCTATTTTAATTCACCCTAAACCTTGTATCTTTACGACCCTACTTGCATTGTGCATATCATACTCATGTATCTTTTCAAAATTGTTTTCTAAAACTTGCATCATAATATCTTTTGAAACTTATATTAAAATTTTCTTCCTCCAAACTTGTTTTCAAAAATCACAATCTTAAGATGATTCTAGCCACTTCATGGTTAAGGCTGTTTTAGGAAAGTGTTACATAACACCCTAAAATTGTTTTTGTCAAAATTACAATCTTAAAGTGATTCTAGCCATTTCTGTAAACACTCCATTTTTTACCACTCGGCAGTCTACAGTCCGTCCAGACTTGTGTTCAAGTCAATGTGGACATATTCCCAATCTAAATCAACCTTTCAAATCTAATCCTGTCAATTAAATCGCTTTACGGGCCTACCGGGCCCAAATAAAGGCAAAATGACCAAAATGCTTTTGGGGGTATTGTTTCGGTTCAATTCCAAATCAGGCACATCTTTCCAAAGACGGTAAGTCCCCTTTCAAATTTCATTTCTAATTCCAATTTCAATTCTAATTCCAATTAAATCTGGCACACCTTTCGAGAAAGTTGATTCCTCAAGGTGGTAAGACCCTCCAATCCGGCACGTTTTCAAGTGAACTCTTCGGAATGGTAAGTCCCTTCAAACCCGTCAACCAGGACGAGACCCCAAGTCCATTAGATGGCAGAACGGTCCACCTTTGGCGCCTGCTAGCCCACCAATGCAGAAATGTCCGTTTCTTGCCTTTTGAGAAAGTTGATTCCTCAGGTGCTAAGTCCATTTAGTAGCTTTCCGAGGTCAGGCAGTCTCGGGAATGATTGCGAACCGTTAGAGTAGCAGAAGTTCTCGTAAACATCGCAACCGTCAGAGTAGCAGAAGTACTCGTAAACAGATCGATATAGAAAATTGCTAACAAACCCCTATATCACGGGATAGCCATCAGAGTGGTGGAAACACTCAAAATCCAAGTCAACACCGGTGCCTGCTAGCCCACTTCGGTGAAAAATAACCAAACAGCCCCTAGGGCCATTCCCAGCACGTTTCTTAAGAAAGTACCTAAATCCTCAAAACGGTAATTCTACCCTTCCAAGATCGTCCTAGAGACGATCCGGCCTGATTAGGTGCCTTCTAGTCTGTTTCGAGCCAATTTCGACACTTTCCAGTCATGATGACCATTTTGCCCCTTGGCATCCGAACGCCCCGGGGACTAGACCGGCTCTGGGTGTCAAACCGGTAACCTCCCGAGAATGCTTCTTATAGTATTCTCAACCTTCCATTATCTTTCCGGATCATTCTAAGTCAAATCCGGCAAACTCGGTGTAAAATGACCGTTTTGCCCCTAGTGGGCCGGTCGCCTTTTCTGACCACACCAGCTCTGGTTATCAAACTAGTAACCTTTGGGAACATTCTAAATAATGTTTCTAAATCTCGAGTCTTCTTCCGGGATATTCCGAGTCCATCCTGGCAGCTTTCTGGCCCGATTGACCGTTTTGCCCCTAATGGCCCGATCAACCCTTCCAACAAACCCTGACATCCTTTTTCAAGTCCATTACCTCCGGGACCCTATTTTAAGGGTTTTTACCCTTTTCCGACCTTTTGGGCCATTCCCGGTCCCTTAAATCCTTCCTGGACCTTCCGGAGCCACTCCTAGTGAAGCCACGCTAAAAATTGCATGGTAGTCACTAGTGCAGGCGCCCAAATCTTCTGAAGATACGTTGCTTGCCAACCTTAAAACTTTCCTAAGTGGCTGGGGCCATTAGTAGTGGTGCCAAGCTAAATATTGGCTTGGCGCCACCAGAAGGTTTCTTGGCCTGGCACCACTACAACAGGCACCAGGTCATTCTTCTCTCTATAAATATAGAGCCTCCTCCAGCCTGAAAGTATAAGTGTCGCGCCCAGATTTTTCGCACTCGAGGAATACTCACCCAAGTGGGAAAAATGCTGTACTCTCTCGTTAGAACTCACCCTCTTAAAAGAATGAGTGCGACTAGGTTTGAATTGAAAATTGATTTGAATAAAGGGCTTTTGAAAAAGATTCGGAGTCGCCACCTAACTTGATTAAGGTGAGTTAGGTCACCTAAAAACTAAGCATAATCCGAAAACTACACTTAGGGTTTTGGAAAACAATTTTGAAAACATCCTCAAGAGAGAGTTTTTTAGGAAAACGGGTTGTTTGGCAACCTTTGGAAAACATTTAGCCCTTTTTTGAAAATAACTCCTTTTGGTCTTCGAAATCAGTGATCTAGGTTCGGAGGTTGGTTACGTGTAGGGAAGACGCACTAAGCTATCACCCTACCCCGCCCTTTCGGTACCTACATGTCAATCTACCCTAGATTCACCTATGAGAGTCTTTAACTAACTAATGTTCAACCCTATTCACTTTAGAAAAACAATGTTTGAAAACTAATTTAGCATGATGCATGATATGCAAGCAATAGAAAAGAATTAAAAAATAGATTTAAAAAGAGATTGCTTTGATTTGAAAATAGACTTGAAAAGATGGAATTGAAATTGGAAAGTTTGAAAATTGAAAGTAGAAATTTGAAAATAGAAATTTTGGAATTTTGAAAATAGATTGGAATTTAAGAATTGGAAAGATTTTGAAAACCGCACCCATGAGGATGGAATTGGAAGTTTGAAAAGTATTGTGACCGCACCTATGAAGGTTGCCTACGTATCCCTTTGGGGGAATCTGGTCAGTCGTAGTTCGGATCAGAGTCCGATTGAAAATAGAAGGTTTAATTGAAGAAGGAAATTGAATTTGATATTGGATTTGATTTGAGATAAGGAGAGGAGATTGGAAATTGAAATTGAAAAGATTGGACTTTGATCTGAAAAGATAGATTTTGGAAAGACTTGGTTTTGAAAAGATGGAGGTTTAGGAAACCTAGACTTAGGAAAAGCTTGACTCGACTTGGAAGGTTTAGGAGATTAGGAAAGGTTGGATTTAGGAAATGTTTGAATTAGGAAATGCTCGATTTAGGAAAGTGTCATTTTTGGAAGGTTTCGAAATTAGGAAAGTTTTCATTTTAGGAAAGTTTTGAAATTAGGAAAGTTTCATTTTTGGAAAGTTTGGAATTTAAGAAAGTTTGGAAATTGGAAAGTATTGAATATAGAAATGTTTTGAATTAAGAAAAGTTTAGTTTGAGAAAGGTTTAGAATTTGGAAAGTTTCAAATTAAGAAAGTTTTGAATTTTGGAATGTTTGAAAAAGGGAAGTTTTGAATTTGGAAAGTTTTGAAAACAAGGAAGTTTTGAAAATAAGAAAATTTCGTTTTAGGAAAGATTCGAAAAAGGAAAGTTTTCAACTTAGGAAGTGTTTGAATTAAGAAAGTTTCAACTTAAGAAAGTCTTAAATTAAGAAAGTTTTGAGTTTAGAAAAGTCTTAGATTTGGAAAGATTTGAAGTTTAAGAGAGTTTAGAATTTAGAAAGTTTTAGGTTTAGAAAGATTCAACTTAAGAAAGTTTCAAATTTAAAAAGTTTTGAGCTTAGGAAGCTTAGAATTTTAGAAAGATTTGAAATTTAGAAAGTTTAGGATTTAGAAAGTTTTACAGTTTTAGAAAATCTTGAAATTAGGAAAGGCTTGAGTTTAGGAAAGGTTTGAAAACTTAGACTTGAAAAAGATTTTGGAAAATGGTAGAATTAGGAAAGGGTTGAACGAAGAAAGATTTGAAAGTTGAGTTTTAAAGTTTAGGAAAGATTTATATGTTCAAGTTTTTAGAAACTTAAGGTTTAAGAAAGTGGAAGTTTAGGAAGGATTCGAATTAGGAAAGAGTTGGATTTTGAAACTTAAGGAAAGGTTTTAAGTTTAGGTTTAGGAAACTTATGGTTTAGGAAGGAATTGAATTAGGAAAGGTTTGGATTTGGAAGGGATTGGATTTGGTTTCTAAAAGAAAAGATTTGATTTTGTTTCCAAAAACGGAGGACGTAATCTAGTTTCCTAAACGGGGAGATTTAATTTGGTTTCCTAAAGAGAAGGTAGGATTTGGCTAGGATTTGGAAAGGAAAATTCTAGAAATCCTAGATTTGGAAAATTGTTGTTTCGACGTAGAAAAGAGGTTTTGAAAACATGTATAGTTTTGATATAGAAAACAAAAGAATTTAGAAACCTAGGTTTGGGGCAAAGTTTGAAAATCATGTTTTTGGAAAGAAAACTAGGGTTTCCTAATTGTGGGTTCTAGGGTTTGGTTTGGGCTCTAAGGAAAGAGTTTTTTTTTTTTGGAAAACGCGTTTTTGGAAATGAAGGTTTTCTAGAAGGGAATCCTAGGAAGGAGTTTTTGGAAAGTGAACTTGGAGAGGGAGTTTTTGGAAAAAGATTTTAAAGGGAAGGAGTTTTTGGAAAGCGTGTTTTTTGGAAACAAGTTTTTGAAGGAAAACCCTAGAGAAGAGTTTCTAGAAGGAAGATTTTGGGAAGAGAGTTTTTAGAAAGATTTTTAAGAAGTGTTTTTAGAAAGTGAATTTTGAGGGAAGAGAGTTTTGAAAAAGAGATTTTGAAAGGGAGTTTTTGAAAACCATTTTGGAGAGGAGAGTTTTAGGAAAGTATGTTGAGAAAGAGATTTTTAGGAAGGGATTTTTGAAAAGAGAGTTTTTGAAAAGTATGAAAACGTCTCACTTTCCTAAAGCGATTCTAGCCATAAGAGGGCTAGAACCACTTTAAGAAAGTGGTTTTAAAATATAGACCAAAAGGCCACTTTTAATATAACACTTTCCTAAAGCAACCCTAGCCATGGAAAGGCTAGAATCACCCTAGAATTGTGGTTTTGAAAACATATTTTTGAAAAAGAGCTTTTGATGCAATTTTGAAAACAAGTTTGAAAACGATTTTTGAAAACAACTTTTTGAAAACGAATTTTGGAAGATGCAAGACTATGATATGCACAATGCAATTTGGGGTCGTGAACATACAAGGTCAAGGCTTCACCACATAATCAAGGGGGTCGGACCCACGTGGTCTTTGGTTAGACTAGAAGAAAGCCCCCGACACGGTGACTCTCCCATAATCCAATCCTACACATGGACCGGGAATCCCCTTGTTTCAAGCATGCAAAGAAAGGGGGGAAAAGAGATGGGGGATTAAAATAGAGAAAACCCAAGTGGATTGGAGAGAGAAGAGAGAGGGGGAAAGTGCAGAAAATTAAATAGGGAGCCTACCTTGTTTCTTATTTATTTTGCGCACCGTGCAGTCTTCGGTCTTCGGTCTTCGATCTTGATCTTCACCCTTCAGTCTTCAAGGGTTGTCTTCAAGCTTTGGAGGGCTGCTCTTCAAGTCTTCAGAGAGTGTTTGAATGCTATTGTATGAGTGTATGGGGAAGTGTATGAGTGTATAGGAGGCTAGGGTTTTGTGTATAGTGGCTAGGGTTTAGTGTAGGGTGGCTAGGGTTTGGAGAATTTTAAGGAAACTAGGGTTTTTAGAGGTGCTCGAGCTCTGTATATCGAATTGTGTGATTTCTAGGTTAAGTTTGCAGACCCCTTTCACGTTGATCGAGGCTCTGTATTTATAGAAGTTGGACAAGCCTGGCGCCTGTTGCAGTGGCGCCAGGGCAAAATTTATACTGGCACCACTAGGAGTGGCGCCAGGCCATTTTTTGGCTTGGCGCCACTGCTAGTGGCGCCAGCCATTTAGGAAATAATTAAGGTCGGCAAGCAACGTATCTTTGACTAGATTTGGGCGCCTGTACTAGTGACTACCATGTAAATTTTAGCCTGGCTTCACTAGGAGTGACTCCGGAAAGTCCGAGAATGATTTGAAGGAGCTGGGAGTGACCCGAAAAGCCGGAAAGGAGCAGGAACACTTAAAATACTGTCCTGGAGGTATTTGACTTGAAAAGTGAGGATTGGATGTGTCGGAAAGGTTGACCGAGCCTTTAGGGGCAAAACGGTCAATCGGACTAGGAAACTGCCGGGGCGAACCTGGATTGTCCCAGAAAAAGACTTGGGATCTGGAAACATTATTAAGAATGTTCCCAGAGGTTTCCGGTTTGATTTCCCAGGGCCGGCGTGGTCGGAAATGGAGACCGGCCCACCAGGGGCAAAACGGTCATTTTGCACCGGGTTTGCCGAAACTGACTCGGAATGGTCCGGAAAGGTAAAGGAAGGTCGCGAACACTATAAAAAGTATTCTCGGGACATTACCGGTTTGATACCCAGAGCCGGTGTGGTCGAATAAGGAAACTGGCCCTCTAGGGGCAAAATGGTCATTTTGTACTGGGTTGGCCGGAACTGACTCGGAATGGTCTGGAAAGGTAAAGGAAGGTCGAGAATACTATAAAAAGTGTTCTCGGGGCATTACCAGTTTGATACCCAGAGCCGGTGTGGTTCCCGGGGCATTCGGATGCTTAGGGGCAAAATGGTCATCTTGACCGAAAAGTCTTGGAAAAGGCCTTAAGGGTAGTCTGGTTATTTTTCACCGAAGTGAGCTAACAAACATGGGTATTGGCCTAGGTGTTGAGTATTTCTGCTACTTGGACGGGGTTGAGTATTTACGCTACTCGGACGGGGTTGACGATTTGAGAGTGTTTCCGCTACTCTAACGGCTCTGTGAGTATTTCCGCTACTCTAACGGTTCTGTGAGTATTTCCGCTACTCTAACGGGTCTGTGAGTATTTCCGCTACTCTAACGGTTGAGTATTTCCGCTACTCGGACTGCTCTGTGAGTATTTCCGCTACTCTAACGGCTCTATGAGTATTTCCGCTACTCTAACGGTTGAGTGAGTAGTTTTGCTACTCGGACTGTCTCGAGGAATAAACTGTCTCGAGAGAGGGATTGGAAAGGGGTCTTACCGTCTCCGAAGAGACGTGCCTGGGTTGGAACCGTCTCGAGGAATAAACTGTCTCGAGAGAGGGATTGGAAAGGGGTCTTACCGACTCCGAAGAGACGTGCCTGGGTTTTGACGTGCCTAACAGGGTGAGTGTTTCCACCATTCTAACGGTTTTGTGAGTGTTTCCGCCACTCTAACGGTGTTGTGAGTGTTTCCGTCACTCTAACGGTTTTGTGAGTGTTTCCACCACTCTGATGGTTTGGTGAGTGTTTCCGCCACTCTGACGGTTTTGTGAGTAGTTTTACTACTCGGACCGTCTCGAGGAATAAACTGTCTTGAGAGGGGGATTGGAATTGGAATAAGAAAGAATAATGCCCCTAAGGGCATTTTGGTCATTTTGCCTCTATTTGGGCCTGACAGGCCCGCGAAGCAATGGAAAGACGGAATATGGACTAAAGGATTGGATTCGATTGGAATATATCCATAATGACTTGAAAACAAGTCTGGACGAAGTGTAGACTGCCGAGCAGTCAAAAATGGGGTGCTTACAGTAAGCACCTCATTTTTGACCGCTTAGTGGTCTCCACTCCATACAGACTTGTGTTCAAGTCAATATGAATGTATTCCTATCTAAATTAACTTTCTAAGTCTAATCTAGTCAATTCATCGCTTCGCAGGCCCCACCGGGCCCAAATAGAGGCAAAATGACCGAAATGCCCTTAAAGGGCATTATCCTTTCCAATTCCAGATCAAGCTCGTCTTTCCGAAGACGGTAAGTCCCCTTTCCAATTCCAGATCAGGCTCGTCTTTCCGAAGACGATAAGACCCCTTTCCAACTCTAAATCAGGCACGTCTTTTCGAAGACAGTAAGTCCCCTTTCTAATTCCAAACCAAGCACGTCTTTCTGAAGACGGTAAGTCCCCTTTCCAATTCCAATTCCAATTTCAATCCCTCTCTTGAGACAGTTGATTCCTTGAGACGGTTTGGCACATTTTTCAAAGAAAATCTCTTCGAAATGGTAAGTCCCTTTAAACCTGTCGACCGGGACGAGACCCCAAGTCCCCTAGATGGTAGAACGGTCCACCTTTGGTGCCTGGTAGCCCGTCAATGCAGAAATGTCGGTTTAGGCATGCCTTTCAAGAAGGTTGATTCTCAGGTGCTAAGTCCCTTTCGCAGCTTCCCGAGATCAACAGTCTCAGGAATGATCGCGAACCGTCAAAGTAGCGGAAATACTTGTAAACATCACAACCGTCAGAGTAGCAGAAATACTCACAAACAAGTCGGTATAGGGAATTGCCAAAAAACCCCTGTATCACGAGACTGCCGTCAGAGTGGCAAAAACACTCAAAAGCTAAGCGTAAGCACCCCATTTTTGACTGCTCGGCGGTCTCCACTCCGTCCAGACTTGTGTTCAAGTCATTATGAGCATATTTCAATCCAAATTAACTTTCTAAGTTTGATCCCGTCAATTCATCACTTCACAGGCCCTACAAGGCCCAAATAGAGGCATAATGACCAAAATGCCTTTAGAGGCACTGTCCTTTCTAATTCCAAAACAGGCACATCTTTCCGAAGACAATAAGTTCCCTTTCCAATTCCAAATCAGGCGCGTCTTTCCGAAGACGGTAAGTCCCCTTTCCAATTCCAATTCCAATCCCTCTCTCGAGACAGTTAATTCCTCGAGATGGTAAATCTATTCCAAATTAGGCACGTCTTTCCGAAGACGGTAAGTCCCCTTTCCTATTCCAAATCAGGCACGTCTTTCCGAAGACAGTAAGTTCCCTTTCCAAGTCCAATTCCAATTCCAATTCCAATCCCTCTCTCGAGACAGTTGATTCCTCGAGACGGTCCGACACATTTTTCAAAGAAAATCTCTTCAAAACGGTAAGTCCCTTTAAACCTATCAACCGGGACGAGACCCCAAGTCCCCTAGATGGTAGAAAGGTTAACCTTTGGTGCCTGCTAGCCCGCCAATGCAAAAATATCCGTTTAGGCACGCCTTTCAAGAAAGTTGATTTTTAGGCGCTAAGTCCCTTTAGCAGCTTCCCGAGATCAGGCAGTCTCGGGAATGATCGCGAACCATCAGAGTAGCAGAAATACTCGCAAACATCACAATCGTCAGAATAACGAAAATACTCACAAGTAGGTCGATATAGGGTATTGCCAACAAACCCTTGTATCACGCGACCGCCGTCAGAGTGGCGGAAACACTCAAAACCTAGGTCAACGCCGGTGCCTGCTAGCCCACTTTGGTAAAAAATGACCAAACTGCCCCTTGGGCCTTTGTCGACACGTTTCTCGAGAACACACCTGAGTCTTCAAAACTGTAAGTCCAAACTTCTAAGATTATCTTAAAAGCAATTTGGCACGATTAGGTGCCTTCTAGTCAGTTTCGGGCCAGTTCCGAGACTTTTCGGTCAGGATGACCATTTTGTCCCTAGGCATCTGAACGCCCCGGGGACCACACCAGCTTTGGGTATCAAACTGATAACCTCCCAAGAATACTTCTTATAGTATTCCCGACCTTCCTCTATCTTTCCAGATCATTCCGAGTCAATTCCGGCAAACCCGATACAAAATGACTATTCTAAGTGTTCCTGCATTCATTCATAAAAGTAAAGAAGTACATTGAATTTTTTTTATTTAAGATACAAAAGAATTAAAATAGATTTCAACAGGGGGAAGGGAGCATTTTCCTTTGGACTTCCACCCATCTAATTTTATAAAGGAAAAACCTAAACTACTCTTGAGTCTTCGGGTTTGCCTTCGTTGGATTTGATGTTGAGGAGGTCGCTGAGAGACCTTGTTGATCGATTGCCCTTGTTTTCTTGGCAACCCTATCTCCGTGAGCATAGAGGGAATGGGGCCCCTCTTATAGAATGAATTGAGATGCATGCAACGAGTCCCTAAGGTTACGCGGGAACCCTTAAGGTTTGGGTAGGCTTAATGCAAGGGAGAGTGACCTTGGTGTCACTCTCAATGGGTTGATCATATGTACGAGAATACAGTGACTTGAGTTACTTGGAACTCTTGTCTTGACATGGGATATTGAATGCATGAACATGGATATGCAAAGAGTATAAGGAGAGAAAATGCAATAGCAAGATAAACGTGCATGAATGAATAGTTAGACAGGCATTATAATAGTATGAATATAGTCAGTATAACAGCAGGAATAGACAGGTATAAATTAAAGTAAGAGCAGTCGCCCTTTCCTCCATGGTTTTGAAACACAGTGCGCGTGTCTTAATCTGGCAGAGGTTCAGCTATGCATGGTGTCTATATGAGTATGAGGTTGAGGGTTGACTAATGAGTCCTAAAAGGCTCGGTCCCCGTATCTTCAAACCTAGGCCCACTCCCTGAGGTGGTGCCATAATCGATTGGTGATCCGAACGGGGGAAACATCAAGAGGCCGTAGGCGAAGAAACTGACACAGCATCTTGCCCACAACCATGGAGGGAGACTGCTGCACAAGTTAATCCCCCGCTAGAAGAGAAGGAATATGTACAACTATTTGTACATACTTTTCAAGGTATATACTACGAGAAGCTTTGCACAAGTGTAGGGAAAAGCTTCTCCGAGCTCATTATGCAAGGGGAGATGATAGAAAATGGCCTCAAGACAGGGAGGATTATAGACCCCTACGCCAAGACCGGAGAAAGTAACACCAACATAGCCAAGAGAGTGGCCATTATAAAGGGAATGATCAAGAAGGAAAGTGAAGTGTCTGCCATTTTGCCTGGCCAACCACCCCAATACCGTCCACCACTGCAGTCACACCCTACCCTGCCCTTACCTACCTTAGCAATGCCAGTTCCAACCCCTAACTATGGCCCCAACTTTAATAGACCTGCTCGACGCATCCGTACCTTCGACGCCTTAGCTTGCACCCAAACCGAGGCTTATCATAGCCTTCTGAAGAACAACATCTTGAAGCCCGTGCCTGCTCGTCCTTTGCTAAGCCCACTACCCCTACCCCCAACCTTTAATGCTGCCCTTACATGTGAATACCATTCGAGTGGCCAGGGGCATGACACCAAAAGCTGCTTCGCTCTCAAGCACAAAATCCAAGACTTGATCGATAATAAGACCATTGATCTGCAGCTAGTAAAACCTGCTCCTCCTCCCAATGTGACCACCAACCCTCTGCCGGATCACACCATCAATATGATATTAGTAGAAATGGAAGGCTAGCGAGAGTTCGATGAGCTCGAGGCTGAAGGTTATGAGAACGATTGGGAGACCATTGAAGAAGACGACTGGGAGGAAGATCTCCCATTGTGCCCGATTTATCTCTATAACCCTGATGAGGTGCCTGATGCTTTTGACTGGCCCATTGAGGAGCCAATGTTCCTGGAAGATGAGATCGCTGAGAACATGGCTATTGATGGATGGGGTACTGAGTTTCTATATCCAAAGCATGCCACGGCAGAATGCCACTTACTAGAAAACCCTTGGCCGCCAATTGAGTACAACTATGAAGACATAGGCGATGAACTAGTCACCCTGTTTACAGAAGAACCCACTGCAAAGAACAAGAAGGAGGCTGACAACTGCGCTAGCAGCGTCAACATCTTTGGAGCTCTAGGAGAATCCTTTGCCTGTCTCACCTTGGCCGAGGATCCGAGTCGCGAATGGAGCATTGAAGATGTGGGAATTGTCCCAAAGCCATACTAAAATGGGTTCCTTTCAAAAGCGTACAAGAGGGGTGTTTACACTCATTTTCTTTCTATCCCTTTTACTTCCTCTCTTTAAATTGATGTTTACATTTCGTTTTTGCTTAAGAACTCTATGCTTTCCATAAAAGTGATAATAATAATCAAATGATAGTCTTTTGTTTACTGCTATTATCTCTCGTGAATAGTAACTACTTCCTCCGCAAGGGGCATGGTGTATCTTATGGAATGATCCAACTTGAAGGGATGATAGCATGAGTAAACCACTCACCAAATTATCAGCTTTCTAGAGAGAGAGAGGATAAGGTTGAGTGAAGATACTACCTAAAGGCAGCACTTGCAAGACTCTGAAGCTAAACGATGTGTTGCTAGTTTATCAAAGTGAAGAGGAGCCATTTTTCACTTCCCCACATATAAATAAAAGAATAAATAACTAAATGAATGTACTTATATTCCTTTTGCTTAACCCCTAGAGCCTCGTAACAAACGAAGTTTGCTTTGTCAACCCAGATCCAAGACTGTCCTCCCCATACTGGGGCAGACAATATTTGAGAATTCTAGGAATGGTATCCACCCCCGCTGTGCTAAGGCGGCAATGAAAGCTCTATAGATCAAGTAATCTAATTCAAAGTGAAAAGAGGCCCTCATTTCATTTTCCATATAGTCAAGAGCAACCCCTTGCCAAACCCGTTGAGCCACCTATCCTTTCTTAACAAAACCTCAATCTAGGGATCACCGCCCACATTAGGTATATTAAACTGCCAAGGAAAAGGTCTAAGAAAAAAGGGTTAAAGAATTGTTTCATTTCATAAAAGAAAAGAAAAGAAAAGAAATAGAAAGAAAAAGTAAAGGAAAGGAATTGCCAAGGGCCAAGAGGCCAAAAAAAAATAATAATAATAAACCCTTTAAGGAAAGGCTTGAAGAAAACCATGATTAAGTCATCTTCAAAGGCATAATAAGAAGATCGGAAAAAAAAAAATAATCATGTTCATCTCAAAAAGCATATAGAAAGAGTGAAGAGTCATTTTCATCCTGAGAAGAAGGGAATTTAAAGGTGATCCTAGGTTACAAAGAAACCCTGTAGAAGCAATAGGTTTGAGCCCTTTACCTTTTCTTGCAAAACCCCAAAACCATGGCCTACATTACAACCTTATTAAAGTCCACTCTGATTGAAAATGGATTGCTTGATCTAAATGAGCTGAATACGATGCCAAAGCCAAAGAAGGACGTTAACCCTACTGAAGATTAGTCAAGGATAGTATGGATCTAAACCCTGTTGAAAACAACATTGAATTTGAGCCTACATATCCCATCGTTTTGAAAACCCCATAACATAGCCTACATTACGGTCCTAAGTAAAGTCTCCTTGGATTGAAAGGACTAGCCGCTTATCGCTCTGCTGAAGGTCGGGTAAGCTATTGCTAAAACCCTGAGAGTCGAGAGTTTCAACCCAATAACCATATACACTAACCCTGAAACAGGGACTCGGAGGCGGTCAAAATATCGAGAAAGGTTCAAAGTGCTATCATCCAATCAAGGTAGTGTTGAGTCAGAGGAGAGGCTAGACCCCCAAAAAGGAAGGAGTTATCATTCCAAAGACTACAAGTTTAACAGCACCTTTTGTCATTCTATTAACGTATTTCTAACATGTGCATACGGTTAAAAAAAAAAATCAGCATGGGCTTTGTACACATAAGATATAACTCCCTGTAAAAATAGAAGTCACCAACGTCAACTCATATAATAGATACATAACATCATCATCCATCACTTGCATCTGATCATATACTTAGCTGAAAAGATCATAAATGTCTTTGTCTATCCATGCATCTGAATACCATAAATATCCATTTTTGTATAAAATATCAAAATAAAACTATCTAACATAAATACATCTTAGGAATAGGGGCAAAAGAAGATTGGAGCCTCCACAAGGGGCATCTGTCATAGGTCAAAGTCGATGTCATCTGGATTGAAATCCCCAAAACCCAGCATCGGAGGAGGCGGATAACTAATCGAAACATCGCCATCCTGCAAGGAAGATAGAACCAAAATTAGCCGTATGAAAGCAGAATTAAATAACAGCAGAATGAACAGAAGAAGTAGAGAAAGAATAACATACCCCCCCACCACCCAGCTGAGATAACTGAGCCGTCAGGGAAGCTACCTCGGCCTAGTACTGATCTCGCTCCATCTGGTACTAATCTCCCTGGTCTCTCACAGTAGTAACTCAGCCTGGGGCACATATCATTCGACACAGTGCCACAAGTCAACCACCTCCTGGCCAATAGCATACCTGCCGACCACTACCTCAAATCGGGTGAAGGCACCGACAGAATGAGCCCCAAAGTGTACAGCGTAATCTGTATCTGGGGGAAGCAAGAACTCGGCACCCAGCTAACGCTCTTGATAGGGGATAGGCACTCCCGCCACCAAGGCTCCAAACATATACTCCGGCGGAGCTCCTGTTGATTGGAACTCCTCATGAAACTGTCGCCAGTGTCGCTCTCCAAGATAGGACTCCTAAGTGTCATCACTGAGAAAAGCAGCTCTCGACAGGGACAATAGGAGCAAGTACCGGACTATCTCATAATGAACTGATCTAATGCAGGGCCGCCAAGTCACATCCCACGCCTTAATCAGCTCCAGGTTAGCCTGGAGTGTCACAAACTCAGTAATCTCCGATCGCTGAGCTGCCCGGTTATGAGCCCACCTCAAAGCACGAGGATAGAGTTCATCCTCAACAACTGCAGGGCGACAAATAGGAAGGCACTCGTAACTCCACCAAACGAGAAAGGGCCAGAAACTAGTCATACTGCCCCAACGGGAAAAAGACTGGACTCGTATCGATCGGAGGAAGCAGCCAAAAAAGAAGGTCCCCCAATCCAGCTCAAATAGAGCCCCAAGATCAACTACTATACTCACCAATCGGAAAGGCACAAGCAACTTATTGTTGTTGCAAAAGCAGCTAAAGATGATGTACAACACAAGTCACCGTCTCATAATGTCTCGCCTGGCAAGTGATAGCTCAGCAGCAAAGGTACGGTCACCTTGACTAAGCCAAGAGACTGGGAAGGTAGAACGCTCGGGAGGAGGTAAGTCCAACATAATGCATGCCTCGTCTCTATTGACTGGTTGTATAGTGATCCGCCAGCCAACGAAGGAAAGCCCCGTGATGATCGCCCAATCCAAGGGAGTAGGTCCCAACTCGAAGCCGACAAAATGGAAGGTCCCGGTCTCTCCAAACCACCGCTCAACCAGCACCAGTACCAAATACCGGTTCAGGTGGTTAGCCTGTCACCCCATGAAGGCTCCAAATTCGATCTCAGCCAAGAAGGCAAGATATGATGGGGCAGCCTGCTGCATAGTCATGAAGACCTGATGAACAGCCCCTCTGAAAGTTGTGTGTACCCGCGGAGAGGGCAAATGCTGCCTAGAGTACATGCTGGGATGATAAGTAAGATCCTTGAGTGGTGAAACATCCGGTACCTCCAGGTCTCCCAAGTCAGCATCCGTTTGCCTGTGTTTGGAGGAGGCTCTCCCATAGCCAGTGACCTAGTCGCCCAGACCCGGTACCTCCTCCTCTGCGCCAATCTCCTCTACATAAGCCTGCTCAACAGGAGGAAAAGGGTCGACAGGTGGCCTACTCCCCTGGCCACTCCGACTGGAGGAGGATCGTCCGGTAGATCGTCGACTACCTCTAGATCGACTGGAACCGCCAGTAGAATCTATTTCGAGCCACCTTCCCCGAGCATCTTCTCCTCTCAGAACCGTCATCGCCTGCGTCTGCCATCCTTAAAAGGTAAGCCAAGGTGAGCGATGTTAACATACCATACATGCAGTTCAAATAATAATAAAATAAAATGAACAACTAGCACAACAAAATAATAAAAAGGTTTCAAATGACAAGTTAAAACGAAATTTCTACACATTTTGTTCCTCCAACTTCAAATCAAATCTCAAGGGTTTTCCGTCTTTTTCCTTCAAAAAGATTTTATTTCTAAACTTTTTCTAACTCTTTCCCTAACTTTTAAAAATTTCAGCAGAGTCTCGTTTAAAGAATGGTCCCTACAACACCCATGACATCAACATAAAACACAAAATGTACACTTTCCAACGTTACAATCACATAACATCAGCACCTGTGCACATTTGTCAATTTTTTAAAATTTTCAAAACATAGGTTTTATTTTTCTAATAAATGGAGGCTTTCAAAAATCTCCTGAAATTTTTCAAAATTATTTCAAATACCTTCTAAAATATCCCTACATTTTTCAAAATTTTAAAACTCTAAAAATTTTATCAATTTCTTGAGTTTTCCCATTTTCCTAATTTTTTAAGTATTTTCCTACTTTTCAAAAAATCAAAAAATTCACCAAGTTTTCAAAAAATCACGAAACTTCACACGGTTGTTAAACACATTTTTCTAAGGCACATTGCACAAAAATCTAACCAAAAAATGCAATGCCCAAGCTCGTAGGAACAAACCCCCAATTCCTGCAAAAAATCCTCTTCACATAATCACTCAAATTAAATCAAACAAGCACCAAAATGCAAAACATATCAAAACATCAATTTCCACTATTCACATGATTCAAACGAAATTTTACTCATCAAAATCAACAAAAATGTGAAAACTCACATTTTGGAAGTTCTCTGGCGAAATCTTCTCTTTCGGCGATTTTCCGGTGACGTGGTCTCGAAGAAGTACCCCTTCAAGGTTCAAGTCGGTTTCCTCGCAAACACTCTTGATTCTCCACAAACTCTTCAAAATACTGTAGTTGTTCGAACCAGTCTGTCTGGTTTTAACTCCAAGCCTGGCGCCACTAGCAGAGGCGCCAAGAATTTTCTGCCAAAGGCGCCACTCCTAGTGGCGCCAGTTTCCAACTTCTGGGCAGCTTTGCCCTTTTTTCTACCAAAACTCATTTTTGAAGGCCATTTGGGCCCAACACCCATTTCCAAACCCCCATTTTCCAAATCCGTCCCTCCGACCACCTCACCGTCAACATAGGACTCTTACTTTATCGTTTTCTATCTTTGACAAGCAAAAGACAGAAAAAGAGGGGTAGCTGTAAGCACCCCATTTTTGACCGCTCGGTGGTCTCCACTCCATCCAGACTTGTGTTCAAGTCATTGTGAGCATATTTCAATCCAAATTAACTTTCTAAGTTTAATCCCATCCATTCATCGCTTCACGGGTCCTACCAGGTCCAAATAGAGGCATAATGACCAAAATGCCCTTAGAGGCATTGTCCTTTCTAATTCCAAAACAGGCACGTCTTTCCGAAGACAATAAGTCTACTTTCCAATTCCAAATCAGGTGCGTCTTTCCGAAGATCGTAAGTCCCCTTTCCAATTCCAATTCCAATTCCAATCCCTTTCTCGAGATAGCTTATTCCTCAAGACGGTAAATCTATTCCAAATTAGGCACATCTTTCTGAAGACGGTAAGTCCCCTTTCCAAGTCCAATTCCAATTCCAATTCCAATCCCTCTCTCGAGATAGTTGATTCCTCGAGACGGTCCGACAAATTTATGAAAGAAAATCTCTTCAAAACGGTAAGTCCCTTTAAACTTGTTGACCGGGACGAGACTCCAAGTCCCCTAGATGGTAGAACGGTCCACCTTTGGCGCCTGCTAGCCCGCCAATGCAGAAATGCTCGTTTAGGCATGCCTTTCGAGAAAGTTGATTCGCAGGCGCTAAGTCCCTTTAGCAGCTTCTCGAGATCAAGCAGTCTCGGGAATGATTGCGAACCGTTAGACTAGCGGAAATACTCGCAAACATCACAACCATCAGAGTAGCAGAAATACTCACAAGTAGGTCGATATAGGGTATTTCCAACAAACCCCTGTATCATGCGACCGCCGTCAGAGTGGTGGAAACACTCAAAACCCAAGTCAACACCGGTGCCTACTAGCCTACTTCGGTGAAAAATGACCAAACTGCCCCTTGGGCCTTTTCTAGCACGTTTGTCGAGAACACACTTGAGTGTTTAGAACGATAAATCCAAACTTCTTAGAATGTCTTAAAAGCAATCCGGCACGATTAGGTGTCTTCTAGTCAGTTTCGGGCCAGTTCTGAGACTTTTTGATCAAGATGACCATTTTGTCCCTAGGCATCCGAACGCCCCGGGGACCACACCGGCTTTGAGTATCAAACCAATAACCTCCAAGAATACTTCTTATCGTATTCCTGACCTTCCTTTATCTTTCCGGATCATTCCGAGTCAATTTCGACAAACCCGGTGCAAAATGACCGTTTTGCCCCTAGTGGGTCGGTCGCCTTTTTCTATCCACACCGGCTCTGGGTATCAAACCGGTAACCTCCTGAGATTGCTTCTTATAGTATTCTCAACCTTCCTCTATCTTTCTGGATCATTCCGAGTCAGTTCCAGCAAACCCGGTGCGAAATGATCGTTGTGCTCCTGGTGGGCCGGTCACCTTTTCCGGCCACACCGGCTTTGGGTATCAAACCAGCAACGTTTGGGAATATTCTAAACAATGTTTCCAAATCTCGAGTCTTCTTTCGGGACATTCCGGGCCCATCTCGGGAGCTTTCCAGCCCGGTTGACCGTTTTACCCCTATGGTCTGGTCAACCCCTCCGACACATCCTATCCTCATTTTTCAAGACAAATATCTCTAGGACACTGTTCTAAGTGTTCCTGCCCTTTTGCAGCCTTCCGGGCCAATCCCGATTGTCGCGCCCAGATTTTTCGCACTCGAGGAATACTCACCCAAGCGGGAAAAATGTTGTACTCTCTCGTTAGAACTCACCCTCCTAAAAGAATGAGTGCGACTAGGTTTGAATTGAAAATAGGGCTTGAATAAAGGGCTTTTAGAAAAAGAATTGGAGTCACCACCTAACTTGATTAAGGTGAGTTAGGTCACCTAAAAACTAAGAATAATCCGAAGACTACACTTAGGGTTTTGGAAAACAATTTGAAAATATCTCCTCAAGAGAGGGTTTTTGAGAAAAACAGGTTGTTTGGCAACCTTTGGAAAACATTTAGCCCTTTTTAGAAAAATAACTCCTTTTGGTCTTTGAAAACAGTGATTCTAGGTTCGGAGGTTGGTTACGTGTAGGGAAGACGCACTAAGCTATCACCCTACCCCGCCCTTTCGATACCTACATGTCAATCTACCCTAGATTCACCTATGAGAGTCTTTAATTAACCCATGTCCAACCCTATTCACTTTGAAAAAACAATGTTTGAAATAAATATGATGCATGATATGCAAGTGTAAAAATAAGAGAGAATAAATTTGAAAAGAGATTAATTTGAAATTAATTTGATTTGATTTGAAAATAGATTTGAAAAGATATAATTGACATTGGAAAGTTTGAAAATTTGGAAATAGAAATTTGAAATTGGAATTTTAGATTTGAAAAGATTTTGAAAACCGCACCCATGAGGGTGGAATTGAAAGTTTGAAAAGTATTGTGACCGCACCTATGAAGGTTGCCTACGTATCCCTTTGGGGGAATCAGGTCAGTCGTAGTTCGGACCGGAGTCCGATTGAAAATAGAAGGTTGGATTGAAGAAGGAAATTGAATTTGATATTAGATTTGATTTGAGATTAGAAGAGGAGATCGGAAATTGAAATTGAGAAGAAGATTGGACTTTGATTTGAAAAGATTGACTTTTGAAAAAACTTGGTTTTGGAAAGATGGAGGTTTAGGAAACCTAGACTTAGGAAAAGGTAGGAGACCTAGGAAAGACTTGAGAATTTAAGAAAGATTGGATTTAGGAAGGTTTGAATTAGGAAAGGCCTGATTTAGGAAAGCTTCAAATTTGGAAAGTTTTATTTTTGAAAAGTTTTTGAATTAGGAAAGTTTTGAATTTAGGAAAGTTAGGAGAATTTTTGAAATTAGGAAAGTTTTAAATTAAGAAAGTTTCGAATTTAGAAATGTTTGAAAAAGGAAAGTTTTTGAATTTGGAAAGTTTTGAAAACAAGGAAGTTTTGAAAATAAGAAAGTTTCATTTTGGTAAAGGCTTGAAAAAAGGAAAGTTTTTAGTTTAGGAAATGTTTGAATTAAGAAAGTTTCAACTTAAGAAAGTCTTAAATTAAAAAAAATTTTGAGTTTAGAAAAGCCTTAGATTTGGAAAGATTTGAAATTTAGAAAGTTTAGAATTTAGAAAGTTTTTAGGTTTAGAAAGATTTAACTTAAGAAGGTTTCAAATTTAGAAAGTTTTGATTTTAGAAAGATTTGAAATTCAGAAAATTTAGGATTTAGAAAGTTTTTAGGTTTAGAAAGATTTAACTTAAGAAGGTTTCAAATTTTAGAAAGTTTTAGAATTTGGAAAGATTTGAAATTTAGAAATTTAAAATTTAGAAAGTTTTAGAGTTTTAGAAAATCTTGAGATTAGGAAAGGTTTGAGTTTAGGAAGAGTTTGAAAACTTAGGTTTGAAAAGTTAAGATTTGAAAGGAGGGTAGAATTAGGAAAGGGTTGAATTAGGAGGGGATTGGATTTAGTTTCTAAAAGAAAAGATTTGATTTTGTTTCCAAAAACAGAGGACGGGATCTAGTTTCCTAAACGGGGAGATTTGATTCGGTTTCCTAAAGGGAAGATAGGATTTGACAAGGATTTGGAAAGGGGGATTCTAGAAATCCTAGGTTTGGAAAATTATAGTTTTGACGTAAAAAAGAGGTTTTGGAAACATGTATAGTTTGGATGTGAAAACTAGAGGTTTTGTAAACCTAGGTTTGGGGCAAAGTTTGAAAACCATGTTTTTGGGAATAAAATTTAGGGTTTCCTAATTGTGGGTTCTAGGGCTTGACTTGGGCTCTAAGGAAAAGGAATTTTTAGAAAGTGCGTTCTTTAGAAACAAAGGTTTTCTAGAAGGGAATCCTAGGAAGGAGTTTTTTGAAAGATTTTGAAGAGGGAATTTTTGAAAAGATTTTTGGAAAGAAGGAATTTTCGGAAAGCATGTTTTTGGAAACGTAGATTTTTGGAAGGAAGATCCTAGGGGGAAACTTCTAGAAGGGAGATTTTGGAAAAGAGAGTTTTTGGAAAGATTTTTTTAGGAGAGAATTTTTAGAAAGTGAATCTAGGGAGTGATTTTAGAAAGTGAATTTTGAGGAAAAGATTTTGGAAAGGAGTTGAAAAAAAAAAAAAAAAAAAAGAGTTTTGAAAAATAGATTTTGGAAAGAGTTTTTAGAAAACCATTTTGGAGAGGAGAGTTTTAGGAAAGTATGTTGAAGAAGAGATTTTTAGGAGGAAATTCTTGGAGAGAGAGAGAGTTTTTGGAAAGTACAAAAACATCTCACTTTCCTAAAGCGATTCTAGCCATAAGAGGGCTAGAACCACTTTAAGAAAGTGGTTTTGAAAACAAAGTTTGAAAATATAGGCCAAAATGTCACTTTTAATATAACACTTTCCTAAAGCAACCCCAGCCATGGAAAGGCTAGAATCACCCTAGAATTGTGGTTTTGAAAATAAGTTTTTGAAAAAGAGATTTTGATGCAATTTTGAAAACAAGTTTGAAAACGATTTTTTGAAAACAACTTTTTGAAAACGAATTTTTGGAAGATGCAAGACTATGATATGTACAATGCAATTTGGGGTCGTGGGCATACAAGGTTAAGGCTTCACCACATAATCAAGGGGGCCGAACCCACGTGGTCTTTGGTTAGACTAAAAGAAAGCCCCCGACACGGTGACTCTCCCATAGTCCAATCCTACACATGGACCGGGAATCCCCTCGTTTCAAGCATGCAAAGAAAGGGGGGGAAAGAGATGGGGGATTAAAATAGAGAAAACCCAAGTGGGTTGGAGAGAGAAGAGAGAGGGGGAATGCGAAAATTTAAATAGGGAGCCTACCTTGTTTCTTATTTATTTGCGCGCCGTGCGGTCTTCAATCTTCGGTCTTCGTCTTGATCTTCTTCTTCAGTCTTCAAGGGTTGTCTTCAAGCTTTAGATGGCAGCTCTTCAAGTCTTCCAAGGATGGTTGAAGGTTAGGGTATGAGTGTATGGAGGAGTGTATGAGTGTATAGGAGGCTAGGGTTTGTGTATAGTGGCTAGGGTTTGGAAAACCTAGGGAGGCTAGGGTTTTTGGAGGTGCTCGAGCTCTGTGTATCGAATTGTGTGATTTCTAGGGTAAGTTTGCAGACCCCTTTCACGTTGATCGAGGCTCTGTATTTATAGAAGTTGGACAAGCCTGGTGCCTATTGCAGTGGCGCCAGGGCAAAATTTATACTGGTGCCACTAGGAGTGGCGCCAGGCCATTTTTTGGCTTGGCGCCACTGCTAGTGGCGCCAGCCATTTAGGAAACAATTAAGGTCGGCAAGCAACGTATCTTTGACTAGATTTGGGCGCCTGTACTAGTGACTACCATGTAAACTTTAGCCTGGCTTCACTTGGAGTGACTCCGGAAAGTCTGGGAATGATTTGAAGGAGCCGGGAGTGACCCGGAAGGCCGGAAAGGAGCTGGAACACTTGAAATAGTGTCCTGGAGATATTTGTCTTGAAAAGTGAGGATAAGGTGGGTCGGAAAGGTTGACCGGGCCTTTAGGGGCAAAACGGTCAATCGGGCCGGAAACTGCCGGGGCGAACCCGGATTGTCCCGGAAGAAAACTTGGGATCTGGAAACATTATTTAGAATGTTCCCAGAGGTTGCCGGTTTGATTCCCAGGGCCGGCGTGGTCGGAAATGGAGACCGGCCCACCAGGGGCAAAACGGTCATTTTGCACCGGGTGTGCCGGAACTGACTCGGAATGGTCCGGAAAGGTAAAGGAAGGTCGAGAACACTATAAAAAGTATTCTTGGGACATTACCGGTTTGATACCTAGAGCCGGTGTGGTCGAAGAAGGAGACCAGCCCTCCAGGGGCAAAACGGTCATTTTGTACCGGGTTGGCCGGAACAGACTCGGAATGGTCCGGAAAGGTAAGGGAAGGTTGAGAATACTATAAAAAGTATTCTCAGGAGGTTACCGGTTTGATACCCAGAGCCGGTGTGGTTCCCGGGGCGTTCGGATGCCTAGGGGCAAAATGGTCATCTTGACCGAAAAGTCTCGGAAAAGGTCCTAAGGGTAGTTTGGTCCTTTTCCACCGAAGTGAGCTAACAGACACGGGTGTTGACCTAGGTTTTGAGTGTTTTCGCCACTCTAACGGTGTGAGTATTTCCGCTACTCGGACGGGGTCGAAGATTTGTGAGTATTTCCACTACTCGGACGGGGTTGAGTATTTCCGCTACTCGGACGGGATTGATGATTTGGGAGTATTTCCGCTACTCTAACGGTTGAGTATTTTCGCTACTCTAACGGCTCTGTGAGTATTTCCGCTACTCTAATGGTTGAGTATTTCCGCTACTCTAACGGTTCTGTGAGTATTTCCGCTACTCTAACAGTTCTATGAGTATTTCCGCTACTCTAACGGTTCTGTGAGTATTTCCGCTACTCTAACGGTTTTATGAGTAGTTTTGCTACTCGAACCGTCTCGAGGAATAAACTGTCTCGAGAGAGGGATTATAAAGGGGTCTTATCGTCTCCGAAGAGACGTGCCTGGATTGGAACCGTCTCTAGGAATAAACTGTCTCGAGAGAGGGATTGGAAAGGGGTCTTACCGTCTCCGACGAGACGTGCCTGGGTTTTGAGTGTTTCCGCCACTCTGACGGTTTTGTGAGTGTTTCTGCCACTCTGACGGTTTTGTGAGTGTTTCCGCCACCCTAACGGTTTTGTGAGTGTTTCCGCCACTCTGACGGTTTTGTGAGTAGTTTTGCTACTCGGACCGTCTCGAGGAATAAACTGCCTCGAGAGAGGGATTGGAATTGAAATAAGAAAGGACAATGCCCCTAAGGGCATTTTGGTCATTTTGCCTCTATTTGGGCCTGACAGGCCCGCGAAGCGATGGAAAGACGGAATTTGGACTAGAGGATTGATTTCGATTGGAATATGTCCATAACGACTTGAAAACAAGTCTGGACGGAGTGTAGACTACTGAGCGGTCAAAAATGGGGTGCTTACACCGATCCCTTAAATCATTCCCGGACTTTCCGGAGTCATTCCTAGTGAAGCTAGGCTAAAAATTACATAGTAGTCACTAGTACAGGCCCCTAAATCTGTCAAAGATACGTTACTTGCCGACCTTAATAGTTTCCTAATTGGCTGGCACCACTAGTAGTGGTGCCAAGCCAATATTTGGCCTCGCGCCACTCTTAGTAGCGCTAGAAGCAATTTTGGCCTAGCGCCACTACCACAGGCGCCAGGTCTATCCCATCTCTATAAATACAAAGCCTCCTCCAGCATGAGAAGGGTCCACAAACTCAGTCTAAAAATGCTATATTTCAATATACAGAGCTCGTACACTCCCAAAACCCTAGTTTCCTTAGGTTTTCCAAACTCTAGCCACTATACACTAAACCTTAGCCTCCTACACACTCATACCCCCCCCCCCCCAATACACTTATACACTAGCCTAAAGCCTCCATTGAAGATTTAGACTGCTGCAACTTGAAGCTCTCAAAAATCGAAGAAGAGTCCCTGAAGATCAAGACGAAGACTGACGTGAAGCAAAGACCGAAGAAAAGTAAGGCGCGCAAAATAAACAAGACACAAGATAGGCTTTCGTTTTACGTTTCTGCACTTCCCCCCCTCTCGTCTCTCTCCTAACCCACTTGGGTTTTCTCTATTTTAATCCCCCATCTCTTTCCCCCCTTTCTTTGCATGCTTGAAACAAGGGGATTCCCGGTCCATGTGTAGGATTTGACTATTGGAGGCTCACCGTGTCGGGGGCTTTCTTTTAGTCTAATCGGAGACCACATGAGTTCGGCCCCTTGATTATGTGGTGAAGCCTTAACCTTATATGTTCACGACCCCAAATTTGCAATGTGCATATCATGATCTTGTATCTTCCAAAAATCGTTTTCAAACTCGTTTTCAAAGCTTCCATTAAACTTGTTTTCAAAATTGCATCAAAATCTCCTTTTTCAAAACTTGTTTTCAAAATCACAATCCTAGGGTGATTCTAGCCTGTCCATGGCTAGGGTTGCTTTAGGAAAGTGTTACATTTAAAGTGACTTTAATGGTCCATATTTTCAAATCTTGTTGTTTTCAAAACCACTTTCTTAAAGTGGGTTCTAGCTGTCTTATGGTTAGAATCGCTTTAGGAAAGTGAGATATTTTTATACTTTCCAAAGACTCTCTTTCAAAAGTCTCTCTTTCTAAGACCCTCCTTTTCAACATGCTTTCCTAAAACTCTTCTTTTTAAAGTTGTTTTCAAAAACTCTCTCCCAAAAATCTATTGTCCAAAACATTCTCTTCAAAACTCCTTTCCTAAAGACACTCTCTAGGTTTCCTTCTTAGAAAACTCTCTCCAATCTCCTTTTTCAAATTCCTTTCCAAAATTATTTTCCAAAAACTCCCTCCAAACTCCTTTCCAACAATCTCTTGCCAAAAACGTCTTTCCTACAAGCTCCCTTCCAAAAACGTTTTCTTCAAAATCCACTTTCCCAAAAACTTTCTTCCTAAAACTCTTTTCAAAATCTCTTTCTAAAAACTCCTCGTTAGGATTTTTTTTTTCAAAAACTCTCTCTCCAAATTCACTTTCTAAAAACTCCTCTCTAGGATTGCCTTCCAAAAGTCTTCGTTTCCAAAAATGCACTTTCCAAAAATCCCTTTTCTTAGAATCCAAGTTAAACCTTAGAGCCACGATTAGGAAACCCTAATTTTCTTTTCCAAAAACATGATTTTCAATCCCTTATTTTTTGCCTCAAAATCTAGGTTTCCAAAACCTCTTATTTCCCCATATCAAAACTATATATTTCCAAAACCTATTTTTTACGTCAAAACTATAGTCTTCCAAATCTAGGGTTTCTTAAAACTTCCCTTTCCAAATCCTTATCAAATCCAATTTTCCCGTTTAGGAAACTAGATCTAATCCTCTGTTTTTGGAAACAAAATCAAACCTTCTCTTTTAGAAACAAAATCCAATCATTGCTTTAGGAAATAGGAATCTCAATCATTCCAAATCCAAATCTTTCCTAATCCAACTACTTCTTAATCTTCTACTTTCCTAAATCTTAAGTTTCTAAAACTTGAACATAAAAGTCTTTCCTAAATTTTAAAACTCAAAATTTAAATATTTCCTAATTCAACTCTCTCCTAATTTCCTACAATCCTAAACCATAAGTTTCCTAAAACTTTCAAATATTTCCTTAAACATTAAGCTTCTAAATTTTTCCTAATTCAACCATTTTCTTAATTCTACCTCCTTTCAAATCTTAACTTTCCAAATCTAAGTTTTCAAATCTCTCCTAAACTCAAACCTGTCCTAATTCTAAGATTTTCTAAAATTCAAATTCTAAAACTTTCTAAATCTTAATTTTTCAAAATTTCAAATCTTTCTAAAGCTTTCTAAATTCAAAACTTTCTTAAGTTAAGACTTTCTAAATCCCAAACCTTCTAATTTTTAAACCTTTCTTATTTTAAAATTTCCTAACTCAAATCTTTCTTAAATCTTAAACTTTCTTAATTATTTTCAAAACTTTCTTATTTTCAAAACCTTCCCTATTTCAAAACATTCTGAATTCAAACTTTCCTATTTCGAAAACTTTCTAAATTCGAAACTTTTTTAACTTAAAACTTTCCTAAATCGAAATTTTCCCTAAAGGGAAACCTTTCCTTTTTAAAAACTTTCCTAATTTGAAACCTTTCCTAAATCAAAACTTTCCTAAAATGACACTTTCCTAATTCAAACTTTTCCTAAATCCAATCTTTCCTTAATCTTCCAAGTCCAACATTTTAGTCAAATCTTTCTAAATCTCAAGTCTTTCCTAAGTCTAATCTTTCCTAAGTCTAGGTTTCCTAAACCTCCATCTTTCCAAAACAAGTCCAAATTCTTCTTCCAAGTTCTATCTTTCCAAGTCAAGTCCAATCTTTCTTTTCTAAGTTCCTAAGTCTAGGTCTTTCAAAACCAATCTTTTCAAATCTTCCAATTCCGATTCAAATTCCAACTCCAATTCTCCTCCAAATCCAATTTTCTACCTTTTATCGGACTCTTGTCCGAACTACGACTGACTTGATTCCTCCAAAAGGATATGTAGGCAACCTTCATAGGTGTGGTCACCACATTTTTAAAGTTTCTAATTCCACAACATTTTTCGAATTTCTATTTTTACAACTTCTTTTCAATCTCCAATCTTACAATTCCATGATCTATTTCTATTTTCAATCTTCAATTTCAATTTCCAAAACCTTTTTTTTTCCAAATTCAAACTTTTATCTCTCTCTTTTCAAATTAAATCAAATTCTTTCCAAATCTATTTCCAAATCAAGTTTCTTTTCTTGCACTTGCATATCATGCATCATGTTAGTTTCTTTTTAAACATTGTTTTTCAAAGTGGATAGGAATGGACAGTTGTCAGTTGAAGATTCTCATAGGTGAATCTAAGGTAAATTGACATGTAGGTACCGCAAGGGCGGGGTAGGGTGATGGCTTAGTGCATCTTCCCTACACGTAACCAACCTCTGAACCTAGGATCACTGATTTCAAAGACCAAAAACGGAGTTATTTTTCAAAAAGGGCTTAAATGTGCATATCATGCATCATGTTAGTTTCTTTTCAAACATTGTTTTTCAAAGTGGATAGGAATGGACAGTTGTCAGTTGAAGATTCTCATAGGTGAATCTAAGGTAGATTGACATGTAGGTACCGCAAGGGCGGGGTAGGGTGATGGCTTAGTGCGTCTTCCCTATACGTAACCAACCTCCGAACCTAGGATCACTGATTTCAAAGACCAAAAACGGAGTTATTTTTCAAAAAGGGCTTAAATGTTTTCCAAAGGTTGCCAAACAACGTGTTTTCTTAAAATCCCTCTCTTGAGGATATAGTTTCAAAATCATTTTCCAAAACCCTAAGTGTAGTTTTCGGATTATGCTTAGTTTTTAGGTGACCTAACTCAGCTTAATCAAGTTAGGTGGTGACTCCAAATGTTTTCCAAAAGCCCTTTATTAAAATCTATTTACAATTCAAACCTAGTTGCACTCATTCTTTTAGGAGGGTGAGTTCTAATGAGAGAGTATAGTGTTTTTTCCACTTGTGTTTGTATTTATCGAGTGCAAAAAATCTAAGCGTGACACCAGGTCAACACCAGTGCCTGCTAGCCCACTTCAGTGAAAAATGACTAAACTGTCCCTAGGGCCATTTTTCGGCACGTTTCTCGAGAACACATTTGAATCCTCAGAATGGTAAGTCCAACCTTCCAAGATTGTCTTAAAGGCAATTCGGCATGATTAGGTGCCTTCTAATCAGTTTCGGGCCAATTCCGAGACTTTCAGATCAAGATGACCATTTTGTCCCTAAGCATTCGAATGCCCCGGGAACCACACCGGCCCTGGGTATCAAATTGGTATCATCCTGAGAACACTTCTTATAGTGTTCTCAACCCTTCTTTATCTTTCCGGATCATTTCGAGTCAGTTCTGGCATACTCGGTGCAAAATGACCGTTTTGCCCCTAGAGGGCCAGTCACCTTTTCCGACCACACCGGCTCTGGGTATCAAACCGGCAACCTTTGGGAATATTCTAAATAATGTTTCCAAATCTTGAATCTTCTTCGAGCACGTTCCGAGTCCATCTCGGCAGCTTTCTGGCTCGATTGACCGTTTTGCCCCTAATAGCCCGGTTAACCCCTCCGACACATTCTATCCTCATTTTTCAAGTCAAATATCTTCGGGACCCTGTTCTGAGGGTTCCTGCTCCTTTCCGGTCATCCGGGCCAGTCCCGGTCCCTTAAATCCTTCCCGGGCTTTTTAGAGTTACTTCTAGTGAAGCCAGGCTAAAAATTGTATGGTAATCACTAGTACAGGCACCCAAATCTGTCAAAGATACGTTGCTTGCCAACTTAACAAACTTTCCTAACTGGCTGGCGCCAAGCCAAAGAATGGCCTGGCGCCACTCCTAGTGGCGCCAAGAGGAATTTTGCCTTGGCACCACTACAACAGGCGCCATGTCTATCCCATCTCTATAAATACAAAGCCTCTTCCAGCGTGAAAGGGGTCCACAAACTCAAACTAAAAACTCTAATTCTCGATATACAGAGCTCGTACACTCCCACAACCCTAACTTCTTTAGGTTTTCCAAACCCTGGCTAAACCCTAGCCTCCTATACACTCTTATACACTCCTTTATACTCTCATACACTTATACACTAGCCTCCAACCCTCCTTTGAAGACTTGAAGGGCTGCAATCTAAAGGTTTGAAGATTGAAGATGAACTTTTGAAAATTGAAGTGAAGACTGAAACAAGACAAGCAAAGCAAAGCGCGCAAAGCTAAGCAAAATAAAGAAGACACAAGTTAAGCTTCTTATTTAAGTTTCCGCACTTCCCCCCTCTCTCTTCTCTCTCCTAACCCACTTGGGTTTCTCTATTTTAATCCCCCATCTCTTTCCCCCCCTTTCTTTGCATGCTTGAAATAAGGGGATTCTCGGTCCATGTGTAGGATTAGACTAATGGAGGGTCACCGTGTCGAGGGCTTTCTTTTAGTCTAACCGGAGACCACGTGGGTTCGGCCCCCTTGATTATGTGGTGAAGCCTTAACCTTATATGTTCATGACCCCAAATTTGCATTGTGCATATCATGATCTTGCATCTCTCCAAAATCGTTTTCAAAACTTGCATTAAACTTGTTTTCAAAATTGCATCAAAATCTCCTTTTTCAAAACTTGTTTTAAAAAAATCACAATCCTAGGGTGATTCTAGCCTTTCCATGGCTATAGTCGCTTTATGAAAGTGTTACATTTAAAGTAACCAATATGGTCCATATTTTCAACTCATTATTTTCAAAACCACTTTCTTAAAGTGTTTCTAGCCCTCTTATGGTTAGAATCGCTTTAGGAAAGTGAGATATTTTTATATATATTTTCTAAAAACTCTCTTTTCCAAAGTCTTTCCTTCTAAAACCCCTTTTTCAACATGCTTTCTGAAAACTCTCTCCAATTTCATTTCCAAAATTGTTTTCAAAAGTTCCCGCCAAAAACATATTTTCCAAAACTTCTCTTTTCAAAACTCCTTTCCAAAACCCTCTCCTCAAAATTCGTTTTCCTAAAAACTCTTTCCTAAAAGCTTCTTCCAAAATTTTGTCTCCAAAACTCTATCAAAGTTTTACTTTTCAAGAACTTCCTTCCTAAAACTCTTTTCAAATTCACTTTCTAAAAAACTCCTCACTAGGATTTCTTTCCAAAAACTCTCTCTCCAAATTCACTTCCCAAAAACTCCTCTCTAGGATTGCCTTCCAAAAGTATTTGTTTCCAAAAAACTCACTTTCCAAAAACTCTTTTCTTGGTGCCCAAGTTAAACCCTAGAACCCACAATTAGGAAACCCAACTTTTTCTTCCCAAAAATATGATTTTCAAACTTACCTTAATACCTAGGTTTCCAAAATCTCATTTTTCATATCCAAACTATACCTATTTTCTACGTTAAAACTATAGTCTTCCAAATCTAGGGTTTCTAAAACTTCCTCTTCCAAATCCTTGTTGAATCCTATCTTCCCTTTTGGAAACCAAATCCAATCTTCCCGTTTAGGAATCTAGATCCAATCCTCCGTTTTTGGAAACAAAATTAAAACACTTCTTCTTAGAAACAAAATCCAAATCTTTCCTAATTCAACTCCTTCCTAATCTTCTACTTTTCTAAATCTTAAGTTTCCTAAAACTTTCAAATCTTCCCTTAAACATTAAGCTTCCAAATTTTTCCTAAATTCAACCCTTTCCTAATTCTATCCCTTTTCAAATCTAAGTTTTCAAACCTTTCCTAAACTTAAACCTTTCCTAATCTCAAGATTTTCTAAAATTCAAATTTTAAAACTTTCCAAATCTTTCTAAATTTCAAATCTTTTCAAATTCAAAGTTTTCTAAATTCAAAATTTTCTTAAGTTAAATCTTTTTAAACTTCCTAAATCTTTCTAAAACTCTAAACTTTTCTAAATTTCAAATCTTCCCAAATCTAAAACTTTCTAAACTCAAATTTGCCTACTTTCAAAACTTTCCTATTTCAAAACATTCCAAATTCAAAACTTCACAATTTCAAAACTTACCTAAGTTGAAACTTTCTTAATTCAAAACTGTCCTAAGTTGAAACTTTCTTAATTCAACACTTTCCTAATTCTAAAACTTTCCTAAAATAAAACTTTTCTAAAATGAAACTTTCCTAAATCGGACATTTCCTAATTCGAACTCCTCCTAAATCCAATCTTTCCTAATCTTCCAAGTCCAACATTCGATTCAAATCTTTCTTAATCTCAAATCCTTTCTAAATCCTATCTTTCCTAAGTCTAGGTTTCCTAAACCTCAGTCTTTCCTAAACAAGTCCAAATCTTTCCTCTAACTTCTATTTTTCCAAATCAAAGTCTAAACCTTTCAATTCCAAACTCTAATTTTGAATCTTCTATTCTAAGTTCAAATTAAAAATCTATTTTCTATCGGACTCTTGTCCGAACTACGACTGACCTGATTCCTCCAAAAGGATACGTAGGCAACCCTCATGGGTGCGGTCATAACATTTTTCAAGTTTCTATTTCCACAAAATCTTTCCAAATCTGCAATCTATTTTCAAACTTCCAATTCCAAATCTCTATTTTCAATTTCCAAAATCTTCTTTCCAAATTCAAAATTCTATCTCTTTCTTTTCAAGTCGAATCAACTTCTTTCCAAATCTATTTTTCAATTCTCTTTTCTTGCACTTACATATCATACATCATGTTAGTTTATTTTCAAAAATTCCTTTCTAAAGTGGATTGGATTGAACATTAGTTAGTTGAAGACTCTCATAGGTGAATCTAGGGTAAATAGACATTTAGGTACCGCAAGGGGGGGTAGGGTGATGGCTTAGTGCGTCTTCCCTACACGTAACCAATCTCCGAACCTAGATCATTGTTTTCGAAAGACCAAAAATGGTGTTATTTTTCAAAAAGGGCTTAAATGTTTACCAAAGGTTGCCAAACAACCTGTTTTCTTAAAAACCCTCTCTTGAGAAGATATTTTCAAAATCATTTTCCAATAGCCTAAGTGTAGTCTTCGGATTATGCTTAGTTTTTTAGGTGACCTAGCTCACGTTAATCAAGTTAGGTGGCGACTCCAAATCTTTTCTAAAAGCCCTTTTATTCAAATCAATTTTTAATTTAAACCTAGTCACACTCATTCTTCTAGGAGGTTGAGTTCTAACGAGAGAGTACAGTGTTTTTTCTGCTAGTATATGTATTCCTTGAGTGCGAAAAATCTGGGCGCGACAAAAAGAGGTCCGCAAACTTAGTCTAAAAATCCTACTTGTCAATAGAAAGAGCTCGAAGTCTCCCAAAACCCTAGTCACCTTTAGGTTCTCCAAAGCCACCATACACAAACCCTAGCCTCCTATACACTCATACACTCTTATACACTTATACACTAGCCTCAAAGCCTCCATTGAAGACTTGAAGTGCTGCAACTTCGAAGCTCCCGAAGATCGAAGACAAGTTCTCAAAGACTGAAGTGAAGCAATGACTGAAACAAGAAAAGCAAGCAAGAAAAGCAAAGCGCGCAAAGCAAAGCAAAATAAACAAGACACAAGGTAGAATCTCTATTTAAGTTTACACATCTTCCCCCTCTCTCTTCTCTCTATGAACCTACTTGAGTTTTCTTCTATTTTAATCCCCCATCTTCTTCCCCCCCCTTTCTTGCATGCTTGAAACAAGGGATTTCCCGGTCCATGTGTAGGATTAGGCTATTATAGGGTCACCGTGTCGAGGGCTTTTTTTTAGTCTAACCAGAGAGCATGTGGGTTCGGCCCTCTTGATTATGTGGTGAAGCCTTTAACCTTGTATGTTCACGACCTCAACTTGCATTGTACATATCATGATCTTGCATTCTTCTAAAATTCTTTTTCAAACTCGTTTTCAGAACTTGCATTTACGTTGTTTCCAAACTTGCATCAAAATCTTCTTTTTCAAAACTTGTTTTCAAAATCACAATCCTAGGGTGATTCTAGACTCTTCATAGTTAGGGTTGCTTTAGGAAAGTGTTACATTTAAAGTGACCGATATGGTCCATATTTTCAAAATCCTTGTTGTTTTCAAAACCATTATCTTGAAGTGGTTCTAGCCTTCTTATAGCTAGAATTGCTTTAAGAAAGTGAGATATTTTTATAAACTTTCTAAAAACCCTCTTTTCAAATATTTCTTTCTAAAAATCTCTTTTTCTCAACATACTTTCTAAAAACTCTCTTCAAGTTCCTTTCCAAAATTGTTTTCTAAAAACTTTTTTCAAAAATCTATTTTTCAAAATTTCTTTTTAAAACTCCTTTCCAAAACGCTCTCTTCAAAAATTCACTTTCTAAAAACCCTCCCTAGGTTTCCTTCTTAAAAACACTCCTTAAATTTCTCTCCAATAACTCTTTCAAAAAATCTCTTTCCCAAAATCTCTTTCCAAAAACTCTCTCAAAGTGTTGCTTTCCAAAAAATCTTTCCAAAAACTCTCTCTTCAAAACTCACTTTCTAAAAATTCCTTTTAGGATCTCTTTCCAAAAACCTTATTCCAAAAACTCACTTTCCAAAATCTCTTTTCATGGAGCCCAAGTCAAGCCCTAGAACCCATAATTAGGAAACCTTAATTTCCTTCCTCAAAAACATGATTTTCAATCTTGCCTTAAAACCTAAGTTTTCAAAATCTCATTTTTTACATCTAAACCATAAGTTTCCAAAATCTCTTTTCTACGTCAAAACTATAGTCTTCGAAATCTAGGGTTTCTAAAAATTCCCTTCCCAATTCTATGCCAAATCCAATCTCCCCTTTTGGAAACCAAATCCGACCTCCCATTTAGGAAGCTAGATCCTATCCTCCGTTTTTGGAAATAAAATAAAAACATCTGTTTTTAGAAACAAAATACAATCCCTTGTTTTAGGAAATAGGAATCTCAATCCTTCGTAGTCTAAACCTTTCCTAATTCACTCTTTTCTATTCTCATACCTTCCTAAACCATAGGTCTCCAAAACTTAAACTTTCAAATCTTTCCTTAAACTTTAAGCTTCCAAATCTTTCCTGATTCAACCATTTCCTAGTTCCATCCCTTTCCGAATCTTAACTTTCCAAATATAAATATTCAAATCTTTCTTAAACTCAAACCTTTCCTAATTTCAAGAATTTCTAAAACTCAAACTTTGAATCCTTCTAAAATTCTAAACTTTTCTAAACTTCAAATCTTTCCAAATCTAAAAATTTTTTAAACTCAAAACTTTCTTACTTTCAAAACTTTCCTATTTCAAAACATTCAAAATTCAAAACTTTTCAATTTCAATACTTTCATAAAACGAAATCTTTCCTATTTCAAAACCTTTCTTAAAATGAAATTTTCTTAATCCAAAACTTTCCTAAATTGAAACTTTCCTAATACGAAACCTTTCATAAACCAAAACTTTCCTAAAACAGAACTTTCCTAAAATGACACTTTCCCATTTGGAAACTTTCCTAATTCGAATATTTTCTAAATTTTAATCTTTTCCTAATCTTCCAAGTTCAACACTCGAGTCGAATATTGCTTAAGTCTCAAGTCTTTCTTAAGTCTAGGTTTTCCAAAACCAAGCTTTTCAAAATCAAATCTTTTCCAATCTTCCAATCAAAGCCTAATCTTTTCAATTCCAAATTCCAAATTCCAATCCTCTATTCTATATTCAAATCAAATCCAAATTCCAATTTAATTGCTTTTTCAAATGAAAATCTTCTATTTTCTATCGGAATCTTTTTCAAAATACGACTGACCTGATTCTTCCAAAGGGATACGTAGGCAACCCTCATGGGTGCGGTCACAATCTTTTTCAAATCTCTAATTCCATAATCTTCTTCAAGTTTCCAATTTCCTAATCTCTTCCAAGCTTCCAATTCCATGATCTATTCCAAATTTCTATTTTCAAATCTCTATTTCCAATTTCTAAAACTTTTCTTTCAAAATCAAATCAATTTCTTTTCAAATCTATTTCCAAATCTATTTTTCAAACTCTCTTCTATTATAATTGCATATCATGCATCATGTCTTTTTAAACATTCTTTTTTTAAAGTGGATATGATTGGACATTTGTTAGTTAAAGAATTTCATAGGTGAATCTAGGGTAAATAGACATGTAGGTATCACAAGGGCAGGGTAGGGTGATGACTTAATGCGTCTTCCCTACACGTAACCAACCTCTGAATCTAGTATCGTACCCAGATTTTTTGCACTCGAGGAATACACACATAAGCAGAAAAAACATTGTACTCTCTCGTTAGAACTCACCCTCCTAGAAGAATGAGTGCGACTAAGTTTGAGTTGAAAATAGATTTAAATAAAGAGTTTTTAGAAAAGATTTGGAGTCGCTACCTACTTTGATTGAAGTAAGTTTGGTCACCTAAAAACTAAACATAATCCGAAAACTACACTTAGGGTTTTGGAAAACAATTTTGAAAATATCTCCTCAAGAGAGGGTTTTTTAAGAAAACAGGTTGTTTGGCAACCTGTAGAAAATATGTAAGCCCTTTTTTGAAAATAACTCCGTTTTGGTCTTTCGAAAATAGTGATCTAGGTTCGGAGGTTGGTTACGTGTAGGGAAGATGCACTAAGCCATCATCCTACCCCGTCCTTGTGGTACCTACATGTCTATTTACCCTAGATTCACCTATGAGAGTCTTCAACTAACTATTGTTCAATCGTATTTACTTTAGAAAAAGAATGTTTTAAAAAAGACATGATGCATGACATGCAAGTGCAAGATAAGAGAGTTGAAAAATAGATTTGAAAATAGATTTGAAAAGAAATTGATTTGTTTTCAGAAAGAGATTTGAAAAGATTGAAATTAGAAAGTTTCAAAAATTGGAAATAGAAATTTGGAATTGGAAGTTTGAAAACAGATTGGAGATTTGGAAAGATTTTGTGGAAATAGAAACTTGAAAAATATTATGGAATTAGAAACTTGAAAAATGTGGTGACCGCACCCATGAGGGTTGCTTACGTATCTTTTTGGAGGAATCAGGTTAGTCGTAGTTTGGACAAAAGTCCGATAGAAGATAGAAGAGTTAATTTGGAAAAGAGTTGGAGTTGAAATTTGAATTGGAATTGGAAGAGTAGGAAATTTAGACTTTGATTAGAAGATTTAAAAAGATTGGTTTTGAAAGACTTGGTTTTAGGAAACCTAGACTTAGAGACTTAGAAAACAAAGGATTGGACTTGACTTGGAAAGATTTTAGAAAAGATTTGACTCGAATGTTGGACTTGGAAGATTTGGAAAGATTGGATTTAGGAAATTTTTGAATTAGGAAATATTCAAATTTAGGAAAGTGTCATTTTAAGAAAGTTTCATTTTAGGAAAGTTTTGAATTAAGAAAGTTTCAACTTAGGAAAGTTTTGATTTAAGGAAAGTGTCATTTTAGGAAAGTTTCATTTTTGGAAAGTTTTGAATTAAGAAAGTTTCATTTTAAGAAAGTTTTGAAATTAGGAAGGTTTTGAAAATAAGGAAGCTTTGAAACTAAGAAAATTTTGAGTTTAAAAAGTTTTAGATTTAGAAAGATTTGAAGTTTAGGAAAGTTTAGAATTTAGAAAGTCTGGAAGTTTAGAAAAATTTAACTTAAGAAAGTTTTGAATTTAGAAAACTTTGAATTTGGAAAGATTTGAGATTTAGAAAGTTCAGGATTTAGAAAGTTTTAGAGTTTTAGAAGATCTTGAGATTAGGAAAGGTTTGAGTCTAAGAAAGATTTGAAAACTTAAATTTGGAAAGTTAAGATTTGAAAAGGGGTAGAATTAGGAAAGGGTTTAATTAGGAAAGATTTGGAAGTTGAGTTTTAAAATTTAGGAAAGATTTTTACTGTTCAAGTTTTGGAAACTTAAGATTTAAGAAAGTTGAAGATTAGGAAGGAGTTAAATTAGGAAAGATTTAGACTCGGAAGGGTTAAGATTCCTATTTCCTAAAACAAGGGATTGGATTTTGTTTCAAAAAGAGAAGGTTTGATTTTGTTTTAAAAAATGGAGGATAGGATCTAGTTACCTAAACGGAAGATTGGATTTGGTTTCCTAAAGGGAGGATGGGATTTGATTTCCTGAAGGGAAGATGGGATTTAGTTTCCTAAAGGGAATATTGGATTTGACAAGGATTCGGAAAGGGAGATTTTAGAAACCCTACATTTTGAAGACTATAGTTTTGACGTAAAAAAAGAGATTTTTTAGAAACTTATGATTTTGATGTAGAAAGGGAGTTTTGGAAACCTAGGTTTGGGGAAAGGTTGAAAGTCACGTTTTTGGAAAGAAAATTAGGGTTTCCTAATTGTGGGTTCTAGGGTTTGACTTGGACTCTAAGGAAAGAGTTTTTGGAAAGTGAGTTTTTTGGAAACGAAGACTTTTAGAAACCAATCCTAGAGAGAAGTTTTTAGAAAGTGAATTTAAAGAGAGAGTTTTTTGGAAAGATTTTTGGAAGGAGATTGTTGGAAAGAATTTTTGGGAAAAAGATTTAGAAAGCATTTTTAGGAAAATAGATTTGGAGGAGAGTATTTTGGAAAGGAGTATAAAAAGGGAGTTTTGAAAAATAGACTTTTGGAGGGAGTTTTTAGAAAATAACTTTGGAAAGAAGAGTTTTAGAAAAGTATATTGAAAAAGGGGGTTTTAGAAAGACATTTTTGAGAAGAGATTTTGGGAAGTATAAAAATATCTCACTTTCCTAAAGCGATTCTAACCATAAGAAGGTTAGAACCACTTTAAGAAAGTGGTTTTGAAAGCAACAAGATTTGAAAATATGGACCATAAAAGTCACTTTAAATGTAACACTTTCCTAAAGCAACCCTAGCCATGGAAAGGCTAGAATCACCCTTGGATTGTGATTTTGAAAACAAGTTTTAAAAAGGAGATTTTGATGCAATTTTGAAAACAAGTTTAATACAAATTTTGAAAACGAGTTTGAAAATGATTTTAAAGTTATGCAAGATCATGATATGCACAATGCAAATTTGGGGTCGTGAACGTACAAGGTTAAGGCTTCACCACATAATCAAGGGGGCCGAGCCCACGTGGTCTCCGGCTAGACTAAAAGAAAGCCCTCGGCACGGTGACCCTCCAATAGTCTAATCCTACACATGGACTGGGAGTCCCCTTGTTTCAAACATGCAAAGAAAGGGGGGGAAAGAGATGGGGCATTAAAATAGAGAAAACCCAAGTGGATTAGGAGAGAGAAGAGAGAGGGGGAAAGTGCGGAAACTTAACTAAGAAGCCTACCTTGTGACTTCTTTATTTTGCTTAGCTTTGCGCGCTTTGCTTTGCTTGTCTTACTTCAATCTTCAAGAGTTTGTCTTCAATCTTCAAACCTTCAGATTACAACCCTTCAAGTCTTCAAAAGAGGGTTGGAGGCTAGTGTATAAGTGTATGAGAGTATATAGGAGTGTATAGGAGTGTATAGGAGGCTAGGGTTTAGCTAGGGTTTGGAAAACCTAAAGAAACTAGGGTTTTGGGAGTGTATGAGCTCTGTATATCGAGAATTAGGGTTTTTAGATTGAGTTTGTGAACCTCTTTCATGCTAGAGGAGGCTCTGTATTTATAAAGATGGGATAGACCTAGCGCATGTTGCAGTGGCGCTAGGCCAAATTACCTCTTGGCGCCACTGTAGGCCATTTCTTAGCTTGGCGCCACTGCTAGTGGCGCTACCCATTTAGAAAACTTTGTAAGTCAGCAAGTAACGTATCTTGAGAAAAATTGAGCACCTGTACTAGTGACTACCATGCAATTTTTAGTCTGGCTTCATTAGGAGTGACTCCGGAAAGTCCGGGAATGATTTAAGGGGTTCGAGATTGGCCCAGAAGGCCGAAAAAGGGCAGGAACACTTAGAACAATGTTCCGGAGGTATTTGACTTGAAAAAGGAAGATATGATGTATTGGAATGATTGACCGAGCCATTAGGGGCAAAACGGTTAATCAAGCCAGAAAGCTACCGGGACGGACCCGGAATGTCCCGAAAAAAGACTCAAGATTTGGAAACATTATTCAGAATGTTTCCAAAGGCTTGCCGGTTTGATACCTAGAGCCGGTGTTGTTGGAAAAGGCAACCGGCCCTCCAGGGGCAAAATGGTCATTTCACACCAGATTTACCGAAATTGACTCGGAATGATCCAGAAAGGTAAAGAAAGGTTGAGAACACTATAAGAAGCATTCTTGGGAGGCTACCGATTTGATACCCATGGCCGGTGTGGTTCTTGGGGCATTAGAATGCCTAAGGACAAAATGATCATCTTGACCGGAAAGTCTCGAAATTGCCCCGAAACTGATTAGAAGGCACCTAATCATGCCGGATTGCCTTTAATACAATCTTGGAAGGTTGGACTTACCGTTCTGAGGATTCAAATGTGTTCTCGAGAAACGTGCCAAAAAATGGCCCTAGGGGCAGTTTGGTTATTTTTCACCAAAGTGGGCTAGCAGGCACTGGTGTTGACCTGGGTTTTGAGTGTTTCCGACACTCTGACGGTGGTCGGGTTATATAGGGGTTTGTTGGCAATTCCCTATATCGACCTGTTTGAGGGCATTTTCGCTACTCTAACGGTTGCGATGTTTGCGAGTATTTCCGCTACTCTGACGGTTCATGAACATTCCCGAGACTGCCTGATCTCGAGAAGCTGCTAAAGAGACTTAGTGCCTGAGAATCAACTTTCTCAGAAGGCGAGCCTAAACGGACATTTCTGCATTGGTGGGCTAGCAAGCACCAAAGGTGGACCGTTCTTCCATCCAGGGGACTTGGGGTCTTGTCCCGGTCGACGAGTTTAAAGAGACTTACCGTTCTGAAGAGACTTTCTTCGAAAAATGTGCTAGACCGTCTCAAGAAATCAACTGTCTTGAGAGAGGGATTGGAATTGGAATTGGACTTGGAAAGGGGATTTACCGTCTTCGGAAAGACGCGCTTGATTTGGAATTGGAAAGGGGATTTACCATCTTCAGAAAGACGTGCCTAATTTCGAATTAGAAAGGGGACTTACCATCTTCGAAAAGACGCGCCTGATTTGGAATTTAGAAATGGGACTTAACGTCTTCGAAAAGACGAGCCTGATTTGGAATTGGAAAGGATAATGCCCCCTTAAAGGCATTTCAGTTATTTTGCCTCTATTTGGGTCCGATAGGGGCCCGCGAAGCGATGAATAGATAGGATTAGACTTGAACAGTCGATTTAACTCAAAATAGGTCCACATTGACTTGAATACAAATCTGGACGGAGTGGAGACCACCGAGCAATAAAAAATGGAGTGCTTACACCTAGGATCACTGTTTTTGAAAGACCAAAATGGAGTTATTTTCGAAAAAGGGCTTAACTATTTTTCAAAGGTTGCTAAACAACCTCTTTTCTCAAAAACCCTCTCTTGAGGGAGTATTTTCAAAATCGTTTTCAAAAACCTTAAGTATAGTCTTCGGATTGTGCTCAGTTTTTAGGTGACCTAACTCACCTTAATCAAGTTAGGTGGTGACTCCAAATGTTTTTCAAAAGCCATTTATTCAATTCAATTTCCAATTCAAACCTAGTCACACTCATTCTTCTAGGAGGATGAGTTTTAACGAGAGAGTACAGTATTTTTCCCGTTTGTGTGTGTATTCCTCGAGTGCGAAAAATCTGGACGCGACAATTTCATTATTAGGGTCGCTTTAGGAAAGTGTTATATTTAAAGTGACCAATATGGTCTACATTTTCAAATCTTTGTTGTTTTCAAAACCACAATCCTGTAATAGTTCTAATATTTCTGTGGTTAGAGTCATTTTAGGAAAGTGAGATATTTTTAGAGACTTGTAAAAGTCCATATTCCATTCTCTTTTCAAATTGCTTTTTGAAAATCTCCTTTCGAAAACCTCTTTTGAAATCCTCTCCAAAAATCCCTTTTTTTTAAAACTTATTTTCTAAAAATCTCTTTTTCCAAAATATTTTTTCAAACTTACTTTCCTAAAAGCTCTTTCAGAAAATCCTTTTCCAAAAGCTCTCTTTAAAATTCTACTTTCTAAAAAATACTTTTCAAGTTTGCTTCGTAGAAATTTCCGTCAAAAGATTACTTTCCAAAACCTCTTTTTCTTAGAGCCCAAGTCAAGCCCTAGAGCCAATGATTAGAAAACCCTAATTTTCACTTTCATTTTCCACATCCAATCATAACTTTCCAAAACTCTATTTTCTACATCAAACTCTTAGGTTTTCCTAAACCTCTTTTTTCATGTCAAATCATATTTTCTAAATCCAAAATTTTAAAATCTCATCCTTTCCAATTTCATGTCAAATCTAGTCTTCCAACTTAGGAAACCAAATCCTATTCTCCATTTTTGGAAATGAAATCTAATCATCTCTTTTGGAAATAGAAATCAAATCTTCTTAATTTAGTCCTTTCCTAATTTTAAAACTTTTCAAATTCCAACTTTCTAAATCTCAACTTTTCAAATCTTTCTAAATTCAAAACTTTCCTAAGCTCAAATCTTTCTTAAAATGAAATTTTCATAATACGGATTTTTCCTAATTTGAAAACTTTCCTATTTTGAAACTATACAAATTCAAAGATTTCTAAATCAAACTTTCAAGTCAAATATTCTCCAACCAATCTAAGTGTTTTCAAATCAAGTCAAATTTCTTTTCAAAATCTTTCTTAAAATCTAACTTTTCTAATTCGAATCGTTCCTAATTTGAACCATTTCTAATTCGAACCTTTTCTAAGTCCAACTTTCTAAAATTAGCTTTTTCAAATCTAAATCAAACCTTTATAATTCAACTATGTGTTCCAATCTTAGGTAACCTAAACCCTAGGAGGCCTAAACCCTAGTTCAACCCTAATACTTAGAGTTAGGAAGCTTCGACTCCTTTCTAAAAACTCTTTTCTAAACCAAGATGGTTTTCTAATTTCAAACTTCAAAATGTTTTCAAATCTCTATCTTTCCAAATATAGTTCAAGTTTTCTTTTAAGGGTCAAATCCTCTTTCAAGTTCAATTATAGGTCTAAGCTCAATCTTGATTCCAATCTTCCACTGTAAGTTTCACATCAAACTCTTTTCCAATCAAAATCTTCTATTTTCAATGGAACGCTTGTCCAAACTAGGACTGACCTGATTCCCAAAAGGGATACGTAAGCAACCCTCATGGGTGCGGTCATAAATTTTTCCAAATTTCTAATTCAATAACTTTTTTCAAGTTTTCAATTTCATGATTATTTTTAAATTTCCAATTCTATAATTTCTTTCAAGTTTCTAATTTCGTAATTTTTCTTAAATCTTCAATTCCTTATTCTATTTTAAGTTTCTAATTCTAAAATCTATTTCAAATCTCCAGTATTCTATTTTCAATTTCTGAAACCTACTTTCTGATTTCAAATCAAGTCTTCTTTCAAATCTCTTTTCAAAAATCAAATTAAGTGTAATCTTCGGATTGTGCTTAGTTTTTGGTGACCTAACTCACCTTAATCAAGTTAGGTGGCGACTCCAAATTGTTTTCCAAAAGTCATGGTTCAAAATCAAATTTTCAATTCAAACCTAGTCGCACTCGTCCTTTTAGGAGGATGAGTTCTAACGAGAAAGCATTGTGTTTTTCTCATTTCTCTTTTTCGGGTGCAAAAAATCGGAGTGCAACACTTCACCCTACACAGCTCATGTAGAGAGCTAAGAGCATATACTTTTATAATTTGTGCAATATAAAACAAGTGTGTGCTCTAGGTTCGATAAACCTCTAGATCAATTAACCACTCAGATGAGAGAGCTTACTAGTGGGGTGGATAGGGGAGAGAAAACACTTGGGCAAACTACAGTTTTGTTGAGAGACATGCACAAGATGCTAATGGCTTAACAAACACAAGGGGGATTTTCGGCCCAAGGCCAATCCATCACTAACCCTAGGAGTGAGACAATTATTGAAGAAACCATCCTTCCCAAGGTGTCTGAACTGAGAGAAGAAGTTCCTAGCATGGATAATGATGAGGATGAGGTTAAAGAAGATGTTCTTATTCTTCCTAAGGTATCTAAACTAACGGAAGTAGTGCCTAATGAAGAAGTGAGGGAGGAAGAGCTAATGGAGAGTGAGGGTGAGGAACCCAAGAGAGAGGGGCCTAAGATTGAGGACTCCAAGCAAGTGGATAGGGAGATAGACGAAGAGAAAGTTGAAATGTTTAAAGATAGTGATCGAGTATTGCTATCCTATATGTCGCGCTAAGATTTTTTGCACTCAAGGAACACACACACAAGCGGGAAAAACATTGTACTCTCTCGTTAGAACTCACCCTCCTAGAAAAAGAGAAGGAGTTTTTGGAAAGTGTGTTTTTGGAAACGAAGATTTTTGGAAGAAAAATCCTAGAGGGGAATTTCTAGAAGGAAGATTTTAGGAAGAGAGTTCTTAAAAAGATCTTTAGGGAGTGTTTTTGGAAAGTGGATTTTGAAGAGAGCGTTTTGGAAAGGAGTTGAAAAAGGAAGTTTTGAAAAATAGATTTTGGAGGGAGTTTTTGAAAACAACTTTGGAGAGGAGAGTTTTAGGAAAGTATGTTGAAAAAGATATTTTTAGGAAGAGATTTTTGAAGAGAGAGTTTTTGGCAAGTATGAAAACGTCTCACTTTCCTAAAGCGATTCTAGCCATAAGAAGGCCAAAACCGCTTTAGGAAAGCGGTTTTGAAAACAACAAGATTTGGTAGTCACTTTAAATGTAACACTTTCCTAAAGCAACCCTAGCCATGGAAAGGCTAGAATCACCCTAGGATTGTGATTTTGAAAACAAGTTTTTGAAAAAGAGATTTTGATGCAATTTTGAAAACAAGTTTGAAAACGATTTTGAAAACGAGTTTGAAAACGAATTTTGGGTGATGCAAGATCATGATATGCACAATGCATTTTTAGGGTCGTGAACATACAAGGCTAAGGCTTCACCACATAATTAAGGGGGCCGAACACACGTGGTCTCCGGTTAGCCTAAAGGAAAGCCCCCGACACGCTGACCCTCCGATAGTCTAATCGTACACATAGACCGGGAGTCCCCTTATTTCAAACATGCAAAGAAAGGGGGGGGAAAGAGATGGGGGATTAAAATAGAGAAAACCCAAGTGGGTTAGGAGAGAGAAGAGAGAGGGGGAGTGCGAAAACGTACGAAAGCCTACCTTGTGTCTTGTTTATTTTGCACGCCTTGCTCGTTTTCGGTCTTCGTTTTGATCTTCGTCTTCAATCCTCAAAAGTTGTCTTCAATCTTCAAACTTTAGATTGCAGCTCTTCAAGTCTTACAAGGAGGGTTGGAGGCTAGTGTATAAGTGTGTAGGGGTGTGTATGAGTGTATGTAAGGCTAGGGTTTGTGTATAGTGGCTAGGGTTTGGAAAACCTAAGGAAGCTAGGGTTTCTGAAGTGTCTGAGCTCTGTATATCGAATTATATGAATTTTAAGTTGAGTTTGCGGATCCTTTTCACATTGGAAGAGGCTCTGCATTTATAGGGGTTAGACAACACTGGCGCCTGTTGTAGTGGCGCCAGGCCAAAGTTTACACTGGTGCCACTCCGCCAGGCCATTTTTTGGCTTGGCGCTATTACTAGTGGCGCTAGCCAATTAGGAAATGTTTAAGGTCGGCAAGCAACGTATCTTTGACTAGATTTGGGTGCCTGTACTAGTGACTACCATGCAATCTTTAGCCTGGCTTCATTAGGAGTGACTCCGGAAAGTCCGGGATGGATTTTGGAGGACCGGGGACAACCCGGAAGGCTGGAAAAGAGCAGGAACACTTAGAGTAGTGTCCTGAAGGTATTTGACTTGAAAAGTGAGGATAGGATGCATCGGAAGGGTTGACCGGGCCTTTAGGGGCAAAACAGCCAACCGGAGTGGGAAACTGCCGGGACAGACTCGGGCTGTCCCGGAAGAAGACTTGGGATCTGGAAACATTATTCAGAATGTTCCCAGAGGTTGCCGATTTGATTCCCAGAGCCGGCATGGTCAGAAAAGGAGACCAGCCCACTAGGGGCAAAACGGTCATTTCGCACCGGGTTTGCCAGAACTGACTCGGAATGATCCGGAAAGGTAAAGGGGGGTTGAGAACACAATAAAAAGTAGTGTCAAGAGGCTACTGGTTTGATACCCAGAGCCGGTGTGGTCAAAAAAAGGAGACTGGCCCACCTGGGGCAAAACGGTCATTTTGTACCGGGTTGGCCGGAACTGACTCGGAACGATCCAAAAAGGTAAAGGAAGGTTGAAAATACTATAAAAAGCAATCTCAGAAGGTTACCAGTTTGATACCCAAAGCCGGTGTGGTTCCCGGGACATTCGGATGCTTAGGGGCACAATGGTCATCTTGACTAGAAAGTCTAGGAAAAGGTCCAAGAGGCAGTTTGGTCATTTTTCACTAAAGTGGGCTAACAGACACTAGTGTTGACCTGGGTTTTGAGTGTTTCCGCCACTCTGACGGTGGTCGTCGTGACACAAGGGTTTGTTGGCAATACCCTATATCGACCTATTTGTGAGTATTTCCGCTACTCTAACAGTTTTGTGAGTATTTTCGCTACTCGGACCGTCTCGAGGAATAAACTGTCTCGAGAGAGGGATTGGAAAGGGAACTTATCGTCTCCGAGGAGACGTGCCTGGATTGGAACCGTCTCGAGAAATAAACTGTCTGGAGAGAGGGGTTGGAAAGGGGACTTATCGTCTCCGAGGAGACGTGCCTGGGTTGGAACCGTCTCGAGGAATAAACTATCTCAAAAGAGGGATTGGAAAGGGGACTTATCGTCTTCGAAAAGACGTGCCTGGATTGGAACCGTCTCGAGGAATAAACTGTCTCGAGAGTGGGATTGGAAAGGGGACTTATCGTCTCCGAGGAGACGTGCCTGGGTTGGAACCGTCTCGAGGAATAAACTGTCTCGAGAGTGGGATTGGAAAGGGGACTTATTGCCTCCGAGGAGACGTGCCTGGGTTAGAACCGTCTTGAGGAATAAACTGTCTCGAGATAGGGGTTGGAAAGGAAAGGACAATGCCCCTAAGGGCATTTTGGTCATTTTGCCTCTATTTGGGCCTGGTGGGCCCTTGAAGTGATGGACAGACGGGATCGGGACTTAGAAAATTAATTTCGATTGGAATATGCCCACAATGACTTGAAAACAAATCTGGGCGGAGTGTAGACTGCCGAGCGGTTAAAAATGGGGTGCTTATAGCTGCCCCTCTTTTTCTGTTTTTGCTTGTCAAAGACAGAAAACGATAAGAGTAAGAGTCCCATGTTAATTGCGAGGCAGTCGAAGGGACAGACATTGGAAATCTTTCGACAACGGGGGTCGAAAACGGATAATGGGCCAAAAAGGCCTTCGAAAATAAGTGTTGGCGGGAAAAAGGGCAAAACTGCCCGAATTTTGCAACTGGCGCCACTCTTTGGCAGAAAATGCCTAGCGCCTCTGCTAGTGGCGCCAGGTTTAAAGTTAAAACCAGAAAATTATGGTTCGAACGCTTACGGGATTTTGGAGAGTTTTCGCAAATTTATGAGGCATTGCGAGGAATCCGTCTTGGACATTGAAGGTGCCCTCCTTGGAGACCACGGGTAATTGCCGAAAGGAGACCACGTCGCCGGAAAAGTCGCCGAAAGAGAAGATTTCGCCGGAGAACTTTCAAAAAGTGAGTTTTCAAGTTTTGTTGATTTTGTTGTGTAGAACTTCGTTTGAATCATGTGAATAGTGGAAATTGATGTTTTGATATGTTTTGAACACTTTGGCGATGTCGTTTTTGCATTTTGGTGGTTGTTTGATTGAATTTGAATGATTTTTTATGATTATGCGAAGAGGGCTTTCTGCAGGAATAGGGGATTTGTTTCTGTAGGCTTAGGCATTGGGTTTTCTGGCCATGTTTTTGTGCAATGTGCCTTAGAAAAATGTATTTAACAACCGTATGAAGTTTCGTGATTTTTTGAAAACTCGATGAATTTTTTATTTTTTTGGAAAATAGAAAAATACTTAGAAAATTTAGAAAAAAGGGAAAACTCAAGAAATTGATGAAATTTTTAAAGTTTGAAATTTGGAAAACTATTGGAATATTTTAGAAAACATTTGAGGTGATTTTGAAAAATTTTCGGAGACTTTTGAAAACCATTGATTTATTTGAAAAATAAAACATGTGTTTTGAAAATTTTGAAACATTAAAAAATGTGCACGGGTGCCGTTGTCATGTGATTGTTGCTTTGGAAAGTGCACATTTTGCATTTTGTGTTGATGTCATGGGTATTGTAGGGGTCATTTTCAAACGGGACTCTGCCATAATTTTTAGAAATTATGGAAAGAGTTGGTTAGAGTTTTAGAAACAAAATCTTTTTTTGAAGGAAGAAGGCAGAGAACCCTTGAGATGTGATTTGAAAATTAGAAAACCAAGATGTGTAGAAATTTTGTTTTTGATTTGTTATTCAAAATCCTTCATTTGTTTTGCTTGTGTTTGTTGTTTATTTTATTTTACTATTATTTAAACTGCATGGATTAACATCACTTACCTTTTCAAGATGGCAGACACGGGTGATGAAGGTTCTGAGAGGAGACGCCGCTTGGGGAAGGCGGCCCGGACAGATTCTGCTGGCTGCTCTAGTCGATCCAGAGGGAGCCGACTATCTACTGGACGATCCTCCTCTAGTCAGAGTGGGTAGGGCAGCAGGCTACCCGTCGACCCTCTTCCCCTGGTTGAGCAGGCCTTCGCAGAGGAGATTGATGCCGAGGAGGAGGTACTAGGCCGTGGGGATCAGGTGACCGGCTACGGGAGAGCTTCTTCCAGACATAGGCAGACGGATGCCGACTTGGGAGACCTGCAGATACCAGATGTTCCGCCGCTCGGGGATCTGGCTTACCACCCTAGTGTGTACTCTAGGTAGCATTTACCTCCTCCGCGGGTGCATACAGCATTCAGAGGGGCTGTTCATCAGGTTTTTGTGACTATGCAGCGGGGTGCTCCATCATATCGTGCCTTCTTGGCAGAGATCTGATTTGGCGCCTTCATGGGATTACAAGCGAACCGCCTGAACCGGCATTTAGTACTGGTGCTGGTTGAGCGATGGTTTGGGGAGACCGGGACCTTTCATTTTGTCGGCTTCGAGTTAGGTCCTACTCCTTTGGATTGGGCGATTATTACAGGGCTCTCCTTTATTGGCCGGCAAATCACCCTACATCCAATCAGTAGGGACGAGGCCTGTTTGCTGTTAGACTTGCCTCCTCCTGAGCGTTCTGGCTTCCAAGTCTCGTGGATCAGTCAGGATGAGCGTACTTTTGCTACTGAGCCATCGCCTGCCAGGCGATGAGACGGCGACTTGTGTTGTATATCATCTTTAGCTGCTTCTGCAACAACAACAAATCACTCGTACCGTGTCGTTTGGTGAGTATAGTGGCCGATCTTGGAGCCTTATCTGAGCTAGACTGGGGGTCATTTTCTTTTGGCTGCTTTCTTCGATCGATGCGGGTTCGAACTTCTTCTCGTTGGGGCAGCATGACTAGCTTCTGGCCTTTCCTTGTTTGGTGGAGTTACAAGTACATGCCAGTGCGTCGCCCTGCAGTTGTTGAGGATGACCTCTATCCTCGCGTTTTGAGGTGGGCTTGTGACCGGGTAGCCCAACGATCGGAGATTACTGACTTTGTCGCTCCGGGCTAACCTGGAGCTGATTGAGGCGAGGGATGTGACCTGGCAGCCCTTCATTGGATTAGTCCATTATGAGACAGTACGGTACCTGGTCCCGTTGTCCTTGTCGAGAGCTACTTTTCTCAGTGATGACACCTGCGAGTCCTATCTTGGAGAGCGGCACTGGCGGCAGTTTCATGAGGAGTTCCGATTAGCAGGAGCTCCGCCAGAGTATATGTTTGGGGCCTTGGTGGCGGGAGTGCTTATCCCTTATCAGGAGCATCAGCCGGGTGTCGAGTTCTTACTTCCTCCGGATACAAATTATGCTGCGCACTTTGGGGCTCATTCCATTGGTGCCTTCACCCGGTTTGAGGTAGTAGTCGGCAGGTATGCTGTTGGCCAGGAGGTGGTTGACTTGTGGCGCCGTGCTGGAGGGTATGTGCCCCAGGCCGAGTTTATTGCTGTAAGAGACCAGAGAGACCAGTACTGGATGGAGCGGGATCAGTATCAGGCCGAGGTAGCTTCCCTGACGGCTTGGTTATCTCCGATGGGCGGTGGGGGGGTAAGTTATTCTCTGTTGCTTCTTCTTGCTCTGTTATTGCTTAGTTCCTCTTTGTATACAGGTGATTTCGATTCTATCTTCCCTACAGGATGGTGGTGCTTCGAGTAGTTTTCCTCCTCCTCCGATATCGGGTTTTGGGGATTTTGATCCAGATGACATCAACTTTGACCTGTGATAGATGCCCCTTGTAGAGATTCGGAATTTCTTTTGCCCCTTGTCCCTGAGATGTATTTATGTTAGACAGTTTTATTTTGAAAGTTTTGTATAAGGATGGATATTTATGGTATTCAGATGTATGGGTAGACAGACACATTTATGATCTTTACAGCTAGGCATATGATCAGATGCATGTGATGTATGATGATATTAGATATTTATTACATGAGCTGATCTTAATGACTTTTACCTCTATAGGGAGTTATATCCTATGTGTGCGAAGCCCATGCAGATTTTTTTTAACATATGCCCAGGTTAGAAATATGTTAATAGAATGACACAAGGTGCTGTTAGACTTGTAGTCCTGGGGATGGTAACTCTCTCCTCTTCAGGGATCTAGCCTCTTTTTTGGCTCAACCCTATCTTGATTGGATGATAGCATTTCGCACCTTTCTCAACCTCTTGATCGCCTTTAACTCTTTGTCTTAGGGTTAGTGTATAGGGTTATTGGGCTGAGACTCTCGACTCTTGGGGTTTTAGCAACAACTTACCTGACCTTTGGCAGAGCAATTAGTGGCCAATCATTTCAATCCGAGAAGACTTTGTTTAGGACCATAATGTAGGCTAGGTTATGGGGGTTTTAAAAACAACGAGATATACAGGCCCAAATTTGATGCTGTTTTCGATAGGGTTCAGATCCATACCATCCTTGACTACTCTTCAGTAGGATTAGCATCCTTCTTTAGCTTTGGCAGCGCATCTAGCTCATTTAGATCAAGCAATCTGTTTTCAATCAGAGGGGACTTTAATAGGGTTGTAATGTAGGCCATGGTTTCAGGATTTTGCAAGAAAGGGTAAAAGCTCAAACCTATTGTTTCTACTAGGTTTCCTTGTAACCTAGGATCACCTTTAAATTTCCTTCTTGCTTTTGACCATATACTTCTCAGGGTGAAAATGACCCTGTTCTTTCACCCTTTCTATATACTTTTTTGAGAAAGACATGACTTTCTTCTCATTTGATCTTTTTATCATGCTTTTGAAGATGACTCAATCATGGCTCCTTTAGGCCTTTCCTTAGAATCATGGTTTTTTTTTTTTTTTTGGCCTCTTGCCCCTTGGCAACTCCTTTCCTTTGCTTTTTCTTTCTATTTCTTTTCTTTTCTTTTATGAAACAAAACAATTCTTTAACCCTTTTCCCTTAAACCTCTTCCTTGGTTGTTCAATATACCCAGTATGGGCGGTGATCCCTAGGTTGGGGTTTTGTTAAGAAAGGATAAGTGGCTCAACAAGTTTGGCAAGGGGTTGCTTTTGACTGTATAGGCAATTGAATGAGAGCCTCTCTTCACTTTGAATTAGATAACTTGATCTATAGAACTTTCAACACTATTCTAGCATGATAGAGGTGGACACCACTCCTAGAGTTCTCATCTATTGTCTGCCCCAGTGTGGGAGGACAGTCTTCGATCAGGGTTGGTAAAGAAAATTTTCACTTTCCGCAAATCTCTAGGGGTTGAACAAAGGGAACATGAACACATTTGTTCATTTATTTAGTTATTTATTCTTTATATGTGGGGAAATGAAAGATGGCTCCTTTTCATTTTGATAGACTGGCCACACATCGCTTAGCCTTAGAGTCTTGCAAGTGCTGCCTTTGGGTAGTATCTTCACTCATCCTTATTCTCTCTCTCTGTGGAAGGCTGATCATTTGGCGAGTGGTTAACTCATGCTATCATCCCTTCAAGTTGGATCATTCCATAAGATAAACCATGCCCCTTGCGTAGAAAGTAATCACCATTCTCCAGGGAAGACAAGACAATAACAATGGAATAAAAGACTGTCATTTGACTATTATTATTATTTTTACGGAAAGCATAAAATTTTTAAACAATAAGAAGATGTAAACATTAATTTAAAGATAGAAAGTGAAAGGGATAGAAAGAAAGTGGGTGAAAACACCCCTCTCTTGTACGCTTGTGCAAAGAACCCATTTTTAGTACGGCCTTGGGCCTGTGCCCTCGTCTGCATTCCATCCACGGTTGAGATTTTCAGCCAAGGCAGGATAGGTAGATGCTTCTCCCGGAGTTCCAAGTGAGTTGGTGGTGATGATGTAATTGTCAGCTTTCTTGACTGTCTGGCCTTCATTTGCTTATTCTGGAGTTTCTCTAACAAACCACTCAGGTGACTCGTATTCGTCCAGTTGGGTAGGTCGAGCCCGGGGTTTTTTGCTCTGGCTTCCAACCGGGGCTCGGTGCTCCTTAAGTGTGCATAATGGGGGATTCTTGTTACGAAGTTTGGACAGTTCCTCGTCAATTTTCTTCACAAATTCGTGTGCGAGTTTGTCTTCGGGGGTCGGCATCTCATCAGGATTATACTGTGACCAGGCATCTTCGCGTTCCATTTCCTCCCCGTCCTTCTAATATATCTCTTGGCATGCAACAAAACAAACCTTGTTGTTACCAAACTTTGTAACGATGTTGACAGTATGATCCAGTGGAGGGTTTGTAGAGCCTTTTGGAGAAGGATTTGCTGGTCGTACCCCAATGATCTTGTTATCTACCAGGTCTTGAATCTTATGCTTGATGGCCAAACAATCTTCAGTATTATGTCCTTGGCTATCCGAATGATACTTACAGCTTGCTGCAGATTTGAAGTAATGAGGCAGAGGATTGAGCTAAGGTCGAGCAGGTACAGGTTTCAGATATCCAGCTGCTAAGAGGCCAAAGTAAGTCGCGGTCTGTGAGCATACGAGTTTTGTAAATGTTCGCTTCTTCCCACTTGTCCGCCTAGTCCGAGGAGGTGTTGCAGATATTTTTCATGATTGGGGACCAAGTTTTGGTGAGGTTACAGCTGGGTTGATGGTTCGGGAATTGAAAGGGCTTCGGGTTCTATATTTTAAAATGGGACAATTTTCGGTGGCAGGGCTAAATGTGTTGGGATGATATCCGAAGGAGAGATTATATAGTCCTTGTGTTTGGTTAGGGGTTGGTTTGGAAGGCATCCGAGCAAGGCCCTCGATTTGGGGAGGTCATTGGTAAGCAACGGTGGCGGCATGGTTATGGTCTTCCTTCTTCATCTTTTTCCGTCCATCATGGGTTTGGGCCTGCGAGGACTCTGCTTGCTCATGGGTTGCGTGGGATAAAAGTGAGGAAAGCATGCCTTCCATTTCGGTCATCTTATGCTTGACTCCTCTTGTCTCTGCTAGTAATTGAGTTAAAGTATCAAGAGTAAGCAATTTCATGCTTGTAAGATTGGGGAACGAGGGAAGGTACCTAAAACCAACAAAAGGAAAGAGTCAGTGTTTGACCTTGACAAGTCTTTACGCAATGCATGCTCTAAGGTGCCCCTCTTAAGGAGGGAAACTAGTCATGCTGTATTGACTCACTTTTGGAGATAGGGAGTTTGCCCCTGTATGCAGACACCTTACCGTCAGGTAGGAACCTTCAATCATCCATGCATTCATTCATAAAAATAAAGAAGTACATTAAATTTTGGGTTTGAGATACAAAAGAATTGAAATAAATTTTAATAGGGGGAGGGGGAACATCTTCTTTTGGACTTCCACCTATCTACTTTACAAAGGGAAAACCTAAACTACTCTTGAGTCTTCGGGTCCGCCTTCGTTGAATCTGATTTCGAGGAGGTTGCTGAGAGACCTTGTTGATTGGTTGGCCCTTGTCTTCTTGGCAACCCTATCTCTGTGAGCATAGAGGAATTGGGGCCCCTCTTATGGAATGAGTTGAGATGCATGCAATGAGTCCTTAGGGTTACGTGGGAACCCTTAGGGTTTAGGTAGGTTTAATGCAAGGGAGAGTGACCTTGGTGTCACTCCCAACGGGTTGATCATATGTATGAGAATGCAGTGACTTGAGTTACTTGGAACTCTTGTCTTGACATGGAAAATTGAATGCATGAACATGGGTATACAAAGAGTATAAGGAGAGAAGGTACAGTTGAAGTAAGCATGCATGCATGAGCAGTTGAATAGGCATTATAACAGTATGAATACAGTCAGTATAACAGTAGGAATAAGCAGGTATAAATGAAAGTAAGAGCAGTCGCCCTTTCCTCAGGGATTTTGAAAACAGTGCTCGTGTCTTAAATCCGGCAGAGGTTCGGCTATGCATAGTGTCTATATGAGTATAGGGTTGAGGGTTGACTAATGCGTCCTAAAAAGGCTCGGTCCCTGGATCTTCAAACCTAGGCCCACTCCCTGAGGTAGTGCCATGATCGGTTGGTGATCCGAGTGGGGGAACCATCAAGAGGCCGTAGGCGAAGAAACTGACACAGCATCTTGCCCACAACCAATATACCGTTCCCCCTTTCTAACTAGAAAGGACATATCAGGGTATGCAAGTATGCAGAATGCAAGTGCACATGCAGTGTGTGTGTGTGTGATTTTTAAAAGCGGAGAAAAGGGCCCAACAACTCCTATTCATCCTGTACATCGCATTTATGTAAAACAGTTAATGAAATTTAAGCAAAAATCGCACCTACAAAACAAAGATGCAAGTGTTAGTATGTGGATGACAAACATAATACAAGTCAATATGAATAAATGCATGTTTTTTGACAATAATTTTGGAAATTTAGTTTTGAAAATTTAAAGTGAATAGGATTAAACCAAGTTAATTGAAGACTCTACATGGGCGAAAGGTAAAGGGACTTGACTAACGGCCTAACCCTCTAAGTGTCCCCAGCGGAGTCGCCAGCTGTCGCGCCCAGATTTTTCGCACTCAAAGAATACTCACACAAGCGGGAAAAATGCCGTACTCTCTCATTAGAACTCACCCTCCTAGAAGAATGAGTGCGACTAGGTTTGAATAAAAAATTGATTTGAATAAAGGGCTTTTAAAAAAAATTCAGAGTCGCCACCTAACTTAATTAAGGTGAGTTAGGTCACCTAAAAGCTAAGAATAATCCGAAGACTACACTTAGGGTTTTTGAAAAAAGTTTTAGAAAATATCTCCTCAAGAGAGGGTTTTTAAGAAAAACAGGTTGTTTGGCAACCTTCGGAAAATATTTAGCCCTTTTTTGAAAAATAACTCCTTTTGGTCTTTGAAATCAGTGATCCTAGGTTCGAAGGTTGGTTACGTGTAGGGAAGACGCACTAAGCCATCACCCTACCCCGCCCTTTCGGTACCTACATGTCAATCTACCCTAGATTCACCTATGAGAATCTTTAACTAACTATAGTTCAACCCTATTCACTTTGAAAAACAATGTTTGGAAAGAAACTATCATGATGCGTGATATGCACGCGTAAGAAAAGAGAATTGAAAAATAGATTTGAAAAGAGATTGATTTGAAATTGATTTGATTTGAAAATAGATTTGAAGAGATGGAATTGAAATTGGAAAGTTTGAAATTTTGGAAATAGAAATTTGAAATTGGAAGTTTGAAAATAGATCAGAGATTTGAAAAGACTGTAGAATTTGAGATTTGAAAAATGTGGTGGAATTTGAAATTTGAAAGAAGTTGTGACCGCAGCTATGAATGTGGAATTGAAAGTTTGAAAGTGTTGTGACCGCACCTATGAAGGTTGCCTACGTATCCCTTTGGGATAATCATGTCAGTCGTAGTTCAGATAAGAGTCCGATTGAAAATAGAAGAGTTGATTTGAAGAAAGAGATTGATTTGGAAATTGAATTAGAAAATTGAGAGATTGAACTTAGAATGGAAGATTGAAAATTGGAATTGGGAACTTTGGAATTGAAGAGATTGAATTTTGATTTGAAAAAGTAAAACTTGGAAAGATTTAGACTTGTTTTGGAAAGATGGAGATTTAGGAAACCTAGACTTAAGAAAGATGAGACTTAGGAAAGACTCGAGTGTTTAAGAAAGATTGGATTTAGGAAAGGTTCGAATTAGGAAAGGTTCGATTTAGAAAAGTTTCGAATTAGGAAAGTTTCATTTTTGGAAAGTTTTGGAATTAGGAAAGTTTGGAATTTAAGAAAGTTTGGAAAATTGGAAAGTTTTGAATTTAGAAAGTTTCATCTTAGGAAAGTGTTGTTTTAGGAAAGGTTTTGAAATTAGGAAGTTTTGAAAATTAGAAAGTTTTGAGTTTAGAAAGTTTTGAAATAGGAAAGTATGGAGTTTAGAAATGTTTTCAATTAGGAAAGTTTCAACTTAAGAAAGGTTTTGAATTTAGAATGTTTTCGAAAAAGCAAAGTTTTCAATTTAGGAAATGTTTGAATTAAGAAAGTTTTGAGTTTAGAAAAGTCTTAGATTTGGAAAGATGTTGAAGTTTTAGAAAATTTTAGAATTTAGAAAGTTTTTAAAAATCTGAGTTTTAGAAAATCTTAAGATTAGAAAAGGTTCGAGTTTAGGAAAGATGTGGAAGCTGAGTTTTAAAATTTAGGAAAGACTTTTATGTTCAAGTTTTAGAAACTTAAGAAAGTGGAAGTTTAGGACGGATTTGAATTAGAAAAGAGTTGGATTAGGAAAGAAAAAGTTTGATTTTGTTTCCAAAAACGGAGGACGGGATCTAGTTTCCTAAACAGGAATATTTGATTTGATTTTCTAAAGGGAAGATAAGATTTGGCAAGGATTTGGAAAGGGGACGTTCTAGAAACCCTAGATTTGGAAAATTATGGTTTTGACGTAGAAAATAGGTTTTGCAAATGTGTATAGTTTGGATATGAAAATAAGAGATTTTGGAAACCTAGGTTTAGGGGGCAAAGTTTGAAAACCATGTTTTTGCAAAGAAAATTAGGGTTTTCTAATGGTTGGCTCTAGGGCTTGACTTGGGCTTTAAGAAAAGAGATTTTTCGAAAGTACGTTTTTGGAAATGAGTTTTTGGAAGTAAATCCTAGGGAGAAGTTTTTGGAAAAAGAATTTGAAGGGAGAGTTTTTGGAAAGAGATTTTTAAAGAGAAGGAGTTTTTGGAAAGTGTGTTTTTGGAAACGAAGATTTTTGGAAGAAAAATCCTAGAGGGGAATTTCTAGAAGGAAGATTTTGGGAAGAGAGTTTTTAAAAGATCTTTAGGGAGTGTTTTTGGAAAGTGGATTTTGAAGAGAGCGTTTTGGAAAGGAGTTGAAAAAGGAAGTTTTGAAAAATAGATTTTGCAGGGAGTTTTTGAAAACAACTTTGGAGAGGAGAGTTTTAGAAAAGTATATTGAAAAAGAGATTTTTAGGAAGAGATTTTTGAAGAGAGAGTTTTTTGGCAAGTATGAAAACGTCTCACTTTCCTAAAGCGATTCTAGCCATAAAAAGGCCAAAACTACTTTAGGAAAGCGGTTTTGAAAACAACAAGATTTGAAAATATGGACCGTATTAGTCACTTTAAATGTAACACTTTCCTAAAGCAACCCTAGCCATGGAAAGGATAGAATCACCCTAGGATTGTGGTTTTGAAAACAAGTTTTTGAAAAAGAGATTTTGATGCAATTTTGAAAACAAGTTTGAAAACGATTTTGAAAACGAGTTTGAAAACGAATTTTGGAAGATGTAAGATCATGATATGCACAATGCAATTTTGGGGTCATGAACATACAAGGCTAAGGCTTCACCACATAATTAAGGGAGCCGAACACACGTGGTCTCCGATTAGCCTAAAGGAAAGCCCCCATCACGGTGACCCTCCGTTAGTCTAATCCTACACATGGACCTGGAGTCCCCTTATTTCAAACATGCAAAGAAAGGGGGGAAAAGAGATGGGGGATTAAAATAGAGAAAACCCAAGTGGGTTAGGAGAGAGAAGAGAGAGGGGGAGTGCGAAAACGTAAAACGAAAGCCTACCTTGTGTCTTGTTTATTTTGCGCGCCTTGCTCGTCTTCGGTCTTCGTCTTCAATCCTCAAAAGTTATCTTCAATCTTCAAACTTCAGATTGCAGCTCTTCAAGTCTTACATGGAGGGTTGGAGGCTAGTGTATAAGTGTGTAGGGGTGTGTATGACTGTATGTAAGGCTAAGGTTTGTGTATGGTGACTAGGGTTTGGAAAACCTAAGGAAGCTAGGGTTTCTGAAGTGTCTGAGCTCTGTATATCGAATTATATGAATTTTAAGTTGAGTTTGCGGATCCTTTTCACGTTGGAGGAGGCTTTGCATTTATAGGGGTTAGACAACACTGGCGCCTGTTGTAGTGGCGCCAGGCCAAAGTTTACACTGTCGCCACTAGGAGTGGCGCTAGGCCATTTTTTGGCTTGGCGCCACTACTAGTGGCGCTAGCCATTTAGGAAATGTTTAAGGTTGTCAAGCAACGTATCTTTGACTAGATTTGGGCGCTTGTACTAGTGACTACCATGCAATCTTTAGCCTGGCTTCGCTAGGAGTGACTCTGGAAAATTCGGGAAGGATTTTGGAGGACCGGGGATGACCCAGAAGGCCGAAAAAGAGTAGGAACACTTAGAGTAGTGTCCCGGAGGTATTTGACTTGAAAAGTGAGGACAGGATGCGTCGAAAGGGTTGACCGGGCCTTGAGGGGCAAAACAGTCAATCGGACCGGGAAACTGCTGGGACAGACTCGGACTTTCCCGGAAGAAGACTTGGGATCTAGAAACATTATTCAGAATGTTCCCAGAGGTTGCAGGTTTGATTCCCAGAGCCAGCGTGGTCGGAAAAGGAGACTGGCCCACTAGGGGCAAAACGGTCATTCCGCACAGGGTTTGCCGGAACTGACTCGGAATGATCAGGAAAGGTAAAGGGGGGTTGAGAACACTATAGAAAGTAGTCTCAGGAGGTTACCAGTTTGATACCCAGAGCCCGTGTGGTTGAAAAAGGAGACCGGCCCACCTGGGGCAAAACGGTCATTTTGTGCCGGGTTGGCCGGAACTGACTCGAAACGATCCGGAAAGGTAAAGGAAGGTTGAGAATACTATAAAAAGAAATCTCAGAAGGTTACTAGTTTGATACCCAAAGCCGGTGTGGTTCCCGGGGCATTCGGATGCCTAGGGGCACAATGGTCATCTTAACCGGAAAGTCTCGGAAAAGGTCCAAGGGGCAGTTTGGTCAATTTTCACCAAAGTGGGCTAAAAGACACTAGTGTTGACCTGGGTTTTAAGTGTTTTCACCACTTTGACGGCGGCCGTCGTGACACAGGGGTTTGTTAGCAATTCCCTATATCGACCTATTTGTGAGTATTTCCGCTACTCTAACGATTTTGTGAGTATTTTCTCTACTTGGACCGTATCGAGGAATAAACTGTCTCGATAGAGGGATTGGAAAGGGGACTTATCATCTCTGAGGAGACGTGCCTAGATTGGAACCGTCTCGAGGAATAAACTGTCTCGAGAGAGGGGTTGGAAAGGGGACTTATCGTCTCCGAGGAGACGTGTCTGGGTTGGAACCGTCTCGAGGAATAAACTGTCTCGAAAGAGGGATTGGAAAGGGGACTTATCATATTTGAAAAGACGTGCCTGGATTGAAACCGTCTCGAGGAATAAACTGTCTCGAGAGTGGGATTGGAAAGGGGACTTATCGTTCCCGAGGAGACGTGCCTAGGTTGTAACCGTCTCGAGGAATAAACTATCTCGAGAGTGGGATTGGAAAGGGGACTTATCGTCTCCGAGGAGACGTGCTTGGGTTGGAACCGTCTCGAGGAATAAACTGTCTCGAGAGAGGGGTTGGAAAGGAAAGGACAATGCCCTTAAGGGCATTTTGGTCATTTTGCCTCTATTTGGGCCTGGTGGGCCCGCGAAGCGATGGACAGACGGGATTGTGACTTAGAAAATCAATTTCGATTGGAATATGGCCACAATGACTTGAAAACAAATCTGGGCGGAGTGTAGACTGCTGAGCGGTCAAAAATGGGGTGCTTATAGTGATGAGTTGACTAGATTAGGACTAGAATTCTAGAATAAGTCCATATTAACTTGAACTCAAGTCTGGACGGACTGTAGACTACCGAGCGGTCAAAAATGGGGTGTTTACAGCTGCCTCTCTTTTTCTGTCTTTGCTTGTCGAAGACAGAAAACGATAGAGTAAGAGTCCTATGTTGACCATAAGGCGGTTGGAGGGACAGACTTTGGAAATTTTGGAGGACGGGATTGTGGAAACGAGTATTAGGCCCAAAGGGCCTTTGAAATCAAGTTTTAAAGCTGCCCCGATCTTGGAACTGGCGCTACTAGGAGTGGCGCCTTTGGCAAATGTGGCTTGGCGTCACTGCTAGTGGCGCTAGGCCTGGGGACAAAACCCGAAAATTTTCTAGTTCAAACACTTGCGGGATTTGAGGGATTTTTGAAGAATCAAGAGTGTTTGTGAGGGAATCGACCTGAACCTTGAAGGGGCACTCCTTCGGGACCACGGGTGATTGCCGGGAGTAGACCACGTTGCCGGAAAAGTCATCGGAAGAGAAGATTTAGCCGGAGAACTCCGAGAGGTGAGTTTTCTATCCTATGTTGATTTTAATGTGTAGAACTCCGTTTAAGTCGTGTGAATAGTGGAAATTGATGTTTTGACATGTTTTGAACACTATGGTGATATTATTTTTGCATTTTGGTACTAGTTGGATTGAATTTGAGTGATTTTATGTGATTATGTGAAGTGGGTTTCCTGCAGGAATCGGGGGTTTGTTCCTACAGGCTTGGGTATTGGGTTTTTTGGCTAGATTTTTGTGCCATGTGCCTTAGAAAAATGTGTTTAACAACTGTGTGAAGTTTCGTGATTTTAAAACTTGGTGAATTTTAATTTTTTAAAAAATAAAAAAATACTTAGAAAAATAGGAAAAATAAAGAAAATTTAAGGAATTAATGAAATTTTTTAGAGTTTAAAACTTGGAAAAATGTAGGAAATTTTTAGAAAAAATTTGAAATAATTTTGAAGTATTTTAGGACATTTTTTGAAAACCATTGATTTATTAAAAAAATAAAACATGTGTTTTGAAAACTTTGCAAATTTAGAAAGTGTGCGCGGGTGCTGATGTCATGTGATTGTGTCGTTGTGAAGTGCACAGTTTATGTTTTGTATTGATGTGATGGGTGTTGTGGGGATGTCGCGCCCAGATTTTTCACACTCGAGAAATATACACACACGCAGAAAAAACACTGTACTCTCTCGTTAGAACTCACCCTCCTAGAAGAATGAGTGCGACTAAGTTTGAATTGAAAATTGATTTGAATAAAGGACTTTTAGAAAAGATTTGGAGTCGCCACCTAACTTGATTAAGGTGAGTTAGGTCACCTAAAAACTAAGCGTAATCCGAAAACTACACTTAGGATTTTGGAAAACGATTTTTTAAAATACCACTTCAAGAGAGGGTTTTTAAGAAGACAGGTTGTTTGGCAACCTTTAGAAAGCATTTAGCCCTTTTTGAAAAATAACAACTTTTGGTCTTTGAAAATAGTGATCTTAGGTTCGGAGGTTAGTTACGTGTAGGGAAGACGCACTAAGCCATCACCCTACCCCGCCCTTTCGGTACCTACATGTCTATTTACCCTAGATTCACCTATGAGAGTCTTCAACTAACCAATGTTCAATCATATCCACTTTAAAAAAGGAATGTTTAAAAAGAAATTTAACATGATGCATGATATGTAAGTGCAAAGAAAAGAGAGCTGATTTGGAAATAGATTTGAAAAGTAGAATTTGATTTGATTTTAAAAAAGAGATTTGAAAGGATAGATTTAAAATTGGAAAGTTTAAAAAATTAGAAATAGAGATTTGGAAATAGAAATTTGAAATTGGAAGTTTGAAAATAGATTAGAGATTTGAAAAGATTGTGGAATTTGAGATTTGAAAAATATGGAGACCACATCCATGAGAGTTGCCTACGTATCCTTTTGGAGGAATCAGGTCAGTCGTAGTTCAGACAAGAGTCCGATTCAAAATAGAAGATATGATTTAAAGAAAAATATTGAGTTGGAAATTAGATTGGAAGATTGAGAGATTGAACTTTGATTGGAAGATTTGAAAAGACTTGACTTTGGAAAACTTGGTTTTAGGAAACCTAGACTTAAGGACTTAGAAAAGAAAGATTGGATTTGACTTGAAAAGATTTTAGAAAAGAATTGACTTGAATATTGGACTTGAAAGATTACGAAAACTTGGATTTAGGAAGGGTTCGAATTTGGAAAGTTCAATTTTAGGAAAGTATCATTTTAGAAAAGTTTTAAATTAGGAAAATTTTAGAATTAGGAAAGTTTTCGAATTAGGAAAGTTTTGAAATTTGGAAAATTTTGAAATAGAAAACATTTCGTTTTAAGAAAGTTTTGAAATAGGAAAGTTTTGAATTTAGAAAGTTTCAACTTAGGAAAGTTTTGAATTAAAAATGTTTAAGATTTAAGGAAGATTTGAATTGGGAAATTTTAAAATAAGAAAGGTTTAAAAATTAGAAGGTTTGGGATTTAGAAAGTTTTAACTTAAGGAAGTTTTGAATTTAGAAAGTTTCAAATTTGGAAAGATTTGAAATTTAGAAAGTTTAGGATTTAGAAAGTTTTACCGTTTTAGAAGATACTGAGATTAGGAAAGATTCAAAAACCTAGATATGGAAAGTTAAGATTTGAAAAAGGTGTAGAGTTAGGAAAGGGTTGAATTAGGAAAGATACAGAAGCTTAATGTTTAAGGAAAGATTTGAAAGTTTTAGGAAACCTATGATTTAGGAAGGTAAAAATTAGGAGAGAGTTGAATTAGGAAAGATTTAAATTTTGAATTTTAAAATTTAGGAAAGATTTTTATGTTCAAGTTTTGGAAACTTAAGATTTAAGAAAGTAGAAGATTAGAAAGGAGTTGAATTAGGAAAAGTTTAGACTAGGAAGAGTTAAGATTCCTATTTCCTAAAACAAGGGATAAGATTTGTTTCTAAAAGGGAAGGTTTGATTTTGTTTCAAAAAACGGAGGATTGGATCTAGTTTCCTAAAGGGAATATTGGGTTTAGTTTCCTAAAGGGAGAATGGGATTTGGCAAGGATTTGAAAATGGGAAGTTTTAGAAATCCTAGATTTGGAAATGCTATAGTTTCGAGGTAGAAGATAGGTTTTGAAAATCTGTATAGTTTTGATGTAGAAAACATGAGGTCTTGGAAACCTAGGTTTTAAGGCAAGTTTGAAAACCATGTTTTTGGAAAGAAAATTAGGGTTTCTTAATCGTGGATTCTAAGAATTGACTTGGGCACCAAGAAAAGAGTTTAAGTTTTTTTTTTTTTTTTGGAAAGCGTGTTTTTGGAAATGAGGATTTTTGGAAGGAAATCCTAGAGAGGAGTTTTTAGAAGGAAGATTTTGGAAGGAGAGAGTTTTGGAAACAAGATTTTGGAAGAAGGTTTTAGGAAAGATTTTTTAAGAAAGCGAATTTTGAGGAGAGTGTTTTGGAAAGGAGTTTAAAAAAAGGAGTTTTAAAAAATAGATTTTTGGGAGAGAGTTTTTAGAAAACAATTTTGGAAAGAAGAGCTTTTAGAAAGCATGTTGAAAAAGAGGTTTTATAAGGAGGGATTTAAAAAGAGAGTTTTTTTAGAAAATATATATAAAAGTATCTCACTTTTCTAAAGCGATTCTAACCACAAGTGGGCTAGAAACACTTTAAGAAAGTGGTTTTGAAAATGACAAGAAGTTGAAAATATGGACCATATTGGTCACCTTAAATGTAATATTTTCCTAAAGCAATCCTAGCCATGGAAATGCTAGAATCACCCTAAGGTTGTGATTTTGAAAACAAGTTTTGAAAAACGAGATTTTGATGCAATTTTGAAAACAAGTTTGAAAACGATTTTGAAAACAACTTTGAAAATGACTTTTGGAAGAATGCAAGAATCATGATATGCACAATGCAAATTTGGGGTCGTGAACATACAAGACTAAGGCTTCACCACATAATCAAGGGGGCCGAACTCACGTGGTCTCCGGTTAGACTAAAAGAAAGTCCCCCGACATGGTGACTCTCCAATAGTCCAATCCTGCACATGGATCGGAATCCCCTTGTTTCAAGCATGTAAGAAAGGAGGGGAAAGAGATGGGGGATTAAAATAAAGAAAACCCAAGTGGGTTCGGACAGAGAAGAGAGAGGGGGAAGTGCAGAAACTTAAAAAGAAAGCCTACCGTATGTCTTGTTTATTTTGCTTGCTTTGCGCGCCTTGCTTTTCTTGCTTTGGTCTTCACTTCAATCTTCAAGAGTTGTCTTTAATCTTCAAAACTTCATATCGCAGCTAGGATTGGAAGCTAGTGTATAAGTGTATGAGAGTGTATAGGAGTGTATATGAGGCTAGGGTTTGTGTATGGTGGCTAGGGTTTAAAAAACCTAAGGAAGCTAGGGTTTTGGGAGTGTACGAGCTCTGTATGTCAAATATTGGTGTTTTTAGACTGAGTTTGCGGACCTCTTTCACGCTGGAGGACGCTCTGTATATATAAAGATGGCATAGACCTGGCGCCTTTTGCAGTGGCACTAGGCCAAAAATGCTTCTGGCGCCACTACTAGTGGGGCCAGAAGCATTTTTAGTGGCGTCAGCCAATTAGGAAACTATTAAGGTTGGCAAGCAACGTATCTTTGACTAGATTTGGGCGCCTGTACTAGTGACTACAATGGAATTTTTAGTCTGGCTTCACTAGGAGTGACTCTTGAAATTCCGGCAATGATTTAAGGGATTGGGATTGGCCCGGAAGATCAGAAAAGGGCAGGAACACTTAGAACAGTGTGTCGGAGGTAGTTGACTTGAAAAATGAAGATAGGATGTGTTGGAATGATTGACCGGGCCATTAGGGGCAAAACGGTCAATCGGGTCGGAAAGCTACCGGGACGGACTCGGACTGTCCCAGAAGAAGACTCGTGATTTGGAAACATTATTCAGAATGTTTCCAAAGGTTTCCGGTATGATACCCAGAGCCGGTGTGTTCGGAAAAGCTGATCGTCCCATCAGGGACAAAACGGTCATTTCGCACCGAGTTTGCCGGGATTGACTCGGAATGATCCAAGAAGATAGAGGAAGGTTGAGAATATTATAAGAAGTATTCTCGGGAGGTTACCGGTTTGATACCCAGAGCCGAGATGGCTAGAAAAAGGCGACCGGCCCACTAGGAGCAAAACGGTCATTTTGTACCGGGTTTGCCGGAATTGACTCGGAATGATCCGCAAAGATAGAGGAAGGTCGAGAAAACTATAAGAAGTATTCTTGGGAGGTTACCGGTTTGATACCTAGAGCCGGTGTGGTTCCCGGGGTGTTCGGATGTCTAAGGGCAAAATGGTCATCTTGACCGGAAAGTCTCGAAATTGGCCCGAAACTGACTAGAAGGCACCTAATCATGATGGATTGCTTTTAAGACAATCTTAGAAGGTTGGACTTACCGTTCTGAAGACTCAAGTGTGTTCTCAAGAAACATACCGGAAAAGGCCCAGGGGCAGTTTGGTCATTTTTCACCGAAGTGGGCTAGCAGGCACCGGTGTTGACCTAGGTTTTGAGTGTTTCCGCCACTCTAATGGTGGTCGCATGATACAGAGGCTTGTTGGCAATTTCCTATATCGACCTGTTTGCGAGTATTTCCGCTACTCTAATGGTTGCGATGTTTGCGAGTATTTCCGCTACTCTGACGGTTCATGATCATTCCTAAGATTGCCTGATCTCGGGAAGCTACTAAAGGGACTTAGAGCTTGAGAATTAACTTTCTCAAAAGGCGTGCCTAAACGGCCATTTCTACATTGGCAGGCTAATAGGTGCCAAAGGTGGACCGTTCTACCATTTAGGGGACTTGGGGTCTTGTACTGGTCGACAGGTTTAAAGGAACTTACCATTTCGAAGAGATTTTCTTTGAAAAACGTGCCGGACCGTCTCGAGGAATCAAATGTCTCGAGAGAGGGATTGGAATTGGAATTGGACTTGAAAAGGGGACTTACCATATTTGGGAAGACGCGCCTGACTTGGAATTGGAAAGGGGACTTTTCGTCTTTGGAAATACATGCCTAATTTGAAGTTGGAAAGGGGTCTTATCGTCTTCGAAAAGACGGGCCTGATTTGGGGTTGCAAAGGGGACTTACCGTTTTCGGAATGACGTGCCTGATTTGGATTTGGAAAGGGTACTTATCATCTTCTGAAAACGAGCCTGACTTGGATTTGGAAAGGGGACTTACCGTCTTCGGAAAGACGAGCCTAATTTGGAATTGGAAAGGATAATGCCCCTTAAGGGCATTTTGATCATTTTGCCTCTATTTGTGCCCGGTGGGGCCCACAAAGCGATGAATTGACGGAATTAGACTTAGAAAGTTAATTTGGATTGAAATATACCCACAATGACTTGAACACAAGTCTGGACGGAGTGGAGACCGTCGAGCAGTTAAAAATGGGGTGCTTACAACTGCCCCTCTTTTTCTGTCTTTGCTTGTGGAAGACAGAAAATGATAAAGTAAGAGCCCCATGTTGACTGTGAGGCGGTCAGAGGATGGATTTGGAAAACGGCGGTTTGGAAATGGATATTGGGCCCAAAAGGCCTTCGAAAATGAGTTTTGGCGGGAAAAGGGCAAAGCTGCCCAGAATTGGAAACTGGCACCACTAACAGTGGCGCCTTTGGCAAATCTGGCTTAGCACCACTGCTAGTGGTGTCAGGCTTAGGATCAAAACCAGCAAACTGCTGGTTCGACACAGCTGTGGGGTTTGAAGAGTTTGCGAGAATCTTAAACTTGATTAGAAAAGAAATTTTCTTAAAGAATTGAATCAGAAAAGCTTAGAGATGAATTGAAAAAATTGAGATTTGATTTTGAAAATGATTTTTGACCTTGATTTTCGAAGTAGATTTGGGAAGGAAACATTTAGCAACCTTAGAATTTGATTTTAAGAAGTTATTTTGAAGATGAACTTTTGGAAGAGAGAATTAGAAAAATTTTTGAAAATCGATTTTCGTAAGGAACTTTTTAGAAGAAAGATTTTTTGAAGACTTTTGGAGGAAAATAATAGGAAACCCCTGAGAAACTGATTTTGAAAAAGAAACTTTTGATGGGAACAAGTTAAGAAACTTTTCGAGAATTGTTTTTTGAAAAAATAACTTTTTAAGAAACCTTTGAGAGTTGATTTTAGAAAAGAACCTTTGAATGAAAAGTTTAAGAAACCCTTTAAGTTGGTTTGAGTAGAATTTATATGAAAGTTGTGTCATTCATTTTCATTTATATTTTATCTTTGGTTATTATCATTATTAATATTTTCTTGCTTTTATTTCTTACCTTTTGAACTGCATATACCATGTATTAATACTTCTTACCTTGACTCACCTTTCCGAATGGCATATGCGGGCGATGACGGTTTCGAGGGGAGACACTGCTTCGGGAAGGCGGCCGAGATAGATTCTGTCGGCAGCTCCAGCCGCTCTAGGGGTAGTCAGTACTCTACCAATTGGGCACCTTCTAGCCAAAGTGGGAGGGGAGTAGGCCTTCAGTCGACCCCTTCCCTCCAGTTGAGCCAACCTTCGAGGATGAGATGGACATCGAGGTTTCCTACTTTTGACTTTTCGGATGGCCGACGCTATTTTGAGCTGACTACGGGTTTGGTACGACGGGTATCCTTCAGATGAGCAAGACATTTTCGCTTGTCCTTTGGTTGCATGGCTTCTTTCCTATTAGTGTAGCTTGCTTTCTGACAGTGGTTCCCACTTGACCTGTCTCTCTTCCATTTTGGGGAATGTGAGTTTGCCCCTACTCCCCATGAGTATGGCTTCCTCCTAGGTCTTTGGGATGGTTCAACTAACATTATGGGATCTACTTTTCCTGATGGCTGCATCATAATTGTCGATTTGCAGCTTGGGCTATATTTTGCGGCCTTTTCTTCTGATATGCTGCCCCAGTTTCCTTATGTCTCAATGAAGTTATTGTTTCTCTCATTTTGAGTTTGTGACGGATAGGGGATTGGCTTACTTCTCAAGATTGGTCAGTCTCTCACATGATGGCCCCAGCTTTGCTTTTCTCAAGATTCTGGGTGTTTCTCCTTGAGGGGATGATGTGGTTGACTGCCAATTACATGTGCTGCTTGCCAAGATTCATGAAGGGCACTCATATGCTCCTATAGTTGTGGAGGAGACCTTCGTGAGCCTTACCAGACTCCGTTAGGGGGCCAACGCACATTTTCGGGGATGTTCTTTACTATTTCAGCTTCGGGTGATCAGACACCTATTTGTTGCTTATCTTTTTCAGCATACATGGCATCCTGAGTCAAGAGTCATTTGATTGGGGAGGTCGAGGGTGGGTCATTGCCCCATTATCTGTTTCTTATCGGTCATGGAAATTTGAGCTTTTTTGAGATGTGTAACGGTGCTGTAGATGTCTGAGTGATGGCTTTAGCTCCTTTTTGCGTTTTACCTTGTTCCCTATTTCTTATTTGAGAGAGAGGGAAAGACATAGAATTAGTTTTTGTACAAAAACAATTTACTTATGCTAGTTCTAAAGATGCACAGGTAAAGGGGTGAATGCATGTTATACTCCCTTTTTTATTTTTATGAATGCACATGGAGTTAGATGTATAACTTATTTTGCATGTCCTACTCTTTCGATATTCATATTTTATGAATGCATAGGTTCATATAGAAATGGAATTTAATGCATGTTATATTTTTTGGATGAATGTACATATAGGAATGGAATGCAATGCCTTTGATGAATACATGAATATAAACAAACTATATAGGAATTTAATGGATGTACAGTTTATACATGTCACGGATGCATTAGTACTGCAAGTATATAAGCTGTTTACAAAAGATGTCCCAGGATTGCCCCAGGGCCCATACTCTCAGGATTCTGTTTCCTTTCCAGGATTTTGCCCCATTTAGTTTTGTCCCATTCTCGTCGGGGTATGATAGCAGTTGCACCATTCTCCAAGGATCTTGCCCTTTTGGTTTACTATTCTATCCCTACTTTCTACAGGGTTATTGTTTGGGATTTTTCTAATCTTACTTGGTTTTCTCTCTTAGATCTCCAAAATGCCACCATGGCTCGAGCGACAACTCGTATGCCCTTCGCAAAGCAATAAATAGCTAAGCCCTCAATCCGAGAAGACTTCTTTTATGACCGAAATGTAGGCTGGGTTTAGGGGTTGTAAGAAACGAAGAGATATTTAGGCTCAAAGATCTTCTTTTAGTGGGTTGTTTAAACCAAAACCATCTAAGCACATCTTGGAGCATAAGATTGCCCTTTGCATTCCCTTCCAGTTCTCATTTCTCATCCTAGTTGTCTTGGTATTGTTCAGGCTTATTTGGACTAAGCAATTTTCTTTGATCAGAGAGGACTTTAATTTGGACTGCAACGTAGGCTAGGTTAAGGGGTTTATGAATGAAAAGGATATGTAGGCTCAAATTTGATGTTGTTTCCAATAGGGTTTAGATCCACACCATCCTTAGTTGGTCTTCTAGCGGGGTTTCGTCCCCTAATATTCTCCTCTAGTTTCAGCAACACATCTGGCTCATTTAGATCAAGCAATCCGTTCAATCGGAGAGGACTTTAACAAGGTTGTAATGTAGGCCATGGTTTCGGGTTTTTACAAGAAAGGGTAAAGGCTCAAAACTATTACGTCTACTTGGTGGCTTTGTTACCTAGGATCACCTTTGAATTTTCTCTTTTACAGGAGGAGTTGACCTTTCTTATAACTTTTGACCTTCTTAGTCTGACATTTGCCCCCCCCCCCCCCCCTTTTTTTTTTTTTTTTTTATAAACTTCTGTCTTTCCTATATGCTTTTCAAGATAGCACAAACATAATTCTTTTTTGGTCTTTTCTTTGATATGCCCTTTTTTTTTTGAACATTTCTACAACTTCTTTTTCTCAAATCCTTTCCTTAGCATTTCGATTTAACTCATTGTAGACGGTGATCCCTAGGTTGTGGTGTTTTCTGAAAAGGAAAGGTAACTGGCTCAATAGGTTTGACAAAGGTTGCTTTTAACTATATGAGAAATAAAATGAGGGCCTTTCTTCATTTTGAACAAGATTGCTTGATCCATAGAGCGTTCATGTTACTTCAGCTTGATGGTCAATGATGTTCTCTACCAAATCTTCTGCTGCCTGTCTGCCCTAGTGTGGGGGATGGTTTCGGATCGGGGTTGACAAAAAATCCTCCACTTTCTATGAGGCACTAGTGGGTTAAGCAAAGGGGTTATTTTTGTGTATGGTAGCATAATTGAGGGCCTCTAATAATTTCAAATTGAATTGCTTAGTCCATAAAGCCTTTGTACAAAATTTAGGCAATATTCCTAGGGATGATGTGTTTCTGTCGATAAACCCCTATACATTCTATCAAATCAACTATTCTGTGCTTACCCCAATGTAGGGGATGGTTCTTAGTTTGGGGATATTTGAAAAAAAATTATGTATGGCTCTAGTGGGCTAAGCAAATGATAGTGTTTATTTAGGATAAATAGAACAATGACTCCGCATCATTTTGAGTACTCGGCTGCCCATCGCTTAGCCAGGATATCATGCAAGTGTCGCCTCTTCAATAAATATCGCACCTCTTTGTTGAGACTGCCTTCCTCCTATCTCTCACTCTCTTTTTGTCTCTTAAAGGTTTTAACCCCTTTTAAATGGGTGGCCTATGCTATCCCATCCTTCAAGTTGAGTCGTTTACCAAATGGGGAAGAATCCCTAAATGTGACAATCGTCCACAAGAGTATAAGACAAAAGGGGATAAACTGGGAACTACCTATTTTCATTTAAAAATATGATTATATGGCATGCAATGTTTATTTAAAGAAGATATGCGAGAAATAGAAAGACGAAAAGAAAATAGATGAATTCTGTGAAAATCTCCCTTTTCTCATGGATCTCTTGGTGAGAACCCCTGACAGTGTTTTGGAACTGTCAGCTTCTTTAGCATTTTCATTCTTCGGGTGTGTCACCAAATGACAGAGGGCAGATTGACAGATCTCTTGCAGTGTTTGGCATGCATTCAAAAGTGAGGAGATTCTTTTGTAGTAATGCACGTGTCTAACAAAACTTTACAAACGGTGAAGCCTTTTTGTACATGGATGGTGATTGTCGTGGCATGGCAGAGAGGTAACATCTTGCAAATGGATGGTTAGTTCTTCTTGCTCCTTGATGTAGGTTTGGCTTCTTCTAACAACTAGGTTTATCCTCCCATGAGTTTGAATCTGGTGAGGTGCTAGAGGGACTCCATGTATTCAATTGTACTCTCTAACCTACAAAAAGAAAAAGAAAAACAGAATGCAGTTAACATGTGGAGTTGGAGGTTCTATGTGATGCATGTCCTATGAAGGTCTCTTTTTCGAGGGAATCTAGTCATGATGACAAGTCCATTTTAAAGGTGGGGTTTTGCCCCTATTATGCAATACAATACCTATTCGATGTGGGCCGGTTGATGTTTCCTTGTTTGGGCAATCTCGCCTCCATGGACTGAGAGAGATTTGGGCCTGTCTTGAGGTATGGTTCTATGCATGCCATGAATCCTTAGGGTTTAAGAACCCGTAAGAGTTTTGGTAGGTTCGATTAACATGAGATTGGATTGCTCCTTTCTCTCTACGGATGATTAGATGTATGAGAATGAAATGACTTGAGTTTCTTAGAACTCTTGTCTTGCAATGGATATAGGGGCATGGGCATAAAAGAAGTGAATGTGCAAGCAATATGATGATAATAAGTGAGTGATTTAGAAAACCCCCTTCTTGTCTTGCTTTTGCCTTCAATTCTTTTGGTATTTGGAGATGAGGAGGGGAAGACAGAAGACAAGAAACAAAAGAGAAGTTAGTGGCTTGATTTGAAAGTTTTTATGCAATGCATGTCCTAGAGGTGACCCTACTCAGAGGGGACACTATACATGATGTATTGGCTCACTTTTGGAGATAGGGGATTTACCCCTGTATACAGATACCTTACTGTCGAGAGGGAACCTTCATCCATTCATACAATCATCCCTCAAATGCAAAAATAAAGAAGTACATTGAACTTTGGGTTTAAGATACAAGAGAATTGAAATACATTTAAACAACGGGAGAGGGAACATGTTCCTTTGGGAGGTTCCACCTATCTAATTTTACAAAGGAAAAACCTAAACTACTCTTGAGTCTTTGGATTCGCCTTTATTGGATTTGATGTCGAGGAGGTCGCTGAGAGACCTTGTTAATCGATTGCCCCTTGTCTTCTTGGCAACCTTATCTCCACGAGCATAGAGGGATTGGGGCCCCTCTTATGAAATGAATTGATGTGCATGCCATGAGTCCTTAGGGTTACATGGGAACCCTTAGGGTTTAGGTAGGTTTAATGCAAGGGATAGTGAACAAGGTTTCACTTTCGATGGGTTGATCATATGCATGTGGATGCAGTGACTTGAGTTACTTGGAACTCTTGTCTTGACATGGAATATGGAATGCATGAAATTGAATATGCAAAGAGTATAAGGAGAGAGAATGCAATAGCAAGGTAAACGTGGATGCATGAGCAGTTAGACAGTCATTATAATAGTATGAATACAATCATTATAATAACAGGAATAAGCAGGTATAAATGAAAGTAAGAGCAGTCGCTCTTTCCTCCATGGTTTTGGAAAACAGTGCGCGTGTCTTAAATCCGGCAGAGGTTCGACTATGCATGGTGTCTATATGAGTATGAGGTTGAGGGTTGACTAATGCGTCCTAAAAAGGCTCAGTCCTCGGATCTTCAAACCTAGGCCCACTCCCCGAGGTGATGCCATGATCGGTTGGTGATCCGAGCAGGGAAACCATCAAGAGGCCGTAGGCGAAGAAATTGACACAGCATCTTCCCACAACCAATATACCGTTCCCCCTTTCTAACTAGAAAGGTCACATTAGGATAAAATGCAAGTATGCAGAATGCAGGTGCATATGCAGTATATGTGTGATTTTTAAAAGCGGAGGAAAGAGCCCAACAACTCCCATTCGTCCTGTTCATCACATTCATGCATGGCAGTTAATAAAGTTTAAACAAAATGTGTACCTACAAAACAAAGATGCAAGAGTTAGTATGTGGATGACAAACTTAATACAAGATAACATGAATAAATGCATGTTTTTTGAAAACAATTTTGAAATTTTGATTTTGAAAATTTAAAGTGGATAGAATTGAACCAAGTTAATTGAAGACTTTACATGGGTGAAGGGTAAAGAGACATGACCATGGCCCTAACCTCTAAGTTTCCCCAGTGGAGTCGCCAAATGTCGCGCCTAGATTTTTTTCCCTTGAGGAATACACACACAAGCGGGAAAAACACTGTACTCTCTCGTTAGAATTCACCCTCCTAGAAGAATGAGTGCGACTAAGCTTGAATTGAAAATTGATTTGAATAAAGGACTTTTAGAAAAGATTTGGAGTCGCCACCTAACTTAATTAAGGTGAGTTAGGTCACCTAAAAACTAAGCATAATCCGAAAACTACACTTAGGGTTTTGAAAAATGATTTTTGAAAATACCACCTCAATAGAGGGTTTTTAAGAAGACAGATTGTTTGGCAACCTTTAAAAAACATTTAACCCTTTTTGAAAAATAACTCCTTTTGGTCTTTGAAAATAGTGATCTTAGGTTCGGAGGTTGGTTATGTGTAAAGAAGACACACTAAGCCATCATCCTATCCCGCCCTTTCGGTACCTACATGTCTATTTACCCTAGATTCACCTATGAGAGTCTTCAACTAACCAACGTTCAATCCTATCCACTTTGAAAAAGAAATGTTAAAAAGAAATTTAACATGATGCATGATATGCAAGTGCAAGAAAAAATAGCTAATTTGGAAATAGATTTGAAAAGAAGAATTTGATTTGATTTTAAAAAAGAGATTTGAAAGGATAGATTTAAAATTGGAAAGTTTGAAAAATTAGAAATAGAGATTTGGAAATATAAATTTGAAATTGGAAGTTTGAAAATAGATTGGAGATTTGAAAAGATTGTGGAATTTGAGATTTGGAAAATATGGAGACTACACCGATGAGGGTTGCCTACATATCCTTTTGGAGGAATCAGGTTAGTCGTAATTCGGATAAGAGTCCGATTGAAAAAAGAATATATGATTGGAAGAAAAAGATTGAGTTGGAAATTTGATTGGAAAATTGAGAGATTGAACTTTGATTGGAAGATTTGAAAAGACTTGACTTTGGAAAACTTGGTTTTAGGAAACCTAGACTTAAGGACTTAGGAAAGAAAGATTGGATTTGACTTGGAAAGATTTTGGAAAAGAATTGACTTGAATATTGGACTTGGAAGATTAGGAAAGCTTGGATTTAGAAAGGGTTCAAATTTGGAAATTTCCATTTTAGGAAAGTATCATTTTAGGAAAATTTCAAATTAGGAAAATTTTAGAATTAGGAAAGTTTCGAAATTTGGAAAGTTTTGAAACAGGAAACATTTCGTTTTAAGAAAGTTTTGAAATTGGAAAGTTTTGAATTTAGAAAGTTTCAATTTAGGAAAGTTTTGAATTAAGAAAGTTTAAGATTTAAGAAAGATTTGAATTGGGAAAGTTGAAAATAAGGAAGGTTTAAAAATTAGAAGGTTTGGGATTTAGAAAGTCTTAACTTAAGGAAGTTTTGAATTTAGAAAGCTTCGAATTTGGAAAGATTTGAAATTTAAAAAGTTTTAGAGTTTTAGAAGATCTTGAGATTAGGAAAGGTATGAATTTAGGAAAGATTGGAAAACCTAGATTTGGAAAGTTAAGATTTGAAAAAAGGGGTAGAGTTAGGAAATGGTTGAATTAGGAAAGATACGGAAGCTTAATGTTTAAGGAAAGATTTGAAAGTTTTAGGAAACCTATGATTTAAGAAGGTAAGAAATTATGAGAGAGTTGAATTAGGAAATATTTAAATTTTGAATTTTAAAATTTAGGAAAGATTTTTATGTTCAAGTTTTGGAAACTTAAGATTTAAGAAAGTAGAAGATTAGGAAGGAGTTGAATTAGGAAAGGTTTAGACTAGGAAGAGTTAAGATTCCTATTTCCTAAAACAAGGGATTAGATTTGTTTCTAAAAGGGAAGGTTTGATTTTGTTTCCAAAAACGGAGGATTGGATCTAGTTTCCTAAAGAGAATATTGGGTTTAGTTTCCTAAAGGGAGGATGGGATTTGGCAAGGATTTGAAAAGGGGAAGTTTTAGAAACCCTAGATTTGGAAATGCTATAGTGTCGAGGTAGAAGATAGGTTTTGGAAATCTGTATAGTTTTGATGTAGAAAACATGAGGTCTTGGAAACCTAGGTTTTAAGGCAAGTTTGAAAACCATGTTTTTGGAAAGAAAATTAGGGTTTCCTAATCGTGGGTTCTAAGAATTGACTTGGGCACCAAGAAGAGAGTTTGAGTTTTTTTTTTTTGGAAAGCGTGTTTTTGGAAATGAGGATTTTTGGAAGGAAATCCTAGAGAGGAGTTTCTAGAAGGAAGATTTTGGAAGGAGAGAGTTTTGGAAACAAGATTCTGGAAGAAGGTTTTAGGAAAGATTTTTTAAGAAAGCGAATTTTGAGGAGAGTGTTTTGGAAAGGAGTTTAAAAAAAGGAGTTTTAAAAAATAGATTTTTGGGAGAGAGTTTTTAGAAAACAATTTTGGAAAGAAGAACTCTTGGAAAGCATGTTGAAAAGGGGGTTTTAGAGTGAGGGATTAAAAAAGTGAGTTTTTTTAGAAAATATATATAAAAATATATCACTTTCCTAAAGCGATTCTAACCATAAGTGGGCTAGAAACACTTTAAGAAAGTGGTTTTGAAAATGACAAGAAGTTGAAAATATGGACCATATTGGTCACTTTAAATATAACACTTTCCTAAAACAATCCTAGCCATGGAAATGCTAGAATCATCCTAGGGTGTGATTTTGAAAACAAGTTTTGAAAAATGAGATTTTGATGCAATTTTGAAAACAAGTTTGAAAACGATTTTGAAAGCAACTTTGAAAACGACTTTTGGAAGAATGCAAGAATCATGATATGCATAATGCAAATTTGGGATCGTGAACATACAAGGCTAAGGCTTCACCACATAATCAAGGGGGCCGAACCCACGTGGTCTCCAGTTAGACTAAAAGAAAGCCCTTGACAAGGTGACTCTCCAATAGTCTAATCCTACACATGGGTCAGGAATCCCCTTGTTTCAGCATACAAAGAAAGGGGGGGAAATAGATGGGGGATTAAAATAGAGAAAACCCAAGTGGGTTTGGAGAGAGAAGAGAGAGGGGGAAGTGCAGAAACTTAAAGAGAAAGCCTACTGTATGTCTTATTTATTTCGCTTGCTTTGCGCGCCTTGCTTTCCTTGCTTTGGTCTTTACTTCAATCTTCAAGAGTTGTCTTCGATCTTTAAAACTTCATATTGTAGCTCTTCAAGTCTTCAAATGAGGGTTGGAAGCTAGTGTATAAGTGTATGAGAGTGTATAGGAGTGTATATGAGGCTAGGGTTTGCGTATGGTGGCTAGGGTTTAGAAAACCTAAGGAAGCTAGGGTTTTGGGAGTGTACGAGCTCTGTATATCGAATATTGGTGTTTTTAGGCTGAGTTTGCGGACCTCTTTCACGCTGGAGGAGGCTCTGTATTTATAGAGATGGGATAGAATTGGCACCTGTTGCAGTGGCGGCATGCCAAAAATGCTTCTGGCACCACTAAGAGTAGCGGCAGGCCAAATATTGGCTTGGCACCACTAGTAGTAGCGCCGGCCAATTAGGAAACTATTAAGGTTGGCAAGCAACATATCTTTGATTAGATTTGGGCGCCTGTACTAGTGACTATCATGCAATTTTTAGCCTGGCTTCACTAGGAGTGACTCCGGAAAGTCCGGGAATGATTTAAGGGACCGGGATTGGCCCGGAAGGCTGCTAAAGGGCAGGAACACTTAGAATAGTGTCCCGGAGGTATTTGACTTGAAAAATGAAGGTAGGATGTGTTGGAATGATTGACCGGGCCATTAGGGGTAAAACGGTCAATTGGGCTGGAAAGCTACTAGGATGGACTTGGACTGTCCCGGAAGAAGACTCGAGATTTGGAAACAATATTCAGAATGTTCCCAAAGGTTGCCGGTTTGATGCCCAAAGCCGGTGTAGTCGAAAAAGGTGACCGGCCCACTAGGGGCAAAACGTTATTTCGCACCGGGTTTGCCGGGACTGACTCGGAATGATCCAGGAAGATAGTGGAAGGTTAAGAATACTATAAGAAGTATTCTCGGAAGGTTACCGGTTTGGTACCTAGAGCTGGCGTGGCTAGAAAAAGGCGACCTGCCCACTAGGGGCAAAACGGTCATTTTGTACCAAGTTTGCCAAAATTGACTCGGAATGATCTGGAAATATAGAGGAAGGTTTGGAATACTATAAGAAGTATTCTCGGGAGGTTACCAGTTTCATACCTAAAGCCGGTGTGGTTCCCGAGGCGTTCGGATGCCTAGGGGCAAAATGGTCATCTTGACCAGAAAGTCTCGGAATTGGCCCGAAATTGACTAGGGGGCACCTAATCATGCTGGATTGCTTTTAAGACAATCTTAGAAGGTTGGACTTACGGTTTTGAGGGCTTAAGTGTGCTCTCAAGAAACATGCCGGAAAAGGCCTAAGGGCCAGTTTGGTCATTTTTCACCGAAGTGGGCTAGCAGGCATCGATGTTGACCTGGGTTTTGAGTGTTTTCGCCACTCTGATGGCGGTCTCGTGATACAGGGGTTTGTTGGCAATTCCCTATATCGACCTGTTTGCGAGTATTTCTGCTACTCTGACGGTTGCGATGTTTGCGAGTATTTCCGCTACTTTGACGATTCGCGATCATTCCCGAGACTACCTGATCTCGGGAAGCTACTAAAGTGACTAAGCGCCTGAGAATCAACTTTCTCAAAAGGCGTGCCTAAACAGACATTTATGCATTGGCGGGCTAGCTAGAGCCAAAGGTGGACCGTTCTACCATCTAAGGGACTTGGGGTCTCGTCTCGGTCGACTGGTTTAAAGGAACTTACCGTTCCGAAGAGATTTTCTTCAAAAAACGTACTGGACATTCTCGAAGAATCAACTATTTCGAGAGAGGGATTGGAATTGGAATTGGACTTGGAAAGGGGACTTACCGTCTTCGGAAAGACGCGCCTAACGTGGAATTGGAAAGGGGACTTACCGTCTTCGGAAAGACGCGCCTAACGTGGAATTGGAAAGGGGACTTACCGTCTGCGGAAAGACGTGCCTGATTTGGAGTTGGAAAGGGGTCTTATCGTCTTTAGAAAGATGGGCCTGATTTGGGATTGGAAAGGGGACTTATCGTCTTTGGAAAGACGTGCCTGATTTGGATTTGGAAAGGGGACTTACCATCTTCAGAAAGACAAGCCTGATTTGGATTTGGAAAGGGGACTTACCATCTTCAGAAAGACAAGCCTGATTTGGAATTGGAAAGGATAATGCCACTTAAGGGCATTTCAGTCATTTTGCCTTTATTTGGGCTCAATGGGGCCCGTGAAGCAATGAGATGATGGGATTGAACTTAGAAAGTCAATTTGGATTGAAATATGCCCACAATGACATGAACACAAGTTTGGACGGAGTGGAGACCGCTGAGCTTTCAAAACTGGGGTGCTTACAGGGGACCATTTTTAAACGAAACTCTGTCGAAATTTTTAGAAATCATAGAAAAAGTTGGAAAATATTTAGAAATAAAATCTTTATGAAGGAAAAAGACAGAAAACCCTCAAGATTTGATTTGAAGTCGGAAAATCAACAGGTGTAGGAAATTTGTTTTGACTTATCATTTGAAATCCTTCTATTTTATTTTTTGTTTGTTTTTATTATTTATTCACTTTATTTTATTATTATTTATCTTCATGTACCGTATATTAACACTTCTTACCTTGGCTTACCTTTTCAGGATGGTAGATGTGATTTTGAGTCGACTGAGAGCTTGACATGACAGTTACCCTCCAGATGAGCAGGATATCTTTCGCCGGTCCTTTGGTCGGGTGGCTTCACTCCTACTAGTGCAGCTTATTCCTGGGTTCCTAGAGGCAATGACTCCCTTTTTGGCAGCCTGGCTTATCTCTTTCCGCTTTGAGGAGTGCGAGCTTACCCCTACCCCTCATGAGTATGGATTTCTTCTTGGTTTTTGAGATGATTCTGCTAACATTGGAGGACTTATCTTTCCGGATGGTTGTATTACAGTGGTCTCGTCACGGCTTGGACTCAGACACGCAGTTCTTTCATCTTCGTCTTTGTCCCAGTTTCTTTTTGTTCTAGCAGAGTTCCTATTTTCTTGCTTTGAGTTCCTCACGGGTATGTGAACCCACTAAAGTGATTGGCACACTTCTCAGATTGGTCTATTTCCTGTACGGTTGCTCTAGCCCTGCTTCTTCTGAACTACTTGGTGTTCCCACGAGGAGATGATTTAGTTGACTGTCGATTTTATGTACTGTTGGCCTTGATTTGTAAGGGGCATTCCTATGCTCCCATGATTGTATGGGAGACCTTTGTGAGTCTTACAAGATTCCAGCAAACTGTTGATGCTCATTTCTGAGGATGCGTTGCTCTCTTCCAGCTTTGGGCGATTAGGCACTTGTTTGTTACTCCTCTATTCTAGCATACATGGTATCCCGAGCTTGACCATATACGTTCCCTGGCGAGATCTCAAAAAGTCATGGCAGATGAGGGGAGGTTTTTGTGGACCACTGCAGCCTGGGCTGACTACCTCCGAAGCATGAGTTCAGGCACGGTCAGGTGGTATTAAGGATTTGTTGGTAGGTATTGCTTAAGAGTTTAGCCTTCTGAGAGGGCCTTCGTGCCCCTAGCAGGCCTGCAGGGCATTGCCCCTTTCTTCGGGATTTGGGTTCTGTGACAGCTTGGTAGGAGTTAGGATATCCCTTATTCGGCATCTGCAGTTGAGTTCACTCTTGTTTTTGAGGCATCGATCCTGAGAGCGTTAGTGGGGAGAGTTATGGATACATGGAGATCTTTGCTTCCTCATGTAGACAACGACGATCCGTTCTCTGTCATGCCCCTTAAGATTGAGATTTATCACTATTGGCTTCAGCGCTATGTGCTAGGTCCTAGTAGACTTGGGGATCTTCTCATTGAGACTCCTTTACCTCCCGTAGGGTACACCGACTTCTTGACAGCTATGATTGTTCAGGGGCGTCATCACAAGTGGTAAAATCGCCGGTTGATACATATATTGCATGACTGGTTGAGAGTGAGGTACGCTGAGGTAGCTTCTTTAAAGATGCAGCTAGCAGTGGCCAGATCGACATATGATCGCCCACTTTTGAGTATCTCGAGGGGACGTAGGCAACCACGAGGTGCTCTAGAGCGTTCCACTCCCCCGGAGGATGGTGCAATGGATAGTCAATCTTTGTGGGAGGCTATGGAGTCCCTTTCCTGAGAGAGGGATATGCTTCTGGCCAGGTATGCAGACTACGGCCGACTTGGATCTTCTGCAGCTGGTACTTCTACAAGTGCTCCACTTGCGGTTGGCGAGCCAGTTGATCCTTGCCTAGCTACTTCCTCCTTTGATGATGATGGGGAGCGATATATTTTTGCCCCTCGCTCCCAGATTTGTTGATTCATGGTTTCTGAAGTCAGAAGTTCTTTGATTAGGGAGGTTGAGGGTGGGCCATTGCCTTATTCTCTACTTCTTGTCGACCATGAAAATCTGAGCTTTTTGAGGTGAGTGCTAGTGCTAGAGATGTCTGAGGGGTGGCTTTAGTTCCTTTTTGTGTTTTATCTTGTTCCCTGTTTTCAATTTGAGAGAAATAAAAAGACATAGAGTTAGTTTTTGTACAAAAAATAGTTTATTTATGCATATTATACTTTTTTTTGTTTTTTGTTTTTTTTTTTTTGTGTAAATGCACTTGGAATTAGATGTATGACTTATTTTGCATGTCCTACTTTCTTTTTTTTTATGTATATATTTTTTTATGAATGTACAGGTTCATACAGGAATGAAATTTAATGCATGTTTTACTTTTGGATGAATTTACATACAGGAATAAAATTAAATGCATGTCATGCTTTTTGATGAATGCACGAATAGACACAAACTACACATAAATTTAAATGGATGTACAGATTATACATGCTAGGGATGCATTAGTAATACATGTATATAAGCTATTCACAAAGAATGTCCCAGGATTGCCCCAGGGCCCATACTCTAAGGGTTCTATTTCCTTTCCAAGATTCTACCCCATTTAGTTTTGTCTCATTCTCATTAGGGTGTGATAGCATTTGCACCATTCTCCAGGGATCTTGACCTTTCAGTTTGCTATTCTATCCCTATTTTCTATAGGGTTACTGTTTGGGGTTTTTCTAATCTCACTTGGTTTTCTCAGATCTTCAAAATGCCACCATGACTCAAGCGACAAGTTGCATGCCCTTTGCAAAGCGATAAATAGCTAGGCCTTCAATCTGAAAAGACTTCTTTTAGGACCGTAATGCAGGCTGGGTTTAGGGGTTGTAACAACGAAGGGATATTTAGGCTCAAAGATTTTTTTTAGTGGGTTGTTTAAACCAGAACCATTAAAGCACACTTTCAAACATGAGATTGTCCCTGCATTCCTTTCTAGTTCTCCTTTCTCCTCCTACTTGTCTTGGTATTGTTCTGGCTTATTGGACTAAGCAATTTTCTTTTATCAAAGAGGACTTTAATTTGGACCGTAACATAGGTTAGGTTAAGGGGTTTATGAATGAACGGGATACGTAGGCTCAAATTCGATGTTGTTTCTAGTAGGGTGTAGATCCACATCATCCTTGGTTTGTCTTCCAGTAGGGTTTGGTCCCCTGATATCCTCCTCTAGCTTCAGCAACACGTCTGGCTCATTTAGATCAAGCAATCCGTTTTCAATCAAAGTTGACTTTAGTAAGGTTGTAATGTGGGCTATGGTTTTTTTGGATTTTTACAAGAAAGGGTACAAGCTTGAACCTATTGCTTCTACTGGGCTTCTTTGTTACCTAGGATCACCTTTGAATAACTATATATTCTTCAAGGAGTTCACCTTTCTTGTAGTTTGATTCTTGGCCCTCTAACAGAGCTGTCCAATATTTTTTTTTTTTTGACTTGCCCCGTGGTAGCTTTTTCTCTTTGCTTTTCTATTTCGTCCCTTTCTTTTTGCTTTCTGTGAGACGAGCATTTCCACAACTTTTTTCTCTCAGATCCTTTCCTTAGCATTCTAATTTAATCCATTGTAGGTGGTGATCCCTAGGTTGGGGTTTCTTTCTAGAAAAAAAGTAACTGGCTCAACAAGCTTGACAAGGGTTGCTTTTAACTGTATGAGGAATGAAATGAGGGCCTCTCTTCATTTTGAACAAGATTACTTGACCCATAGAGCCTTGACGTTACATCAGCTTGATGGTCGATGACATTCTTTGCCAGATCTTCTGCTGCCTGTCTGCCCCAGTGTGGGGGGATGGTTTCAGATCGGGGTTGACAAAAATCTTTCACATCCTGCGAGGCACTAGCAGGTAAAGCAAAGGGGATATTTTTGTGTATGGTAGTAGAATTGAGGGCCTCTAATCATTTCAAATTGAATTGCTTAGTCCATAAAGCCTTAGTACAAAATTTAGACAATATTCATAGGGATGATGTGTTTCTGTCAGTGAACCCCTACATGTTTTATCAAATCAACTATTTTGTGGTTACTCTAATGTGGGGTATGGTTCTTGGTTTGGGGATATCTGAAAAGAAATTATGTACGACTCTAGTGGACTAAGCAAAGGGTAGTGTTTATTTGAGATAAATAGAACAATGGCTTATCATCATTTTGAGAACTCGACTACCCATTGCTTAGCCAGGATATCACGCAAGTGTCGCCTTTTTAATGAACTCTACACCTCTTTGATGAGACTATCTCCTTCCTATCTCTTACTGTCTCTTTGTCTCTCAAAGGTTTTGACCACTTTTGGAATGGGTTGCCCATGTTATCCCATCCTTCAAGTCAAGTCATTTACCAAATGGGAAAGAATCCCTAAACGCAACAATCATCCACAAGAGTATGAGGCAAAAGGAATAAACTGGGAACTATCTATTTTCATTAAAAAACATGATTACATAGAATGCAGTGTTTATTTAAAGAAATATGCAAGAACTAGAGAGACGAAAGGAAAATAAACAAATTTTATGAAAACCTCCATTTTCTAGTGGACCTCTTGGTGAGAACCTCTATCAGGGTTTTGAAGCTGTGTCAACTTCTTTGGTATTTCATGCTCCGGGTGTATCACCAAACGATGGAGGATGGATTTGCAAATCTCCTGCAGTGTTTAGCATGAATTTGGAAGTTAGGAGATTCTTTTGTAGTAATACATGGGTCTAACAAAACTTTGCAAACGATGAAGCCCTCTTCTGCAGGGACGGTGACCATCGCGGCATGGTGTGGTGGTAACGTCTTGTTGATGGACGATTAGTTCTTCTTGCTCCCTGATGTAGGTTTGGTCTCTTTTAACAATTAGACTCATCCTTCTATGAGTTTGAATTTGGTGGGGTACTAGAAGGATTCCATGAATTTAGTTGGGCTCTCTGACCTATAAAAAGAAAAAGAAAAACATAATGCCGTCAGCACGTGGAGTCAGAGGTCTTTTGCGATGCCTGTCCTATGGAGGTCCCTTCTTTGAGGGAATTTAGGTGTGATGACAAGTCCGTTTTAGAGGTGGGGTTTTGCCCTTATTATGCAATATAATACCTCTTCGACGTAGGCCAGTTGAAGTTTCCTTATTTGGGCAATCCCGCCTCCATGGACTGAGAGAGATTTGGGCCTCTTTCAAGATATGGTTCTATGCATGCCACGAATTCTTAGGGTTTAAGAACTCTTAGGAGTTTTGGTAGGTTTGATTAACATGAGATTGGATTTCTCATTTCTCTCTATGGTTAATTAAATGCATGAGAATGAAATGACTTGAGTTTCTTGAAACTCTTGTCTTGGAATGGATATGGGTGCATGAGCATAAAAGAAGTGAACGTGTAAGCAATATGATGATAATAAGTAAGTGATTTAGAAAACCCCCTTCTTGTCTTGCTTTTGCCTTCGATTCTCTTGGTATTTGGAGATGAGGAGGGATAGGACAGAAGACCAAAAACAAAAGAGAAGTTAGTGCCTTGATTTGAAGATTTCTATGCAATGCATATCCTAGGGATACCCCTACTTGAGAGAAACTAAACATGATGCGTTTGCTCACTTCTTGGAGATGAGGGTTTTTGCCCCTGTATGCAGATACTTTACCATCATATGAGGAGCTTCATCCATTCACATATTCATCCATCTGTCGCGCTCAGATTTTTCGCACTCGAGGAATACACACACAAGCGGGAAAAATGTTGTACTCTTTTGTTAGAACCCACCCCCCTAGAAAAATGAATGCGACTAGGTTCGAATTAAAAATAGATTTGAATAAAGGGCTTTTGGAAAAAGTTTGGAGTCACCACCTACCTTGATTAAGGTGAGTTAGGTCACTTAAAAATTAAGAATAATCGGAAGACTACACTTAGGGTTTTTGGAAAAGGTTTTTGAAAATACCACCTCAAGAGAGGGTTTTTAGGAAAACAAGTTGTTTGACAACCTTTAGAAAACATTTAAGCCCTTTTTGAAAACAAACTCCATTTTGGTCTTTGAAAACAGGGATTCTAGGTTTGGAGGTTGGTTATGTGTAGGGAAGACGCATTAAGCCATCACCCTACCCCGCCCTTGCGGTACCTACATGTCTATTTATCCTATATTCACCTATGAGAGTCTTTAACTAACAAATGTTCAATCCTATCTACTTTAGAAAAAAGAATGTTTTAAAAGACATGATGCATGATATGTAAGTGCAAGATAAGAGAGTTGAAAAATAGATTTGGAAATAGACTTAAAAAGAAATTGATTTGTTTTTAGAAAGAGATTTGAAAAGATAGATTTGAAATTGGAAAGTTTTGAAAATTGGAAATAGAGGTTTGAAAATAGAAATTTGGAATTAGAAAAATAGATTATGGAATTGAAAACTTGAAGAAGATTGTAGAATTGGAGATTTGAAAAAGATTGTGAAAATAAAAATTTGTAAAATGTTGTGACCGCACCCATGAGGGTTGCCTACGTATCCTTTTGGAGGAATCAGGTCCGTCGTAGTTTGGACAAGAGTCCGATAGAAAGTAGAAGATTTTGATTGGAAGAGAATTGGAGTTGGAATTCGAATTGGAATTGGAAGAATAGGAAATTTGGACTTCGATTGGAAGATTTGAAAAGATTGGTTTTGAAAGACCTAGACTTAGGAACTTAAAAAAGAAATATTGGACTTGACTTGGAAAGATAGAACTTGGAAGGAAGATTTGGACTTGTTTTCGAAAGATTGAGGTTTAGGAAACCTAGACTTAGGAAAGACTTGAGATTTAGAAAGATTTGACTTGAATGTTGGACTTGAAAGATTTGGAAAGATTTGATTTAGGAGAGGTTCAAATTAGGAAAGTTTCAAAATAGGAAAATGGCATTTTAGGAAAGTTTCGATTTAGGGAAGTTTCGAATTAGGAAAGTGTCATTTTTGGAAAGTTTTGAATTAAAAAAAAGTTTCATTTTAAGAAAGGTTTTGAAATAGGAAAGGTTTCAAACAAGGAAAGGTTTCACTTTAGGAAAATTTCCATTTAGGAAAGTTTTGACTTAAGAAAGTTTCAAATTTAGAAAGTTTTCGACATTAGGAAAGTTTGAATTTGGAATGTTTTGAAATAAGAAATTTTTGATAATAAGAAAGTTTCGAGTTTAGAAAATTTTAGATTTGGAAAGATTTGAAGTATAGGAAAGTTTAGAATTTAGAAATGTTTGAAGTTCAGAAAGATTTACCTTAAGAAAGTTTTGAATTTAGAAAGCTTCGGATTCGGAAAGATTTTGAAATTTAGAAAGTTAGGATTTTAGAAAGATTTGGGTTTAGAAAGTTTAACTTAAGAAAGTTTTGAATTTGGAAAGATTTGAAATTTACAAAGTTTAGGATTTAGAAAGTTTTAGAGTTTAAGTTTTAGAAAATCTCGAGATTAGGAAAGGTTTGAGTTTAGGAAAGATTTGAAAGCTTAAATTTGGAAAGTTAAGATTTGAAAAGGGGTATAATTAGGAAAGATTTGGATTTTTAGTTTTAAAATTTAGGAAAGATTTTTATGTCCAAGTTTTGGAAACTTAAGATTTAAGAAAGTAGAAGATTAGGAAGGAGTTAAATTAGGAAAGATTTAGACTAGGAAGAGTTAAGATTCCTATTTCCTAAAATAAGATATTAGATTTTGTTTCTAAAAGAGAAAGTTTGATTTTGTTTCCAAAAACGGAGGATTGGATCTAGTTTACTAAACAGGAAATTGGATTTGGTGTCCTAAAGGGGAGATTGGATTTGGTTTCCAAAAGGGAAGATAGGATTTGACATGGATTTGGAAGGGAAGTTTTTAGAAACCCTAGATTTGGAAGACTATAATTTTGATGTAGAAAATAGGTTTTGGAAACATGTGTAGTTTTTTATGTAGAAAACAAGAGGTTTTAGAAACCTAGGTTTTGAGACCAAAATAAGGGATTGAAAATCGTATCTTTGGCGGGACAAGGGGCAAAGCTGCCTAGAATTTGGAAACTAGCAGCACTAGGAGTAGCGCCTTTGGCAGAAAAGGCTTGGCACCTCTGCTAGTGGTGCCAGGCTTAGGAACAAAACCAAAAAATTTTCTGGTTCGAACCCTTGTGGGAATTTGGAAGTTTTTCGCAAATCTAAGAGACATTGCGAGGAAACTGACTTGGATATTGAAGGAGCACTTCTTGCAGACCACGGGTGATTACCAGAAGGAGACCACGTCTCCGGAAAAGTAGCCGAAAGAGAAGATTTCGCCGAAGAACTCCAAAAAGTGAGTTTTCAAATTTTTGTTGATTTTGATGTGTAGAATTTCGTTTGAATTGTGTGAATAGTGAAAATTAATGTTTTGATATGTTTTAAACACTATGGTGATGTTGTTTTTTGCATTTTGGTGCTTGTTTGATTGGATTTGAGTGATTTTACGTGATTATGTGAAGAGGGTTTGCTGTAGGAATTGGAGATTTGTTTCTACAAGCTTGAGTGTTAGGTTTTTTCGGCTAGATTTTTATAGCATGTGCTTTAGAAAATATATGTTTAACAATCGTGTGAAGTTTTGTGATGCTTTGAAAACTTGGTGAATTTTTAATTTTTTGAAAAATAGAAAAATACCTAAAAAGTTAGGAAAATGGGAAAATTTAAGAAATTGATGAAGTTTTTAGAGTTTAAAATTTGGAAAAATATAGGAATATTTTTTAGAGAACATTTGAAATGATTTTAAGAAATTTTAGGAGATTTTTGAAAGCCCCTGATTTATTGGAAAAATAAAACATATGTTTTGAAAATTTTGAAAAATTGACAAGTGTGCACGGATGCTGATGTTATGTGATTGTAACGTTGAAAACTGCACGTTTTGTGTTTTGTGTTGATGTCATGGGTGTTGTAGGGACCGTTTTAAGACGAGACCTTGCCGAAATTTTTTTGAAATTAGGGGAAGAGTTGGAAAAGGTTTAGAAATAACATCTTTTTGAAGGAAAAAGACAGAAAACCCTTGAGATTTGATTTGAAGTTAGAAAATCAAAATGTGCAGGAATTTCGTTTTGACTTATCATTGGAAATCTTTTATTTATTTTGTTTGTGTTAATTATTTATTTTATTTTACGTTATTATGTTATTATTTATCTGCGTGTATGGTACATTAACACCTCTTACCTTGGCTTAACTTTTCAGGATGACAGATGCAGGTAATGATGGCTCTGAGAGGAGACACCGCTCAGGGAAGGCGGCTAGGACAGATTCCACCAGTGGCTCCAGTCGATCTAGGGGTAGCCGATGGTCTACTGGGCAAGCAGCGTCTAGTTAGAGTGGTCGGGGGAGTAGGCCACCTGTCGACCCCTTTCCTCCGATTGAGCAGGCCTTCGTAGAGGAGATTGGTGTGGAGGAGGAGGTACCGAGCCTTGGGGATCAGGTGATCAGTTATGGCAGAGCTTCCTCCAGACATAGGCAGACGGATGCTGACTTGGGAGACTTGGAGGTACCGTACATCCCACTGCTTGGGGACCTTGCTTATAACCCCAGCGTATACTCCAGACAGCATTTGCACCCTTCTCGAGTACACACAGCTTTTAGAGGGGCTATTCATCAAGTCTTCATGACTATGCAGCGAGCCGCCCCGTCATATCGTGCCTTCTTGGCTGAGATCGAATTCGGCGGCTTTATGGGATTACAGGCTAACCACTTGAACCGGCATTTGGTGCTAGCGTTGGTTGAGCAGTGGTTTGGAGAGACTGGGACCTTCCATTTTGTCGGCTTCGAGCTGGGTCCCACTCCCTTGGATTGGGCGATCACTATCGGGCTTTCCTTCATTGGCCGGTGAATCACTCTACAGTCAGTCAGTAGAGATGAGGCATGCATTCTGCTGGACTTGCCTCCTCCTGAGCGTTCTGCCTTCCCAATCTCTTGGATCAGTCAAGATGACCGTACCTTTGCTGCTCAGCCATCGCCTGCCAGGCGGGACATTATGAGGCGGTGACTTGTTTTGTCCATCATCTTTAGCTGCTTCTGTAACAACAACAAGTCGCTTGTGTCATGTCGGTTGGTGAGTATAGTAGCTGATCTTGGAGCTTTATCTAAGTTGGACTGGGGGTCCTTCTCCTTGGGCTACTTCTTTCGGTCGATGCGGGTTCGGACTTCTTCCCGTTGGGGTAGCATGACTAGTTTCTGGCCTTTTCTCGACTTGTTTTGTTCATCACCCTGCAGTTGTTGAGGATGACCTCTATCCTGGTGCTTTGAGGTGGGCTCGTGACAAGGTAGCCCAGCGATCGGAGATTACTGATTTTGTGACGCTACAGGCTAACCTAGAGCTGATTGAGGCGAGGGATGTGACCTGGCAGCCCTTCATTCGATTAGTTCATTATGAGACAGTCCGGTACTTGGTCCTGTTGTCCCTGTCGAGGGCTGCTTTTCTCAGTGATGATACTTGGGAGTCCTATTTCGAAGAGCGACATTGGCGGCAGTTTTATGAGGAGTTCCAATCAGCAGGAGCTTCGCTAGAGTATATGTTTGGGGCCTTGGTGGCGAGAGTGCCTATCCCCTATCAGGAACGTCAGCCAGGTGCCGAGTTCTTGCTTCCTCCAGATAGAGATTATACTGCGCACTTTGGGGCTCATTCAATCGGTGCCTTCACCCGGATTGAGGTAGTAGTCAGCGGGTATGCTGTTGGCCAGGAAGTGGTTGACTTGTGGTGCCGAGCTGGAGGATAGGTGCCCTAGGCCGAGTTTACTACTGTGAGGGACCAGAGGGATCAGTACCAGATGGAGCGGGATCAATACCAGGCCGAGGTAGCTTCCCTGACGGCTCGGTTATCTTAGATGGGCTGTGGCAAGGTATGTTGTTCTTTCTCTGCTTCTTCTGTTCATTTTGCTACTGTCTAGTTCTTTTTTTCATGTGGCTAATTTTGTGTCTGTCTTCTCTGTAGGATGCTAGTGCTTCGAGTAGCTATCCGCCTCCTTCAATGTCGGGCTTCGGGGATTTCGATCTAAATGACATTGACTTTGGCCTGTAACAGATGCCCCTTGTGGAGGCTCTGATATTCTTTTCCCCCTATTCCTAAGATGTATTTATGTTAGAGAGTTTTATTTTGATAGTTTTGTACAAAAAATGGATATTTATGATATTCAGATGCATGGATAGACAAAGACCTTTATGATCTTTTTTAGCTAAGTATATGATCAGATGTATGTGATGGATGATGATGTTATGCATCTATTATATGAGTTGATGTTGGTGACTTCTATTTTTATAGGGAGTTATATCCTATGTGTGCAAAGCCCATGTTGATTTGTTTTCAAACGTATGCACATGTTAGAAATACATTTATAGAATGACAGGGGGTGTTGTTAAACTTGTAGTCCTTGGAATGGTAACTTCTTCCTTTTTGGGGGGCCCGGCCTCCCTTCTGGCTCAACCTTACCTTGATTGGATGATAACACTTCGCACCTTTCTCAACCGTTTGACCCTCTCCGATTCTCTATTTCAGGGTTAGTATATGGGGTTACTGGGCTGAAACTCTCGACTCTTGGGGTTTTAGCAACAGCTTACCTGACCTTTAGCAGAGCGATAAGTGGCCAGTCCTTTCAATTCGAGGAGACTTTGTTTAGGACCGTAATGTGGGCTAGGTTATGGGGTTTTTGAAACAACAGGAGATGTAGGCCCAAATTCATTGTTGTTTTCGGCGAGGTTTAGATCCATACCATCCTTGACTATTTTCTCCATAGGGCTAGTATCCTTCTTGGCTTTGGCAGTGTGTTCAGCTCATCTAGGTCAAGCAATCCATTTTCAATCAGAGGGGACTTTACTAGGGTTGTAATGTAGGCCATGGTTTTGGGGTTTTGCCAGAAAGGGTAAAGGCTCGATCCTATTGTTTCTATTGGGTTTCTTTGTAACCTATGATCACCTTTAAATTTCCTTCCTTCTTTTGCTACATACTTTTCAAGGTGAAAATGACTCTTCTCTTTCACCCTTTATATATGCTTTTTTTTTTTTTGAGATAAACATGACTTTCTTTTCTTCTTATTGTGGCACAATTGTGGACTTCTTCAAGCCTTCCATTGGATTTTTTTTTTTGGCCTCTTGCCCCTTGGCAATTCTTTTCCTTCACTTTGTCATTCTCTTTTCTTTTATGAAATGAATAATTCTTCGACCCTTTTTCCTTAGACCTTTTCCTTGGCAATTCAATCTACCCAGTGTGGGCGGTGATCCCTAGGTTGGGGTTTTGTTAAGAAAAGATATACGGCTTAATGGGTTTGGCAAGGGGTTACTTTTAACTATATGGGAAATGAAATGGGGGCCTCTCTTCACTTTGAACCAGATCACTTGATCCATAGAGCTTTCGATACTATCCTAGCATGATAGACGTGGATACAATTCCTAGAGTTCTCAACTATTGTCTGCCTCAGTGTGGGGAGGACAGTTGTGGATCAAGATTGGCAAAGAAACTTTTCGCTTTCCGCGAGACACTAGGGGTTAAGCAAAGGGAATATAAGTATATTTGTTTATTTATTTAGTTATTTATTCTTTTATTTACATGTGGGGAAATGAAAGACGGCTCCTCTTCACTTTGATAAACTGACCACACATCGCTTAGCTTTAATGTCTTGTAACTGTCCCCTTTGGGTAGTACCCTCACTCATCCTTATCCTCTCTCTGTCTCTGGAAAGCTGATCATTTGGTGAGTGGTTAACTCATGCTATCATCTCTTCCAGTCGGATCATTCCATAAGATACACCATGACCCTTGCGGAGGAAGTAGTTACCATTCACAAGAGACATATAAGATAGCAGTAGTGAATAAAAGAACCATCATTCGATTATTATCGTCATTTTTATGAAATATGCATAAAGTTTTTGAGCAGTTAAGAAAATGCAAACATCAATTTAGAGGGAGGAAGTAAAAGGGATAGAAAGAAAGTGGGTGAAAACAGCCCTCTCTTGTACGCTTTTTAGGGGAACCTTATTTTAGTAAGGCCCTGGGACAATGCCCACATCCTCGAAGCTCTATTTGTAACCCGGATCCTTGGCCAAGGCAAGACAGGCAAAGGCTTCTCCTAGAGCTCCGAAGATGTTGACGCTGCTGGCGCAGTTGTCAGCCTCCTTGTTCTTTGCAGTGGGTTCTTCTGTAAACAGGGTGACTAGTTCACCTCCTTCCAACTCAAACGGTTCTGTCCGTGCTCTTGGCTTCTCTAACCCCCAGCTCATTTCTTCATAGTCGTACTCAGTTGCAGGCCAAGGGTTCTCCAGCAAGTGATGTTCCACCACTGCATACTTTGGATGCAGAAACTCAGCGCCCCATCCATCAACAACCATGTTCTCAAAAATCTCATCTTCCGGGAACATTGGCTCCTCAATGGGCCAGTCAGAAGCATCCGGCACCTCATCAGGGTTATGGAGATAAATCGGGCACAATGGGAGGTCCTCCGCCCAGTCATCATCTTTATCGGCCTCCCAATCATCCTTATAACCTTTAACTTTTTCCCATGCTTGTGCAAAGCTTCTTGTAGAATATACCCTAGAAAGTATGTACGAACAGTTGTACGTACTCCTTTTCTTCCAGTGGGGGATTGACTTGTGCAATGGCCTCCCTCCATCTTAGGGCATATCCTTTAAAGCTTTCCTTCTCACCCTTGCTCATAGTCATCAGGGACCATCGGTCAGAGGTAAGATTAATATTGTGACGATATTAGGCTTTAAATGCGTTAACAAGCTCGATCCAGGTTATGATCTTCCTTAAGTCCAGACGAGCAAACCATTGTAGAGCAGACCCTGTGAGACTGTGTTAGAATAGCTGTATGAGGAGTTTCGGGTCGTTGCCATGACCACTTAGCGCCCCAGCATAGAGACGAAGATGAGCAATGGTGTTGTCGGTGCCATCGTACTTCTGGAAGTCGGGCATTTTGAACCTAACAGGTCTCGGGTGGTCAGGGAAGAAATAGAGCTCATCGTAGGAAGTGAACCCGTAAGTGTCATGGCCATGGAGACTTCGCAGCGAATCCTCTAGCCCTTGGATCTTCAGACTGAGAGGGTCTAGAGGGCCTTCTGTACAGTAGGTGAAAGTAATATGGTCTCCTCTTCTTCAGTGTTAAACCCTTTGGCATCTTCCTCAGTCCTCCCAAAATTGTCAGATTGAAGCACGATCCTTGGATTAGCGGGTTCAGGGTCCTTGGATGAAGTCATAGATGATGATGGGACTACAACAGCATCCTTCATATCCATAGTTTGAATGAGCTTAAGCATCTCATCCATCTTGGTCCTTATTTCGTTGACTTCCTCCCGAGAGACTTGAGATGATTCTTCAGGGTTATCAGTCATCAATGATGCTCTTTGCCGAGTGATAATAGGATCCCTAGGTGGATGCTGCCCCTTCTTGGGAGCAACGTTGACTCAGTGCAAGGTGACTTCTGTAAGTAAAAAGGAAAAGACAAAAAGAAAGAAACACAAATTGTAAGTCAGTTTCTGGTTTTTAAAAAGCTTTATGCAATACATGTCCTAGGGTGCCCCTCTGTTAGGAGAGAAACTAATCATGATGTATTGGCTCACTTTTTAAGATAAGGGATTTGCCCCTGTATGTAGATACCTCACCGTCAAGTGGGAACCTTCAGCCATCCATGCATTCATTCACAAAAGTAAGGTAGTACATTGATTTTTGGGTTTAAGATACAAAAGAATTAAAATACATTTCAACCGGGGGAAGGGGGAACATTTTCCTTTGGACTTCCACCTGTCTAGTTTTACAAAGGAAAAACCTAAACTACTCTTGAGTCTTCGGTTTTGCCTTATTTGGATTTGATGTTGAGGAGGTCGCTGAGAGACCTTGTTGATTGATTGCCCCTTGTCTTCTTGACAATCCTACCTCCGTGAGCATAGAGGGATTGGGGCCCCTCTTATGGAATGGATTGGTATGCATGCCATGAGTCCTTAGGGTTACATGGGAACCCTTAGGGTTTAGGGAGGTTTAATGCAAGGGAAAGTGAACTAGGTGTCACTCTCGATGGGTTGATCATATGCATGAGGATGTAGTGACTTGAGTTACTTAGAACTCTTGTCTTGACATGGAATATGGAATGCATGAAAATGGATGCATAGAGTATAAGGAGAGAAAATACAGTTGAAGTAAACATACATGCATGAACAGTTAGGCAAGCATTATAATAGTATGAATATAGTCATTATAACAACATGAATAAGCAGGTATAAGCAAAAGTAAGAGCAGTTGCCCTTTCCTCTATGATTTTGGAAAACAATGCGCTTGTCTTAAATCCGACAGAGGTTCGGCTATGCATGGTGTCTATATGAGTATGAGGTTGAGGATTGACTAATGCATCCTAAAAAGGCTCGGTCCCCGGATCTTCAAACCTAGGCCCACTCCCCGAGGTGGTGCCATGATCGGTTGGTGATCCGAGCGGGGGAACCATCAAGAGGTCGTAGGCAAAGAAACTGACACAGCATCTTGCCCACAACCAATATACCGTTCCCCCTTTCTAACTAGAAAGGACATATTAGGGTAAAATGCAAGTATGCAGAATTCAAGTGCACATGTAGTGTGTGTGTGATTTTTAAAAGCGGAGGAAAGAGCCCAATAACTCCCATTCATCCTGTTCATCACATTTAATGTATGGCAGTTAATAAAATTTAAACAAAATGTGTACCTACAAAACAAAAATGCAAGAGTTAGTATATGGATGGCAAACTTAATACAATATAATATGAATAAATGCATGTTTTTTGAAAACAATTTTGAAATTTTGGTTTTGAAAACAATTATGAATAAAGTGAATAGGATTGAACCAAGTTAATTGAAGACTGTACATGGGTGAAGGGTAAAGAGACATGACTACGGCCTAACCCTCTAAGTGTCCCCAATTGAGTCGCCAACTGTCGCGCCCAGATTTTTCGCACTCGAGGAATACAAACACAAGCAGGAAAAATGTTGTACTCTCTCGTTAGAACTCACTCCCCTAGAAGAATGAGTACGACTAGGTTCGAATTGAAAATAGATTTGAATAAAGGGCTTTTGAAAAAAGTTTGGAATCGCTACCTAACTTGATTAAGGTGAGTTAGGTCACCTAAAAATTAAGAATAATTCGAAGACTACACTTAGGGTTTTGGAAAAGGTTTTTGAAAATACTACCTCAAGAGAGGGTTTTTAGGAAAATAGGTTGTTTAGCAACCTTTAGAAAACATTTAAGCCCTTTTTGAAAATAAACTCCATTTTGACATTTGAAAACAGTGATTCTAGGTTCGGAGGTTGGTTACGTGTAGGGAAGACGCACTAAGCCATCACCCTACCCTGCCCTTGCGGTACCTACATGTCTATTTATCCTAGATTCACCAATGAGAGTCTTCAACTAACAAATGTTCAATCCTATCTACTTTAGGAAAAAAAATATTTTAAAAGACATGATGCATGATATGCAAGTGCAAGATAAGAGAGTTGAAAAATAGATTTGGAAATAGATTTGAAAAGAAATTGATTTGTTTTTAGAAAGAGATTTGAAAAGATAGATTTGAAATTGGAAAGTTTTGAAAATTGGAAATAGAGGTTTGAAAATAAAAATTTGGAATTCGAAAAATAGATTATGGAATTGAAAACTTGAAAAAGATTGTAGAATTGGAGATTTGAAAAAGATTGTGGAAATAAAAATTTGAAAAATGTTGTGACTGCACCCATGAGGGTAGCCTATGTATCCTTTTGGAGGAATCTGGTCAGTCGTAGTTCAGATAAGAGTCCGATAGAAAGTAGAAGATTTTGATTGGAAGAGAATTGGAGTTGGAATTCGAATTGGAATTGGAAGAATTGAAAATTTGGACTTTGATTGGAAGATTTGAAAAGATTGATTTTGAAAAATCTAGACTTAGGAATTTAGAAAAGAAAGATAGAACTTGACTTGGAAAGATAGAACTTGGAAGGAAGATTTGGACTTGTTTTGGAAAGATTGAGGTTTAGGAAACCTAGACTTAGGAAAGATGAGACTTAGGAAAGATTTGAGATTTAGAAAGATTTTACTCGAATGTTGGACTTGGAAGATTTGGAAAGATTGGATTTAGGAAAGATTCGAATTCGGAAAGTTTCAAAATAGGAAAGTGTCATTTTAGGCAAGTTTAGTTTTAGGAAAGTTTTGGTTTAGGGAAGTTTCGAATTAGGAAAGTGTCATTTTTGGAAAGTTTTGAATTAAAAAAAGTTTCATTTTAAGAAAGGTTTTAAAATAGGAAAGGTTTCGAAAAAGGAAAGGTTTCACTTTAGGAAAATTTCGATTTAGAAAAGTTTTGACTTAAGAAAGTTTTCGTAATTAGGAAAGTTTGAATTTGGATTGTTTTGAAATAAGGAAGTTTTGAAAATAAGAAAGTTTTGAGTTTAGAAAGTTTTAGATTTAGAAAGATTTGAAGTTTAGGAAAGTTTAGAATTTAGAAAGGTTAGAAGTTTAGAAAGATTTAACTTAAGAAAGTTTTGAATTTAGAAAGCTTCGGATTCAGAAAGATTTTGAAATTTAGAAAGTTAGGATTTTAGAAAGATTTGGGTTTAGAAAGTTTTAACTTAAGAAAGTTTTGAATTTGGAAAGATTTGAAATTTACAAAGTTTAGGATTTAGAAAGTTTTAGAGTTTAAGTTTTAGAAAATCTTGAGTTTAGGAAAGGTTTTAGTTTAGAAAAGATTTGAAAGCTTAAATTTGAAAAGTTAAGATTTGAAAAGGGGTACAATTAGGAAAGATTTGGATTTTGAGTTTTAAAATTTAGGAAAGATTTGGACTAGGAAGAGTTAAGATTCCTATTTCCTAAAATAAGGGATTAGATTTTGTTTCTAAAAGAGAAGGTTTGATTTTGTTTCCAAAAACGGAGGATTGGATCTAGTTTCTTAAACGGGAAATTGGATTTGGTGTCCTAAAAGGGAGATTGGATTTGGTTTCCTAAAGGGAAGATAGGATTTGGCATGGATTTGGAAGGGAAGTTTTTAGAAACCCTAAATTTGGAAGACTATAATTTTGATATGGAAAATAGGTTTTGGAAACATGTGTAGTTTTTGATGTAGAAAACAAGAGGTTTTAAAAACCTAGGTTTTGAGGCCAAAATAAGGGATTGGAAATCGTATCTTTGGAAAGGAAAATTAGGGTTTCCTAATCGTGGGTTCTGGGATTTGACTTGGGCTCTAAGAACAAGAATTTTTAGAAAGTGAGTTTTTGGAAAAAGGGATTTTTGGAAGGAAATCCTAGGGAGGAGTTTCTAGAAGGTGAGTTTTAAAGAGAGAGTTTTTGGAAAGAAATCCTAGTGAGGAGTTTTTAGAAAGTAAATTTGAAAAGAGAGTTTTTGGAAGGGGATTTTTGGAAGGAGATTGTTGGAAAGAGTTTTTAGGAAAGAGATTTAGGGAGAGAGTTTTCTAAGAAGGAAACCTAGGGAGTGTTTTTAGGAAAGGAATTTTGAAGAGAGTGTTTTGGAAAGGAGTTGAAAAGAGAGTTTTTGAAAAATAGATTTTTGGAGGGGAGTTTTTAAAAACAACTTTGGAAAGAAGAGTTTTAGGAAAGCATGTTGAAAATGAGGGTTTTAGAAAGAGAGACTTTTGAGAAGAGAGTTTTTTAGAAAGTATAAAAATGTCTCACTTTCCTAAAGCAATTCTAACCATAAGAAGGTTAGAACCACTTTAAGAAAGTAGTTTTGAAAACAACAAGGAGTTAAAAATATAGACCATATCGGTCACTTTAAATGTAACACTTTCCTATAGCAATCCTAGCCATAGAAATGCTAGAATCTCCATAGGATTGTGATTTTGAAAACAAGTTTTAAAAAAGAAGATTTTGATGCAATTTTGAAAACAAGTTTATTGCAAGCTTTGAAAACGAGTTTGAAAACGATTTTTGGAAGAATGCAAGATAATGATATGCACAATGCAAATTGGGGTCGTGAACATGCAAGGTTAAGGCTTTACCACATAATCAAGGGGGCCAACCCACGTGGTCTCCAGTTAGACTAAAAGAAAGCCCCCGACATGGTGACCCTCCAATAGTCTAATCCTACACATGGACCGAAAATCCCCTTGTTTTAAGCATGCAAAGAAAGAGGGGAAGAAGATCGGGGATTAAAATAGAGAAAACCCAAGTGGGTTAGGAGGGAAAAGAGAGAGGGGGAAGTGCAGAAACTTAAAGAGAAAACCTACCGTATGTCTTGTTTATTTCTCTTGGCTTTGCGCGCCTTGCTTTTCTTCGGTCTTCACTTCACTTTAGTCTTCAAGGGCTCATCTTTGATCTTCGAGAGCTTTCAGTTGCAGTAATCCAAATCTTCAATGGAGGGTTGGAGGCTAGTGTATAAGTGTATAGGGGTGGGTATGAGTTTATAGGAGGCTAGGGTTTGGTGTATGGTGGCTAAGGTTTGGAAAGCCTAGAGAAGCTAGGGTTTAGGGAGGCTACGAGCTTTGTATATTGAATATTAGGGTTTTTAGAGTGAGTTTTCGGATCTCTTTCACACTAGAGGATGCTCTGTATTTGTAGAGATGGGTAGACCTGGCGCCTGTTGTAGTGGCGCTAGGCCAAATTCCCTCTTAGCGCCACTAGGAGTGGCGCCAAGCTATTTCTTGGCTTGGCCCCACTACTAGTGGCACCAGCCAGTTAGGAAAGTTTTAAGGTCAGCAAGCAACGTATCTTGAGAAGATTTGGGCACCTGTACTAGTGAATACCATGCAATTTTTAGCCTGGCTTCACTTGGAGTGACTCCGGAAAGTCCGAGAATGATTTAAGGGACCGGGATTGGCCCGGAAGGCCAGGAAAAGGGTAAGAACGCTTAGAATAGTGTCCCAGAGGTATTTGACTTGAAAAATGAAGATAGGATGTGTCGGAAGGATTGACCGGGCCATTAGGGGCAAAATGGTCAATCGGGCCAGAAAGCTGCCGAGATGGACTCAGAACGTCCCAAAAGAAGATTCGAGATTTGGAAACATTATTCAGAATGTTCTCAAAGGTTGCCAGTTTGATACCTAGAGCCTGTGTGGTTGGAAAAGGTGACCGGGCCACCAGGGGCAAAACGATCATTTTGCACCGAGTTCGCCCAAACTAACTCAGAATGATCCGAAAAGATAAAGAAAGGTTGGGAATAATATAGGAAGCATTCTCGGGAGGTTATCGGTTTGATACGCAGAGCCGGTGTGGTCCCCGGGGTGTTCGGATGCCTAGGGGCAAAATGGTCATCTTGACCAAAACGTCTCGGAATTGACCCGAAACGGACGGAAGGGCACTTAATTATGCTGGATCATCTCTGGGATGATCTAAGAAGGGGGATTTTTCATTCTGAGGGCTTTGGTGTGCTCTCGAGAAACGTGCCAAAAATGGCCTTAGGGGCAGTTTGGTCATTTTTCACCAGAGTGGGCTAACAGGCACTGGTGTTGACCTGGGTTTTGAGTGTTTTGCCACTCTGACGGCGGTCTCGTGACACAGGGGTTTGTTAGCAATTCCCTATATCGACCTCTGTATAAGTATTTTCGTTACTTTGATGGTTGCGATATTTGCGAGTATTTCCGCTACTCTAACGGTTCACGATCATTCCCGAGATTGCCTGATCTCGGGAAGCTGCTAAAGGGACTTAGCGCCTGAGAATCAACTTTCTAGGAAGGCATGCCTAAACAGACATTTCTGCATTGGCGGGCTAGCAGGCCCCAAAGGTGGACCGTTCTACCATCTAGGGGACTTGGGGTCTTGTCCCGGTCAACAAGTTTAATGGGACTTACCGTTGTGAAGAGATTTTCTTCAAAAATCGTGCCGGATTGGATAGAATTACTATCTCAAGGAATCAATTGTCTCAAGAGAGGTATTGGAATTGGAATTGGAAAGGGGACTTACTGCCTTCGGAAAGACGTGCCTGTTGGAAGTGAAAAGGGGACTTACTATCTTCAGAAAGACGTGCCTAATTTGTATTTGGAAAGGGAACTTACCGTATTCGGAAATATGTGCCTATTGGAATTAGAAATGGGACTTACCGTCTTCGGAAAGACGTGCCTAATTTGGAATTGGACCAAACAATGGTCCCAGGGCATTTTGGTCATTTTACCTCTATTTGGACCTGGTGGGCCCGCGAAGTGATAAATAGATGGGATTAGATTTAGAGAATCGGTTTCGATTGGAATACGTCCACATTGACTTGACTACAAGTCTGGACGGACTGTAGACTGCTGAGCGGTTAAAAATGCGGTGCTTACACCATCCGTATATTCATCCATCCATGTGCTCAAGGAAAATAAAGAAATACATTTTAACTATGGGTTTATGATACATAGGAATTAAAATACATTTTAACAGGGAAAGGGAACATGTTTCTTTGGGATTTCTGTCTATCTAGTTTTACATAAGAAGTCTTAAACTACTCTTGAGTCTTCGGATTGGCCTTCCTTGGATTTGATGTTGAGGAGGTCGCTGAGAGACCTTGTTGATCGATTGCCCTTTGTCTTTATGGCAATCCTATCTCTATGAGTATAGAGGGATTGGGGCCCCTCTTATGGAATGAATTGATGCATATGCCATGGGTCCTTAGGGTTACGTGGGAACCCTTAGGGTTTAGGTAGGTTTAATGCAAGGGAGAGTGAACTAGGTGTCACTCTCTTTGGGTTGATTATATGCATGAGAATGCAGCAACTTGAGTTACTTGGAACTCTCGTCTTGACATGGAATATGGAATGCATGAAAATGGATGCATAGAGTATAAGGAAAGAGAATGCAGCTGAAGTACATATGTATGTATGAGCAGTTAGACAGTCATTATAACAGTAAGAATATAATCATTATAATAACAAGAATAGACAGGTATAGAAGAAAATAAAAGCAGTCGCCCTTTCCTCCATGGTTTTGGAAAACAATGTGCATTTCTTAAATCCAACAGAGGTTTGGCTATGCATGGTGTCTATATGAATATGAGGTTGAGGGTTGACTAATGCAACCTCAAAAGGCTCGGTCCCCGGATCTTCAAACCTAGGCCCACTCCTCGAGGTGGTGCCATGATCGGTTGGTGATCCGAGCGGGGGAACCATCAAAAGGCCGTAGGTGAAGAAACTGACACAGCATCTTGCCCACAACCAATATATTGTTCCCCTTTTCTAGCTAGAAGGGTCATATCAGGGTAAAAATGCAAGTATGCAGAATGCAAGTGCACATGCAGTGTATGTGTGATTTTTAAAAGTGGAGGAAAAAGCCCAACAACTCCCATTCATCATGTTCATCACATTCATGCATGGTAGTTAATAAAATTTAAACAAAAAGTGCACCTACAAAACAAAGATGCAAGAGTTAGTATGCGGATGGCAAACTTAATACAAGATAATATGAATAAATGCATGTTTTTTTAAAAATTTGGTTTTAAAAATTTAAAGTGAATACGATTGAACAAGTTAATTGAAGTCTCTACATGGGTGAAGGGTAAAGAGACATGACTATGGCCTAACCCTCTAAGTGTCCCCAGTGGAGTCGCCAGCCGTCGCGCCCAGATTTTTCGTACTCGAGGAATACACATACAAGCAGGAAAAACACTATACTCTATCGTTAGAACTCATACTCCTAGAAGAATGAGTGCGACTAAGTTTGAATTGAAAATTGGTTTGAATAAAGGGCTCTTGCAAAACATTTAGAGTCACCACCGAACTTGATTAAGGTGAGTTAGGTCACCTAAAAACTAAGTGTAATCTGAAGACTACACTTAGGGTTTTGGAAAACGAATTTGAAAATACTTCTTTAAGAGAGGGTTTTTAAGAAAACAGGTTGTTTGGCAACCTGTGAAAAATATTTAAGCTCTTTTATGAAAAATAACTCCATTTTGGTCTTTCGAAATCAGTGGTCCTAGGTTCGGAGGTTGGTTACGTGTAGGGAAGACGCACTAAGCCATCACCCTACCCCGGCCTTCCGGTACTTACATGTCTATTTATCCTAGATTCACCTATGAGAGTCTTCAACTAACAAATGTTCAATCCTATCCACTTTGGAAAAAGAATGCTAAAAAAGAATGATGCATGATATGTAATTGCAAGAGAGAGAGTTGGAAAGAGTTGGAAAAAGATTTGAAAAGATAGATTTGAAATTGGAAAGTTTTTGAAATTGAAAATAGAGATTTGAAAACAGATTTTTAGAATTGGAAGTTGAAAATAGAACATAAAATTAGAAACTTGAAGAAGATTGTAGAGTTGGAGATTTGAAAAGAGTTATGGAAATAGAAGTTTGAAAAAGATTGTGGAATTTGAAATTTGAGAAAAATTGTGACCGCACCCATAAGGGTTGCCTACGTATCCTTTTTGAGGAATCAGGTCAGTAGTAGTTCGGACAAGAGTCCGATAGAAAATAGAAGATTTTAATTTGAAGAAGGATTTGGACTTGGTTTGGAAAGATTGAGATTTAGGAAACCTAGACTTATGAAAGATAAGATTTAGAAAGGACTTGAGGTTTAAGGAAGATTTGACTCGAATATTGGACTTGGAAGATTAGGGAAAGATTGGATTTAGGAAAGGTTCGAATTAGGAAAATTTCATTTTCGAAAAGTTTCGATTCAGGAAAGTTTCATTTTTGAAAAGTTTCGTTTTAGGAAAGTTTTGGTTTAGGAAAGTGTTCAAATTAGGAAAGTTCCGTTTTAGGAAAGTTTTGATTTAGGAAAGTTTTGAAATAAGAAAGGTTTTGAAATTTGAGAAAATATTGGAATAGGAAAGGCTTGAAATTGTAAAGGTTTTGGAATAGGAAAGGTTTGAAATGGTAATGTTTCGGAATAGGAAAGTTTTTAAAGTAAGAAAGTTTTGTGTTTAGAAAGTTTTAGATTTGGAAAGATTTGAAGTTTAGGAATGTTTAGAATTTTAGAAATATTCAAAGTTTGAGTTTTAGAAATTCTTGAAATTAGGAAAGGTTTTAGTTTAAGAAAGATTTGAAGAATTGAATTTGGAAAGTTAAGATTTAGAAAGGGATGGGATTAGGAAGGGATTGAATTAGGAAAGATTTGGAAGCTTGAAGTTTAAAGAAAGATTTGAAAATTTAAGTTTTGGAGACCTATGGTTTAGGAAGGTTTGAGATTAGGAAGGATTTGAATTAGGAAATATTTGGAGTTGGAAGGATTGAGATTCTTATTTCCTAAAACAAGAGATTCGATTTTGTTTCTAAAAGAGGTGTTTTGATTTTGTTTCCAAAAACGGATGATTGGATCTAGTTTCCTATGTGGGAGGTTGGATTTGGTTTCCTAAAGGGAAGATTTGATTTGGCATGGACTTGGAAGGAGAAGTTTTGGAAACCCTAAATTTGAAAGACTATAGTTTTGACGTAGAAAAGAGGGTTTTGGAAACTTATGGCTTAGATGTAAAAAAGGAGATTTTGGAAACCTAAGTTTTAAGGTAAGATTGAAAATCATGTTTTTAGGAAGGAAAATCAGGGTTTCCTAATTAAGGGTTGTAGGGCTTAACTTGGACTCTAAGAAAAGAGATTTTTGGAAAGTGAGTTTTTGGAAAAGGAGATTTTTGGAAGGAAATCCTAGAAAATGAGTTTTTAGAAAGTGAATTTTGAAGAGAGAGTTTTTTTGGAAAGTTTTTTTGGAGAGCAACATTTTGAGAGAGTTTTTTGAAAGAGATTTTGGGAAAGAGATTTTTAAAAAGAGTTGTTCGGAAAGAGTAGTTAGGATAGAGACTTAAGGAGTGTTTTTAGAAAGTGAACTTTGAGGAGAGTGTTCTGGAAAGGAGTTTGAAAAAGAGTTTTTTGAAAAATAGATTTTTGGAGGGAGTTTTTAGAAAACAATTTTGGAAAGGAGATTGGGGAGAGTTTTTAAAAAGTATATAAAATATGTCACTTTCCTAAAACGATTCTAACCATAAGAATATTAGAACCACTTTAGGATAGTGGTTTTGAAAACAACAAGGAGTCGAAAATATAGACCATATCGGTTACTTTAAATGTAACACTTTCCTAAAGCAACCCTAACCATGGAAAGACTAGAATCAGCTTAGGATTGTGATTTTGAAAACAAGGTTTGAAAAAGAATATTTTAATGTGAGCTTTTGAGAACGAGTTTGAAAACGAATTTTGGAAGAATGCAAGATCATGATATGCACAATGCAAGTTGGGGTCATGAACATACAAGGTTAAAGGCTTCACCACATAATCAAGGGGGCCGAACCCACGTGGTCTCCAATTAGACTAAAAGAAAGCCTTCGACACGGTGACCCTCCAATAGCCTAATCCTATACATGGACCGGGAAATCCCTTGTTTCAAGCATACAAGAAAGGGGGAAGAAGATAGGGGATTAAAATAGAAGAAAATCTAAGTGGGTTAGGAGAGAGAAGAGAGGGGGAAGATGCATAAACTTAAAGAGAAAACCTACCTTGTGTCTTGTTTATTTTGCTTTGCTTTGCGTACTTTGCTTTTCTTGCTTTGCTTCGGTCTTCACTTCAGTCTTCGTCTTGATCTTCGAGGACTTCAGTTTGCAGCACTTCAAGTCTTCAATGGATGCTTTGGAGGCTAGTGTATGAGTGTATGTGAGTGTATATGAGTGTATAGGAGGCTAGGGTTTGTGTATGGAAGCTAGGGTTTGGAAAACCTAAAGAAGCTAGGCTTTAGGGAGGCTACGAGCTCTGTATATCGAATAATAGGGTTTTCAGACTGAGTTTGCGGACCTCTTTCATGTTGGAGGAGGCTCTGTATTTATAGAGAGAGGAATGACCTGGCGCCTGTTGTAGTGGCGCCAGGCCAAAATTCCTTTGTAGTGGAGCCAGCTAGTTAGGAAAGTTTTAAGGTCAAAGCAACATATCTTCAGAAAATTTGGGTGCCTGTACTAGTGACTACCATACAATTTTTAGCCTGGCTTTACTAGGAGTGACTCCAAAAGGTCCGGGAAGGATTTAAGAGACCGGGAATGACCCAGAAGGCTGGAAAGGGACAGGAATCCTTAGAATAGAGTCCTGGAGGTATTTGACTTGAAAAATGAGGACAAGATGTGTTAGAAGGGTTGATCGGGCCATTAGGGGCAAAACGATCAGCTGGGCCAGAAGGCTATCGGGACAGACTCAGAATGTCTCGCAAGAAGACTAAAAATTTAGAAACAGTATTTAGAATGTTCCTAAAGGTTACTGATTTGATACCCAGAGCCGGTGTGGTCAGAAAAGGCGACTGGCCCACCAAGGGCAAAATAGTCATTTTGCACTAGGTTTGATACCTGGAAAGATAATGGAAGGTTGTGAACACTATATAAATCATTCCCGGGAGATTACTGGTTTGATACCCAGAGCTGGTGTGGTTCCCAGGGTATTCAGATGCCTAGGGCAAAATGGTCATCTTGACCAAATCGACTCGGAATTGGCCCAAAACTGACTAGAAAGCACCTACTCATGCTGGATTGCTTTTAAGACAATCTTGGAAGGGTGGACTTACCGTCCTGAGGACTTAGATATTTTCTGAAGAAACGTGTCAAAAATGCCAGAGGGACAGTTTGGTCATTTTTCACCGAAGTAGGCTAGCAGGCACCGGTGTTGACCTAGGTTTTTAGTGTTTCCGCCACTCTGACAGCGGTCCCGTCATACAAGGGTTTGTTGGCAATTCCTTATATCGACTTGTTTGCGAGTATTTTCGCTATTTTAACGGTTGCGATGTTTGCGATGTTTGCGAGTACTTCCGCTACTGTGACGGTTGCGATCATTCCTGAGACTGCCAGATCTCGAGAAGTTGCTAAAGGGACTTAGCGCCTGAGAATCAACTTTCTTGGAAGGTGTGCCAAAATGGACATTTCTATATTGGCGGGCTAGCAGGCGCCAAAGGTGGACCGTTCTACCATCTTGGAGAGTTGAGGTCTCGTCCCGATCGATGGGTTTGAAGGTTCCGAAGAAAATTTCTTTGGCAAATGTGCCAGATTGGATAGACTTACCGTCTCGAGGAATCAACATTCTTGAGAGAAGGATTGAAATTGGATTAGAAAAGGGGACTTACCGTTTTCAAAAAGACGTGCTTATGGGATTAAAAGGGGACTTAGAGTCTTCAGGAAGGCACGCCTATTGGAATTGGAAAGGGTACTTATCGTCTTCGGAAAGACGTGCCTATTGGAATTGGAAAGGGGACTTACCGTCTTCGAAAAGACGTGCGTATGGGAGTGGACCGAACAATGCCCACAAGTGTATTTTGGTCGTTTTGCCTCTGTTTGGGCCTGGTGGGCCCAAGAAGTGATGAGTTGACTAGATTACTACTAGAATTCTGGAATATGTCCATATTGACTTGAACTCAAGTCTGGACGGACTGTAGATTGCCGAGCAGTCAAAAATGGGGTGCTTACACTATACTCCTTTTTACCATAGATTAAGTCTTACCATCCCTATTATGCAAGATTCTTTTTTTATTCTTTATCATTTACAAATTTGCACGAGTATTTTGTATGATTTTGGATTCAATAGTATTCTTACATGTGTATATTTATTAATGTTGAACTCATTACTAATGGTAAATGATAAGCAACTACATGCAAGCAACCATTCTCGATGCGGTATTGGCTGATCTCCTCTCAAATCTTTGTAGTAGTAGGAGTAGTTAGTAGATTTTTTTTTATTTTATTTTATTTTATTTTAGTTTGTTTGTTATTTTTAGGGGTTTTAAGTTTTATCGAGTTTTTCCCTAGTTAGAAGGGTGTTCTTTTGGGCACCTTGTTTTTGTTCCTTCTTCCCCTATTCCCTATTTCTTGTTATTTTGTTTTTTTTTTTTCTTGCATTGAGGACAATTCATTGCTTTACTTTGGTGCGCGGGGGGGGGGGGGGGGGGGGGTAATAGAGTTTTCATAGTACCAAACTTTAAAAAAAAAAATTATTCTGTTTTGTTTTTGTTTATTAATTTATCTTGTTATATATATCAAATCTTGTTATGTTTTATTGATCAATCTCAAGTATGGTTCATGTTGACTATCTTTCAGACACTTGAATTCTTTGGTACAGGTTTGAGTATCTTATGGTTTTGGGTATCATGGTTTGTATCATTAGCACATTTATCCGTATTTTCATTGATTAGTCCTTATTCATGAAGGATGTATTGAAGGTATTTTGAATCATGCATTAGACTAAGTTTGAGTTAATTGTTGATTCACCTTGTTATTGTGATGCATTGTAAGTTTTTGTTATAAAATTATTAAATAAAGATTACATCATTGTGTACTAGCATGCTCTATGACATTTTATGTTAATATTTTGTGCATATATATTCTTAAAAGGTGGAGATTGTACCTTGTGAGCTATAAAGCCAAATTACTTTCTTTTTACATTGATTTACATTTACCCAAGGATATTTTATTGATCTTCCATTCTTTTAAGCTTCATTATACTTGATTTTGATTCATATGTTGGGTAGTTGTTGGAGGTATTGACACTTATACTCTCTTGAATTTTTAGCTTAATGTATTTAAAATATTAGGTTGGGGCCATTCTAGCCGTTCTAAGCCATTCATGGTCAGTTTCTTTCTTTTGACACTCATACACATATGATCTTGAAAAAAAAATATCAATGTTGAAATACTTCCTATGATGTAGATTTTGATATCATTGCTTGTGAGAGCTTACAAAAGTTGAGGATGTATGGAGTTGAAAAGAAAATGAAAAAATACATATACAAAAGAAAAGAAGAACAACAATATAGAAGTGGAAAAAAGAAAAAAGAAAGAACAATCTTGTAAAAAGTTGAGAAATTAGAAGTGGATGCTTATTAACCATTACATGTACTGTGCAATGCATGTGTTGAGTTCACTATCTTTTTCTTTCTCCCTATTTATGACTCCTCTTTCAAATGGCCTTAGCTTATCCGGAATATATATAAGTTGAAAATTCTTTTAAGTATAAGTCATTTCATGTCAATGCTCTACCTAATATTTAAACTGTGAATATTCTTTCATGAAGTTATGCCAAGTCGATACACTTACATATGTGCGGTTTTTGATATTGGAATTACTCTTTTGATGTTTCGTTTACATTTACTCTTATGATGATCTTTCCTTTGAGAGACCCTAGTGTTTCATGTTTTTTATGAGTATCTGACTGGTGAGACATTGAATCAAAGCATAAAGGATATAATTGCATGATTTTGAGATAGATGGTTTGTATGTCATTGCTAGTACAATCTTATGTATTTTTTCTTAGATGCTTTGTGCCTTTACTATCCATACTTCACAATTTAGGGAGGATTGACAATTTTCTTTAATGAAGTTATGTATGTGTCATTTATTTCAACTATCTTTCACATTACATGAATAGATATTTGTGGGTACCAACATTGAAAACTCTCACGAGACACCACTCGTCCACTAAAGGTAACCTAGGGGTTGAAAGGCTTGATTCATATGCTAAATGCACTCGTGACTCCCATGAAAGTGGAGATATCTTCTAGTTTAAGTATTTTGCTAGGGACTAGCAACAGGTTAGTTAAGGGGTGTGATTGTACTCCAAAAGTGCAATCTACATGTCTTACTTAATCCTTTGTTAAACCTAGAGTAGGATTAATGGTTTAGTTTTAATCCTAATTCGTACTAACTTAGTTTATTTTAATTGAAACAAGAATCTTATGATAAAAAGGACAAATTCAGGCGAAAGTACAAAATGCCATTTGAATGGTCCACGAGGGCATTCGAACTGATGACATTAGTACACATTAGGCGTCCAAACGGTGGAGTTAGCATCTGAATGGGGAACAGTAGTGTTGGAACGGTGCGTCAAAATGGTGTCACGTCAAGACCAGGTCGGAAGCCCGTTCGATAGATTCAGAGAGCATAAAAAGCATCTGAAGAGCATTAGAAGACCGTTCAAACGGTCAAGATTTGCGTTCGAACAGTGTGCCAGGTCGTTCAGATGGTTCAACAGTTTTCTAATTTTTCTTGCTACTTATATAAGCTAGGTTTGTAACCTGTTTTAAGGAGCTTTTCATTATTATGCTTTTCTAGGTTTTAGTAGTAGTTTTATGAGTAGTTTAGACTATAACTTTAAAAAGCTTTCATAGGTTTTCAATTCCTGTAATCAGATTCACTAGTTTTTTTTTTATAGTTTTCTAAATCCTTGTAATTAGATTCAGTCTTTCAATATATATTTTTCATATCTATTATGGTGTTGAGTAGCTAGATTTCATCTTGGAATCAATTATGAAGATCAATTGAAGATCTCAGATGAACAATGGAGGTAAATTAGTTTTCAATATTTAAATCGTCTTCTTCTTAATTCTTTGGGATCAAACCCTAGATATTTACCAAAACTTAGATGTTTGACTATGTTTAGTAATACTTATGCATGAATCTGTGTTCAGTATATGTACTATACAAATCGATGGTATGCATCTTTGATTCTAAAACTGGTTTAATCTGGGGTAGATATTTACGAAAATCTAGATGATTGATTTTGCTTGGCAACAAGTCGACGGTATGTATCTTTGATTCTAAACATGATTTATTCTACGTTTGATTGTTAGAATAATTATTTTTATTGCTAAATTTTTTGAATCAAAAACTCATGACGTAACTAATAATTTGAGTTATTAAAAGCCTCTTTTGGAATTCTGAGTGAAGCGATTGATTGGATTAATTGGTTTCAAGACTTTATTTTATTATGTTTATAGTTTAGTATAGATAAATCAAATCCTTTCTTCTTTTTATTTTATTGGAGTGTTTTCCTAGGAAGTTCTGATTTAAGGTAGTTTTTCTTGAATGCGCTAACCCTCTACCTTGTGGATCGATCTTAGACTTCACCAAGTATTATTACTATATCACAACCACGCACTGATGGATATCGATCACACTAATTTGGAGTGATCAGTGCTCTGTTCAGGTGGTTCCTGGAGTCATCATTCAGAATGAACTACACTGCTTCCTCAGAGTCCGACTCCACTTCCACTTCATATAGACTTTTTTTCCAGCAAGATGGTTAGGCCTCTATAGATTCTCTAAAGTTCTACCTCTATGCTCTTGCAATCTTCTAGTTTCTCAAAAAACCCATGAATCCATCTTCCTCCTTCATCTCTAAATAGCCCACCATATCCTGTTCGGCCTAGATATCCTCTGGAGCTCCCATTTGTATTAAGCTTGATTTTTGCATTAGTTTTAGGTGAAAGGAAAGCCTCTTTTACCTCCAAAGCATACTTCTTGGCCTGAATAATACTCCCTTGGGTGGTATTCTCATAATTTTCAAAAAAAAAAAACATTTGTTTCTATCAATCCTGATTTGCCAAATGGAAGTAACAAATATGTAGTCCATGACAGATTCTCCTGATTGGAGCTCTTCTTTCATAGATTTTTTGATATCCACTCAAGCAAAGGCTTTTCTCTCTCTTTTTTTGAAGCCATTGGTTACTCTCAAAGCTATTCCAAAATTTTTTGGCCTTAAAACAGTCTCTAAACAAATGGTTTAGAGTTTCACTGACACTGTTGCATCTGGGGCAAAGATCATTAGTGTCAAGACCTTTACCTGTTGACTTAAAGTTGACCCTTGTTGACTTAAGATTAATTCCCATGTTGATTTTGATGATAACTAAACCTTGCGTTATTTTACTAATGACTCTACTTAGTGTGCAGATTAACTAAGTTCATAACTTAGACTAACAGTTCAACCTTAAGTCTAATGCATATCAAAGAGAATGCACAAAAAATTCAAGATCATGCAATGAATTCTAAGAACTATGCAATGAACCAAACAGAGGATTGACGCCTATCTCTACATCAAACAAATGTTCTACATTCGAAGAAATTGAAGGAGTTCAATTAAAGCTTCTTTCAAGCATGCATAGTTTCAATGAAGATTGATTTGCACTAAACTAAAGACTTCATCAGAATATGCAAAGATCAGTTGAGGAGGTGCAATGTTCAGTTAAAGATGAATTGTTTGTTGAAGAGTTTGAAAATGCTCAAGAGATGATTTCATCTGGTATGCAAAGACCAATTCAAGACAATGCGATTGAAGTTGTTGAGAAGATGGCTCACAATGAATATCTGATCCCTACCTAGAATCCAAGTCAAGAATTCTTCTACAATATAAAGGATCGATGAAGACTAGATGCATGAAGGCTTCATCATGTTTGTAATGATCTCAGTGAAGTAATTTTAATGAAAAATGAAGAATTGCTAGCAAAGAAAGGAAATCAGAAATCAAGCATTAAGAAGCTCTACGCAATTGAGGAAGCTTGACATTAAAAGAGGATGTTCTACAATGATAGAATGAGCTGAGCAAATGAAGAAGAAAAGATGAACATTGATCTAATGAAGCCTTGACAGTTTGAGATTCAAGAAGAAGATCAATATCCAATGATTGATTTAATCCAAATTGAATAAAAGTTAACTCTGACAAGTTAAGAAGATTTGATTGATCATCATACCCCAAAGATATACTCCTTGAAGATCTTATACCAGTGGTTTGATATACTTGATCAATAGAAATCTGAAAGCAGATTTCTGGGCAATGAGGGGACTCAAGAAAATGAGGAGTCGCCTCTTGATCACAGAAGCAAAAAGGCCTGAAGACAAATTGGACAATGAGGGGGCTCATGGAAATAAAGTGTTGCCTCTTGAACACAGAAGCAAAAAGCCTGGAAACCATATAGACAAAGAGTG
>CM065397.1:21927500-21957500 GCA_033060915.1 Euryodendron excelsum
AGCCAAGTACGTCAAAGACTTAATCAAAAAGTTTGACATGGAAGATGCAAAGCCTATAAGTACTCTAATGAGTACTACAACTAAATTGGATAGCGATGAGAAAGGTAAGTCAGTAGATACTAAGCTTTATAGAAGCATGATAGGCTCTCTACTGTATCTAACTGCTAGTAGATCTGACATAATATTTAGTGTTTGCTTATATGCTCGCTTTCAATCTAATCCTAAAGAATCTCATGTAATTGTTGTAAAAAGAATTTTTCATTATCTTAAGCACACACCAAATCTTGGATTATAGTATCCAAGAAATACATATTTTAATCTAAATGCTTACACTGACGCTGACTATGCGGAGAGTAGAGTTGATAGGAAGAGTACAAGTGGCTCTTGCCAACTGTTAGGCAATATGATTGTATCTTGGTATAGCAAGAAACAAAATTCAGTTGCTCTCTCCACAACTGAGGCTGAATATGTAGCAGTTGGGAGTTGTTGTGCACAAGTGTTGTGGATCAAACAACAATTGGAAGATTATGGAATCTTGTTTGATCATATTCCTATTAAATGTGATAATATTAGTGCAATAAACTTGACTAAAAATCCTATTCAACACTCTCACACAAAACACATTGAAATTAGATATCACTTTATACGTGATCATGTACAAAAAGGTAATATAGAACTTGACTTTGTGTATACTGATATGCAATTAGCTGATATCTTTACTAAGCCATTAAGTGAAGATCGTTTTTGTATGATTAGAAGAGAACTGGGGATGAGTGATCCTTTATCTTAAATTGTGTTTGATTCTAGTGAAATTTATATTTTGAATGTTTAAATGTGTTTATCATTCATATGAAATGCTTTTCTGGAATTCATGATGCATTATATGATCATATTAAGACAATCTTTATCCAAAAATTGAAAAAGATCATTTCATGAAATTCTTATAATTCACATGCTCAGTTGTAAGCACCCCATTTTTGACTGCTCAGCAGTCTACGCTCTGTCCAGACTTATACTCAAGTTAATATGGATGTATTCCAATCGAAACCAGCTTTCTAAGTCCACATCCTGTCTGTCCATCGCTTCGGGGGCCCGCCAAGCCCAAATAGAGGCAAAACGACCAAAATGCCCTTAGGGGGCATTGCTCTTTCCAACTCTAACTCCAACCGCTCTCTCGAGACAGTTGATTCCTCGAGACGGTAAATCTACTCCAATTAGGCACGTCTTTTCGAAGACGGTAAGTACCCTTTCCAATCCCTCTCACGAGACAGTTTATTCCTCAAGACGATTCCAAATCAAGCACGTCTTTTCGAAGACGGTAAGTCCCCTTTCCAATCCCTCTCTCGAGACAGTTTATTCCTCGAGACGGTTCCAAATCAGGCACGTCTTTTCGAAGACGGTAAGTTCCCTTTCCAATCCCTCTCTCGAGACAGTTTATTCCTCGAGACGATTCCAAATCAAGCATGTCTTTTCGAATACGATAAGTCCCCTTTCCAATCCTTCTCTCGAGACAGTTTATTCCTCGAGATGGTTCTAAATCAGGCACGTCTTTTCGAAGACGGTAAGTCCCCTTTCCAATCCCTCTCTCGAGACAGTTTATTCCCCGAGACGATTCCAAATTAGGCACGTCTTTCCGAAGACGGTAAGTCCCCTTTCCAACCCCTCTCTCGAGACAGTTTATTCCTCGAGATGGTTTTAAATCAGGCACGTCTTTTCAGAGACGATAAGACCCCTTTCCAATCCATCTCTCGAGATAGTTTATTCCTCGAGACAGTCCGAGTAGCGGAAATGCTCGCAAACATCATAACTGTTAGAGTAGCGGAAATACTCGCAAACATCATAATCGTTAGAGTAATGGAAATACTCGCAAACATCACAGCTGTTAGAGTGGCGGAAACACTCAAAACCCAGGTCAACATCGGTGCACGCTAGCCCACTTCGAGGAAAAATGACTAAATTGCCCCTTGGGCCTTTCTCGAGACTTTTCGGACAAGATGACATTTTTGCCCCTAGGCATCCGAATGCCCCAGGAACCACACCGGCTTTGGGTATCAAACTGGTAACCTTCCAAGATTACTTCTTATAGTATTCTCAACCTTTCTTTATCTTTTCGGATCATTCCGAGTCAGTTCCGATAAACCCGGTGCAAAATGATCGTTTTGCCCTTGGAGGGCCGGTCACCTTTTCCGACCACACCAGCTTTGGGTATCAAACCGGTAACCTTCTGAGACTGCTTTTTGTAGTGTTCTCAACCTCCCTTTACCTTTCGGATCATTCCGAGTCAGTTCCGGCAAACCCATTACAAAATGACTGTTTTGCTACTTGGGGGCCGGTCTCCTTTTCCGACCACACCAGCTCTGGGAATCAAACCGGCAACCTTTGGGAACATTCTAAATAATGTTTCTAAATCTTAAGTCTTCTTCTGAGACAGTCCAAGTCCGTCCCAGCAGCTTCCCGATCTAATTGACCGTTTTTCCTCTAAAGGCTCGGTCAACCCTTCCGACACATCCTATCCTCATTTTTCAAGTCAAATACCTCTGGGACACTATTCTAAGTGTTCCTGCCCTGTTCCAGCTCTCCGGGTCATTCCCGGCCTCTTCAAATCATTCCCAGACTTTTCGGAGTCACTCCTAGTGAAGCCAGGTTAAAAATTGCATGGTAGTCACTAGTACAGGCGCCCAAATCTAGTCAAAGATACGTTGCTTACCGACTTACAAACTTTCCTAACTGGCTGGCGTCACTCCTAGTGGCGCCAAGGGCAATTTTGCCCTAGCGCCACTGCAATAGGCATCAGGTCTGTCCTCTCTCTATAAATACAGAGTCTCCTCCAACGTGAAAGGGGTCCGCAAACTCAGTCTAAAAATCATATATTTCGATATACAGAGCTCGTACACTTCCTAAACCCTAGCTTCCCTAGGTTTTCCAAACCCTAGCCACCATACACCAAACCCTAGCCTCCTATACACTCATACGCCCCTCCATACACCTATACACTAGCCTCCAACCCTCCTTTGAAGACTTGAAGAGTTGTAATTTGAAGTTTGAAGACAACTCTTGAAGATTGAAGACGAAGACAAGCAAGGCGCGCAAAATAAACAAGATATACGGTAGGCTTTCTCTTTAAATTTCTGCAATCCCCCTCTCTTTTCTCTCTCCTAACCCACTTGGGTTTTCTCTATTTTAATTCCCCATCTCTTTCCCCCCCTCCCTTTCTTTGCATGCTTGAAACAAGGGGACCCGCGGTCCATGTGTAGGATTAGACTATCGGAGGGTCACTGTGTCGGGGGCTTTCCTTTAGGCTAACCAGAGACCACGTGGGTCCGGCCCCCTTGATTATGTGGTGAAGCCTTAGCCTTGTATGTTCACAATCCCAAAATTGCATTGTGCATATCATGGCCTTGCATCTTCCAAAAATCGTTTTCAAAACTTGCATTAAAACTTGTTTTCAAAATTGCATCAAAATCTCCTTTTTCAAAACTTGTTTTCAAAATCACAATCCTAAGGTGATTCTAGCCTTTCCATGGTTAGGATTGCTTTTGGAAAGTGTTACATTCAAAGAGACCGGTATGGTCTATATTTTCAAATCTTATTGTTTTCAAAACCGCTTTCTTAAAGTGGTTCTAGCCCTCTTATGGCTATAATCGCTTTAGGAAAGTGAGACATTTTTACGCCTTCTAAAAACTCTCTTTTCAAAAGTCTCTCTTTCTAAAAATCTCTTTTTCCAACATGCTTTCCAAAAACTCTTTCTTTCCAAAATTGTTTTTAAAAACTCCCTCCAAAAATCTATTTTTTCCAAACTCCCTTTTTCAACTCCTTTCCAAAATGCTCTCTTCAAAGTCCGCTTTCCAAAATGTTCCCTAGGTCTCTTTCCTAGAAAAACTCTCTCCAAAAATCTTTCCAAAAACTCTGTTTCCAAAATCTTCCTTCTAGAAACTCCCCTTTAGAATTTTTCCTTCTAAAATCTCCGTTTTCAAAAACGCACTTTTCGAAAACTCTTTCCTTAGTGCCCAAGTCAAGCCCTAGAACCCACCATTAGGAAACCCTAATTTTCTTCCCAAAAACATGGTTTTCAAACTTGCCTTAAAACCCAAGTTTCCAAAACCTCTTATTTTCTACATCAAAACTATACATATTTCCAAAACCTACTTTCTACGTCAAATCTATACACTTCCAAATCTAGGGTTTCTAGAAACTTCCCTTTCCAAACCCTTGTCAAATCCTACCTTCCCTTTAGGAAACCGAATCCAATCTCCCGTTTAGGAAAACTAGATCCTATCCTCCATTTTTGGAAACAAAATCAAACCTTCCCTTTTAAAAACAAAATCCAATCCCTTCCTAATCCAAATATTTCCTAATTCAAATCCTTCCTAATCTTCTACTTTCCTAAATCTTAAGTTTCTAAAACTTGAACTTGAAAATCTTTCCCAATTTTAAAACTCAACTTTCCAAATTCCCTCAACCTTACCTTTCCAAATCTTAACTTTCCAAATCCAAGTTTTCAAAGCTTTCCTAAACTCAACCTTTCCTAACCTCAAGGTTTTCTAAAACTCAAATTTTAAAACTTTCTAAATCCTAAACTTTCTAAATTCAAAACTTTTAAACTCTAAAATTTTCTAAGTTCTAAACTTTCCTAAACGTCAAATCTTTCAAAGTCTATACCTTTCCTCATTCCAGCCTTTCTTAATTCCACATCCTTTCTAAACTTTAACTCCCAAATCTAGATTTTCAAATCTTTCTAAAACTCAAATTTTGAATCTTCCAAAAATTCTGGAAGCTTTCTAAATTCAAATCTTTCCAAATTTAAAATCTTTCTAAAATTCTAAGCTTTCCAAATTCAAAACTTTCTTAACTTAAAACTTTCCAAATTCTAAACCTTTCTTAAACTAAACTTTCCTAATTCAAAACATTTCTAAATTCAACACTTTCCTATTTCAAAACCTTTCTTAAAACGGAACTTTCCAATTTTCAAAACTTCCCTATTTCAAAACATTCCAAATTCAAAACTTTCCTAAGTTGAAACTTTCCTAATTCCAAAACTTTCCTAAGTTGAAAACTTTCCTAATTCCAAAAATTTCTTAAAATGACACTTTCCTATTTTGAAATTTTCCTAATCCGAATCTTTCCAAAATTCTAGGTTTTCCTAATCTTCTAAGTCCAATATTCAAGTCAATTCTTTTCTAAAATCTTTCGAAGTCAAATCCAATCTTTCCTTTCTAAGTTCTTAAGTCTGGCTTTCCTAGAATCTAGTTTTCCAAATTCAAGTCTTTTCAAATCTTCACATCAAAGTTCAATCTCTCAATCTTCCAATCCAATTTCCAATTCAATATCTTTCTTCCAATCAACTCTTCTATTTTCAATCGGACTCTGGTCCGTACTACGACTGACCTGATTCCTCCAAAAGGATACGTAGGCAACCCTCATGGGTGCGGTCACAACTTCTTTCAAATTTCAAATTCCTCCATATTTTCCAAATTTCAAATTCCAAAATCTTTCCAAATCTCCAATCTATTTTCAAATTTCCAATTTCAAATTTCAATTTTCAAATCTCTACTTTCAATTTCCAAAACTTTTCAATTTCAAATCTATCCAATTTCAAATCTCTTTCAGATCAAATCAATTTCTTTTCAAATTTATTTCCAAATATATTCTCCAACTCTCTCTTATTTTGCACTCGCATCCCATGCATCATTTCTTTTCAAACATTGTTTTTCAAAGTGGATAGGTTTGAACATTAGTTAGTTAAAGACTCCCATAGGTGAGTCTAGGGAAGAACGACATGTACGTACCGAAAGGGTGGGGTAGGGTGATGGCTTAGTGCGTCTTCTCTACACGTAATCAACCTCCGAACCTAGGTCACTGTTTTCGAAAAACCAAAACGGAGTTATTTTTCAAAAAGGGCTAAATGTTTTCCAAAGGTTGCCAAACAACCTGTTTTTCTTAAAAACCCTCTCTTGAGGAGATATTTCAAAACCCTTTTCCAAAAAAATCCTAAGTGTAGTCTTCGGATTATTCTTAGTTTTTAAGTGACCTAACTCACTTTAATCAAGTTAGGTGGCGACTCCAAATTTTTTTCTCAAAGCCCTTTATTCAAATCAATTTTCAATTCAAACCTAGTCGCACTCATTCTTCTAGGAGGGTGAGTTCTAATAAGAGAGTACAACATTTTTCTCGCTCGTGTGTGTATTCCTCGAGTACGAAAAATCTGGGTGCGACATCAGTCTGGGTGAAAGAGTCGACACTTTATTTCATAGAGTCGCCTTATCACATCAGTGGACTTAAATCATTTTATTAATAAGGTATGTGTCGGCTAATTTAGTTCATGAGTCGCCTCATGCTTCGGGCCTATATACTTTGACGAAGCCCATTTTACAAACATTCGAAATTTCCATCTCACTCATTCACTCTCACTCTTTTCTCTCCCGCTCCTTTGTTCGCACCAAAACCCAACCGTTACTCTCAACCATCGCAGCTTTTCATCTCTAAATCTCTTTATAAACCCTAATCAATCACTTTCCACTCTCTCTCAACCTTCTTTTCTCCTACAATGGCTCCCAAAACCTCTAAATCGAAAAAGATGTCCAAAGCCCTAGTGGTAGTACCGACCCCTACTTCAACAGAGCCAAAGCGAAAATCCAAATGAGGGTCTAGCAAAAACAAAGGTAAGCGCAAGAAGAGTAAAATTGGAGAAGCTTCATCCTCAGAAGTCCTTGAATGGAATGAACTATATTTCAGTGAGGGCAAGGCACAAGAGAGGTACAATCTAATTTTCTCTTTTCGAAAAGTATTCAATGGAAGATGGATAGACTATAAATTCTTTGATCATCACAAGTTTGATTTTGGGGTAAAATTTGAAAAATTAGGGTGGAAATATATGACAACACTCAGGGATGATGTTTACCCTGATTTGGTAGCTCATTTCTATTCAAATGCTGAAAGGGAATCTGGAGAAGTGTCTGTCAGAAGTTATGTTAAAGGGATTACCATCAATTTGGATAGAGAAGTGATTAGAAACATTCTTGGAATCAGAATTGGTGGAGAAGTCTGTAGAGATAGTGTCACTAGAAAAGACCAATTAAAAGTCCTTTATGGAAAAGGCATGGATGAAAATGTGCAGCTTCTTGCTATTGATCTACCTCTTGAATTAAGGCTTATCCATCACTTTATCTGCACCATATTTACTCCTAAAACTGAAAAATATGATTATGTTTCGGAAAAGGAGTTGTTCTTTCTATGGGCATACATAACTGGTACAAGAATAGATTTGCCTCTGTTTATTTTGGATCACATAGATAAGGCTATAATCTCCAAAATCACTTTACCATACGGAATTTTCTTAACAAAGGTTTTCAAGCATTTTGGTATTGATCTGAAAAATGAAAATAAGATAATCCTCAAAGCCATTAGTGATGAGTATAATGAGAGAACACTCAAGAGAATGGGGTATATTCTCAAGAACAACAAATGGACTCCAAAAAAAAAACGAAAGGGGAAAGTACTTCAAAAAGAAAAGCTCCATCTGGAAGCACCTCGAGGCAGAGAAGCACAAGAAGATTATTAAGTTCCGAATCACAAGAAAGCACAGGGGATTTGAATTTTTTATGGCTCAAGTTATGCAATCTCTGGACAAATTACATCACAAGGCTGATATTGCAAACACAAGGATGATGATTTTTGAAAGAAAGATGAGAGAACTCAAACAGGTGGTTCAAATTTTGAGAATATAAGAAAGGAAAATTTTGAGAAGAAGAAGAAGAGGAAGAAGAAGCTAATAAGGAAGAAGAGCAAGCGCAAGAAGGGAAAGAAGCTAAGGAACAGGACTCTTCGGCCACTGAATCTGAAGCTCACCAGACTCTCCTCCTTTAATCATATTTATCCTTACCTCTATCACCTCTCCTCACCTCATATTTCCTCTCACCTCATCACATCTGTTTTCCTCATGGCCCTGTTATAACAATCTTTTTTTGCTATTGTACCTGTCTATTATTCTCACTTCATTGGTATCATTCTCAGTCTATTTCTCTTTTTGACGAATTGACAAAAAGGGAGAGAAGAATCTGAGAAGTATTTGACATGCAAAGTGTATTGCAAAATTGTACAATGCATGTTTGTTGGAAAATGAGTTAAACATCACTTAGAATTGACAAGTAGGATCTGTTTATGCGGGAGAAGAATTTTGAAATAAAAATTGTATTGCAAAATTGTACAAAGCACATTTGTTGAAAAATAAGTCAAAATGGAATAACATGACTTATGGGGAGAAGTATCTTTTTAAAATTAGGGAATCTGAATTGGACAAGAAATGGAATTTACTAAAATAAACATGAATTGTTTATTGCATTGGCATTAAATAAAAATGAAATGAAATGAGAACCTTTTGACATATTTAGAGCATGTTCTCAGGGGGAGTAATATGAATCTTTTATCTCAAAATGTCTTTGATTTAACTGACAAAAATTCCCTAAAACTGTTTTTGAATTGCTTTTATCCTTTAAGCATCTTTTCATTAATTACAAAACAAAGGGGGAGTTTTCTGACTGATATTATTTAACTTTATTCATTTCATTTAATCTTACATGAACTTATTTTGCGAAGGTTTTGTCATCATAAAAAAGGGGAGATTGTTGACTTAAAGTTGACCCTTGTTGACTTAAGGTTAATTCCCATGTTGATTTTGATGATAACTAAACCTTGCGTTATTTTACTAATGACTCTACTTAGTGTGCAGATTAACTAAGTTCATAACTTAGACTTAAAGTTCAATCTTAAGTCTAATGCATGTAAAAGAGAATGCACAACAAATTCAAGACCATGTATTGAATTCCAAGAACTATGCAATGAACCAAATAAAGGATTGACGCCTATCTCTACTTCAAATAAATGTTCTACATTCGAAGAGATTGAAGGTGTTCAATTAAAGCTTCTTTCCAGTATGCATAGTTTCAATGAAGATTGATTTGCACTAGACTAAAGACTTCATTAGAATATGCAAAGATCGGTTGAGGAGGTGTAATGTTCAGTTAAAGATGAATTGTTTGTTGAAGAGTTTGAAAATGCTCAAGAGATGATTTGATCTGGTATGTAAAGACCAATTCAAGACAATGCGATTGAAGTTGTGGAAAAGATGGCTCACAATGAATAACTGATCCTTACCTAGAATCCAAGTGAAGAATTCTTCTACAATATAAAGGATCCATGAAGACTAGATGCATGAAGGCTTCATCATGTCTGCAATGATCTCAGTGAAGTAATTTTAATAAAAAATGAATAATTGCTAGCAAAGAAAGGAAATCAGAAATCAAGCATTGAGAAACTCTACGCAATTAAGGAAGCTTGGCACTGAAAAAGGATGTTGTACAATAATAGAAAGAGCTGAGCAAATGAAGAACAAAAGATGAACATTGATCTAATGAAGCCTTGACAATTTGAGATTCTAGAAGAAGATCAATATCCAATGATTGATTTAATCCAAATTGAATAAAAGTTAACTCTAACAAGTTAAGAAGATTTGATTGATCATCATACCCCAAAGATATACTCCTTGAAGATCTTATACCAGTGGTTTGATATACTTGATTAATAGAAATCTGAAAGTAGATTTCTAGGCAATGAGGGGACTCATCGAAATGAGGAGTCGCCTCTTGATCATAGAAGCAAAAAGGCCTGAAGACAAATTAGACAATGAGGGGACTCATGGAAATGAAGTGTCGCCTCTTGAACACAGAAGCAAAAAAGCCTGGAAACTATATAGACAAAGAGTGGACTCATTGAAATAAAGAGTCACCTCATAGAGACAAACGCCAAGGCTTGAAGATGACATGAACAATGAGTGGGCACATGAAGATGAAGAGTCGCCTCTTGGCAGCAGAAGTAAAAGGCTTGAAGATAATATGATCAATGAGTGAACACCTGAAGATGAAGTGTCGCCTCATGACAGCAGAAACCAAAGATGTGAAGACAGAATGAACAAGGAGTCACCTCATCGATATGAAGAGCGGACTCATGAAGTCAGTGAACTATATCTGGTAAATGCAGAAGCAGAAAGTGTCGACTCCACAGACCTAGAGCCAACTCCTATGATATAACGGCTATTTTTCATAACGTTATAATAGACTAGACGTGAATTAATGATACCCAACCACCTCTAACAAATGGAATCAATACAAGGGCATATATACAACCTTCTAGCTGCATTTATACAAGAGATTAAAGACAAAAACAAGATCAAATCTACTGATTCACTAATATACTCTGAATATTCTTCCTATCTTCTTTAGTGAGCTTTAAATGTAAAATTTACTCTTGCTAGAGAATGTTAGTCACTTGTATAGTTTTATACACTTGTAATTGAGAGTTTAGAAAGTTCTCTTGTGAAAGCAAAACTCTTATAAGTTTGAGTGGAGGTTGGACAAAACCACTTAGGGATTGAAGAGCTTGGTGAGGAGTTCTTGTATAGTGAGCTGAGCACTTTGTCAATCAGCAGCCCATTTGTAATAGGTGATTACATAGTGGAAGAAGACTTCAAGGAGGTCTTGGGATGAGGACGCAGACCACGGTTTATGGTTGAACCTTGGTAAATCTGTGTGCTCTTTCTATTACTCTGTTTTCTTTACTTCTTCTGATTACATTGCATTGCATATAGATTGACTTTTGTTACATTGTTTAGATTAATTTTAATTAATCTTATTTAATCTTAATCTTCAAAAAACCCAATTCACCCCCCTCTTGGGTTGCCTATTGGACCAACATTACCAACTCTCATAACAATAGTTAATAACTTACCATGCATGGTTTTCCAGACAAAATTTTTAAGTTTTTGAGGAATTTTTATTTTCCAAATCCAGTTCCAATTAGTAGAAGCAACATTTCTATCATTCAAATTATCAGATAAAGAATCATAAATTGAAGCTATAAAAAACTTACTATTGGAGTTTGAAGGCCATGTTGGGGCATCAGGAAAGGACACATATCTAGAAAGATTTATTCTTTGAATTTTGATCACATTGGGAAGGGAAAGGAGATTTTGAATTGAACTAATGTCCTAGTTACCTTCATCACTGATGATGTTAGCAACCTTGGTGTTGTCTTGGGTATGAGGTCTAAGAGAGGTAACAGTTAGAGGCACACTGTCACACCACCTATCCTTTCATAAGGAAATATTCTTGTCATCACCCACTGTAAGCACCCCATTTTTAACCGCTCGGTAGTCTACAGTCCGTCCAGACTTGTATTCAAGTCAATGTGGACATATTTTGAGTTAAATCGACGTTTCAAGTCTAATCCAGTCTATTCATCGCTTCGCGAGCCCCGCCAAGCCCAAATAGAGGCAAAATGACCAAAATGCCCCTGGGGGCATTGTTCATTCCAATTACAAATCAGGCACGTCTTTCTGAAGACGGTAAGTCCCCTTTTCAAATCCAAATCAGGCACGTCTTTCCGAAGACGGTAAGTCCCTTTTCCAATTCCAAATCAGGCACGTCTTTCCAAAGACAGTAAGTCCCCTTTCCAATTCCAATTCCAATCTCTCTCTCGAGACAGTTGATTCCTCGAGACGGTCCAGCATGTTTTTCGAAGAAAATCTCTTCGGAACGATAAGTCCCTTCAAACTTGTCGACCAGGACGAGACCCCAAGTCCCCTAGATGGTAGAACGGTCCACCTTTAGCGCCTGCTAGCCTGCCAATGTAGAAATGTCCGTTTAGGCACGCCTTCTGAGAAAGTTGATTCTCAGGCACTAAGTCCCTTTAGCAGTTTCCAGAGATTAGGCAGTCTCAGGAATTATCGCGAACCGTTAGAGTAACAAAAATACTAGCAAACATCACAACCGTTAGAGTAGCGGAAATACTCACAAACAGGTCAATATAGAAAATTGCCAACAAACCCTCTATCACGCGACCGCCGTCAGAGTGGCGGAAACACTCAAAACCCAGGTCAACACCAGTGCTTGCTAGCCTATTCCGATAAAAAATGACCAACTGCCCCTAGGGCCATTTTTCGGCACGTTTCTCGGGAACACACCTGAGTCCTCAGAATGGTAAGTCCAACCTTTTAGGTTTGTTTTAAAAGCAATCCGGCATGATTAGGTGCCTTCTAGTCAGTTTCGGGCCAATTCCAAGACTTTTCGGTCAAGATGACCATTTTGCCCCTAGGCATCCGAGCGCTCCGGGGACCACACCGGCTCTGGGTATCAAATCGGTAACCTCCCGAGAATGCTTCTTATAGTATTCTCAACCTTTCTTTACCTTTCCAGACCATTTCAAGTTAGTTACGGCAAAGCTGGTGCAAAATGACTATTTTGCCCCTAGTAAGTCGGTCACCTTTTCCGACCACACTGGCTCTGGGTATCAAACCGGCAACCTTTGGGAACATTTTGAATAATGTTTCCAAATTTCCAATCTTATTCCAAGACGTTCTGAGTCCATCTCGACAGCTTTCCTGCCCGATTAACCGTTTTGCCCCTAATGGCCCGGTCAATCCCTCTGACATTCCTATCCTCATTTTTCAAGTCAAATATCTCCGGGACACTGTTCTAAGTGTTCCTGTCCTTGTTCAGCCATCCGGGCCAATCCCAGTCCCTTAAATTATTCCCGGACTTTCTAGAGTCACTCCTAGTGAAGCCAGACTAAAAATTGCATAGTAGTACATGCTCCCAAATCTGTTAAAGATACGTTGCTTGCCGACTTAAGAAGCTTTCCTAACTTGCAGGCGCCAAGCCAAAAAATGGCCTGGCGCCACTCCTAGTGGCGCCAAGAGGAATTTTGCCCTGGCGCCACTACAACAGACGCTAGGTCTATCCCATCTCTATAAATACAGAGCCTCCTCCAGTGTGAAAGAGGTCCGCAAACTCAGTCTAAAAACACCAATATTTGATATACAGAGCCCGTACACTCCCAAAACCTTAGCCTCTCTTGGTTTTTCAAACCCTAGCTAAACCCTAACCACCTATACATTCATATACACTCTCATACATTTATACAATAGCCTCCAACACTCCTCTGAAGAGTTGAAGGGTTGCAATCTGAAGGTTTGAAGATTGAAGACAAACTCTTGAAGATTGAAGTGAAGATTGAAGCAAGACAAGCAAAGAAAAGCATGCAAAGCTAAGCAAAATAAAGAAGACAAAAGGTAGGCTTCTTATTTACGCTTACACATCTTTCCCCCTCTCTTCTCTCTCCGAACCCACTTGGGTTTTCTCTATTTTAATCCCCCATCTTCTTCCCCTCTTTCTTTGCATGGTTGAAACAAGGGGATTCCCGGTCCATGTGTAGGATTAGACTATTGGAGGTTCACCGTGTCGGGGGCTTTCTTCTAGTTTAATCGGAGACCACGTGGGTTCGGCCCTTTTGATTATGTGGTGAAGCCTTAACCTTGTATGTTCACGACCCCAATTTGCATTGTGCATATCATTATCTTGCATTCTTCCAAAAATTGTTTCAAACTCGTTTTCAAAGCTTGCATTAAACTTGTTTTCAAAATGGCATCAAAATCTTATTTTTCAAAACTTCTTTTCAAAATCACAATCCTAGGGTGATTCTAGCATTTCCATGGCTAGGGTTGCTTTAGGAAAGTGTTGCATTTAAAGAGACCAATATGGTCTATATTTTCAACTCCTTGTTTTCCAAACCACTTTCTTAAAGTGGTTCTAACCTTCTTATGGTTAGGATCGCTTTAGGAAAGTGAGACGTTTTTATATTCTCCAAAACTCTCTTTTCAAAAGTTTCTTTTTCTAAAACCCTTTTTTTCAACATGCTTTCTAAAAGCTCTTCTTTCCAAAATTATTTTCTAAAAACTTCCTCCAAAAATCTATTTTCTAAAACTTCTCTTTTCAAACTCCTTTCCAAAACACTCCCCTCAAAATTCGCTTTCCTAAAAACGTCATTCCTACAAGCTCCCTTCCAAAAATGTTTTCTTCAAAGTTCTACTTTCCAAAAACTTCCTTCCTACAACTCTTCCCAAAAATCTCTTTCTAAAAACTCCTTTCTAGGATTTCCTTCCAAAATTCCCTTTTTCCAAAAGCTCACTTTCCAAAATCCTTTTTTTTAGAGCCCAAGTCAAACCTTAGAGCCAATGTTTAGGAAACCCTAATTTTCCTTCCCAAAAATATGATTTCCAATCCCTTATTTTGGCCCCGAACCTAGGTTTCCAAAACCTCCATTTGTACATCAAAACTATATATTTCCAAAACCTATTTTCTACGTCAAAACTATAGTCTTCCAAATCTAGGATTTCTAAAAACTTCCCTTTCCAAATCCAATCTTCTCGTTTAAGAAACTAAATCTAATCCTCTGTTTTTGGAAACAAAATCAAACATTCTCTTTTAGAAACAAAATCCAATCCTTGCTTTAGGAAATAGGAAGCTCAATCCTTCCAAATCCAAATCTTTCCTAATTCAAATTCTTCCTAATCTTCTACTTTCCTAAATCTTAAGTTTCCAAAACTTGAACATAAAAATCTTTTCTAAATTTTAAAACTCAACTTCCACATCTTTCCTAATTCAACCCTTTCCAAATCTTAACTTTCCAAATCTAAGTTTTCAAATTTCTTTTAAATTCAGACCTTTCCTAATCACAAGATTTTCTAAAACTGAAAACTCTAAAACTTTCTAAATCTAAAACTTTCTAAATTTCAAATCTTTCCAAATCTAAAACTTTCTAAACTCAAAACTTTCTTATTTTCAAAACTTCCTTATTTTCAAAACCTTTCCTATTTCAAAACCTTGCCTAAGTTGAAAATTTCTTAATTCAAAACTTTCCTAAGTTGAAATTTTCTTAATTCAAAACTTTCCGAAGTTAAAACTTTCCTAAACCAAAGCTTTCCTAAAATGAAACTTTCCTAAAATGACACTTTCTTAATTTGAACCTTTTCTAATTCGAACATTTCCTAAATCCAATCTTTCCAAATCTTCCAAGTCCAATATTTAAGTCAATTCTTTTCTAAAATTTTTCCAAGTCAAATCCAATCTTTCTTTTCTAAGTTCCTAAGTCTAGGTTTCCTAAAACCAAGTTTTTCAAAACCAATCTTTTCAAATCTTCCAATAAAAGTCCAAATTTCCCTACTCTTCCAATTCCAATCCAAATTCCAATTTCAACTTTTTTTCAAATCAAATTCTTTTATTTTCAATTGGATTCTTGTCCAAACTACAACTGACCTGTTTCCTCCAAAAGGATACGTAGGCAACCTTCATAGGTGCGGTCACAACATTTTTCAAATTTCTAATTCTACAACTTCTTTCAAATCTCCAATTCTACAATCTTCTTCAAGTTTCCAATTCTATGTTCTATCTCCAATTTCCAAATTCCAAAAATCTATTATCAAATCTGAATTTTCAAATTTTAAAACTTTCCAATTTCAAATCTATCTTTTCAAATCTGTTCTAAAATCAAATCTTTCTCTTGCATTTGCATATCATGCATCATGTCTTTTTAAACATTATTTTTCAAAGTGAATAGGATTGGATAGTTTGTTAGTTGAAGACTCTCATAGGTGAATCTAGGGTAGATTGACATGTAGGTACCGAAAGGGCGGGGTAGGGTGATGGCTTAGTGCGTCTTGCCTACACATAACCAACCTCCAAACCTAGATCACTGTTTTCAAAAGACCAAAATGGAGTTATTTTCAAAAAAGGGCTTACGTATTTTCTAAAGGTTCATAAACAACCTCTTTTCTTAAAAACCCTCTCTTGAGGTAGTATTTTCAAAATCATTTTCAAAAATCCTAAGTGTGATCCTCGGATTGTGCTTAGTTTTTAGGTGACCTAACTCACCTTAATCAAGTTTGGTGGCCACTCCAAATCTTTTCTAAAAGACCTTTATTTAAATCTATTTTCAATTCAAACCTAGTCGCACTCATTTTTCTAGGAGGGTGAGTTCTAACGGGAGAGTACAGTGTTTTTCCCGTTTGTGTGTGTATTCCTCGAATGCAAAAAATCTGAGCGTGACAGCTGGCGACTCCACTGGGGACACTTAGAGGGTTAGGCCGTAGTCATGTCTCTTTACCCTTCACCCATGTAAAGTCTTCAATTAACTTGTTCAATCCTATTCACTTTAAATTTTCAAAATTGTTTTAAAAAAAAATATGCATTTATTCATATTATCTTGTATTATGTTTGCCATCCACATACTAACTCTTACATCTTTGTTTTGTAGGTGTGCTTGTTGTTTAAATTTTATTAACTGCCATGCATGAATGTGATGAACATGATGAATGGAAGTTATTTGGCTCTTTCCTCCCCTTTTAAAAATCATACACACACTGCATGTGCACCTGCATTCTAAATACTTGCATTATTACCCTGATATGTCATTTCTAGTTAGAAAGGGGGAACGGTATATTGGGTTATGGGCAAGATGTTGTGTTAGTTTCTTGACTACGGCCTCTTGATGGTTACCCCACTCGGATCACCAACCGATCATAGCACCACCTCGGGGAGTGAGCCTTGGTTTGAAGACCCGAGGACCGAGCCTTTTTAGGACGCATTACTCAACCCTCAACCTCATACTCATATAAACACCATGCATAGCCGAACCTCTGCCAGATTTAAGACACGCACACTATTTTTCAAAACCATAGAGGAAAGTGCGACTGCTCTTACTTTCATTTATACCTGCTTATTCCTATTGTTATAATGACTGTGTTCTTACTGTTATAATGACTGTCTAACTGCTCATGCATGCACGTTTACCTTGCTATTGCATTCTCTCTCCTTATACTCTTTGCATATCCATGTTCATGCATTCAATATCCCATGTCAAGACGAGAGTTCCAAGTAACTCAAGTCACTGCATTCTCATGCATATGATCAACCCATTAAGAGTAACACCAAAGTCACTCTCTCTTGCATTAAACCTACTTAAACCCTAAGGGTTCCTGCGTAACCCTAAGGACTCATAGCATGCATATCAATTCATTCCATAAGAGGGGCCCCAATCCCTCTACTCTCACAAAGATAGGATTACCAAGAAGACAAGGGGCAATCGATCAACAAGGTCTCTCAGTGGCCTCCCCGACATCAAATCCAATGAAGGCGAATCCGAAGACTCAAGAGTAGTTTAGATTTTTCCTTTGTAAAACTAGATAGGTGGAAGTCCAAAGGAAAATGTTCCCTCTCCCCTTGTTTAAATGTATTTCAATTCTTTTGTATCTTAAACCCAAAATTCAATGTACTTCTTTACTTTTGCGAATGAATGCATGGATGGTTGAATGTTCTCACTTGACGGTAAGGTATCTGCATACAGGGACAAATGTCCTATCTCCAAAAGTGAGACAATTCACCATGATTAGTCTCCCTCCTAAGTAGGGCCACCCCTAGGACATGCATTGCATAGAAATATTCAAATCAAGGCACTAACTTCTCTTTTGTTTCTTGTCTTTTGTCTTCCCCTCATCTCCAAATACCAAAAGAATTGAAGGCAAAAGCAAGACAAGAAGGGGGTTTTCTAAATCACTCACTTATTATCATCATATTGCTTGCACGTTCACTTCTTTTACGCTCATGTACCCATATCCATTGCAAGACAAGAGTTCCAAGAAACTCGAGTCATTTCATTCTCATGCATCTAATCAACCGTAGAGAGAAAGGAGCAATCCCATCTCATGTTAATCGAACCTACCAAAATTCCTATGGGTTCTTAAACCCTAAGGATTCATGGCATGCATAGAACCATATCTCGAGAGAGGCCCAAATCTCTCTCAGTCCATGGAGGTGGGATTGCCCAAATAAAGAAACATCAACCAGCCCACGCCGAAGAGGTATTGTATTGCATAATAGGGGCAAAACCCCACCTTTCAAATGGACTTGTCATCATGCCTAGATTCCCTCAAAGAAGGGACCTCCACAGGACATGCATCATATAGAACCTCCAACTTCACATATTGACTGCATTCTATTTTTCTTTTTCTTTTTGTAGGTCAGAGAGCACGACTGAATTCATGGAATCCCTCTAGCACCTTACCAAATTCAAACTCATGGAAGGATAAACCTAGTTGTTAGAAAAGGCCAAACTACATCAAAGAGCAAGAAGAATTGACCGTCCACCTACAAGACATTACCTCCACGACATGTCGCAACAATCACCATCCAAGCAGAGGAGGACTTCAAGCAGAAGAGGACTTCACTATATGCAAAGGCTTGCCAGACCCGTGCATTGCAACAACATAATCTTCTAACTTCCAAATGCATGCCAAATGTCCAAAACTCGCCATTCGTTGATACACTTGGTGAATGAAGCACCAAGGAGGTTGGCATAGTCCCAAAACCCTATTAAGGGCTAAGGGTTCTCATCAAAAGGCCCATAAGAAAAAGGGAGGATTTCATAAAATTCGTCTGTTCCATTTTTATCTGTCTATTTCTTATATGTCTTATTAAATAAACACATATGCCATGCATTCATGATTTGAAATGACAAAAATGAAGTTTTCAGTTTATCCCTTTACCTCATACTCTTGTGGACGATTATTACTTTTAGGGATCCTTTCCCATTTTGTAATGACTCGACTTTAAGGATAGGATAGCATGGGCAACCCATTCAAAGAGGGGTTAAAACCTTTGAGAGATATAGAGAGAGCGAGAGATAGGAAGAAAACAGTCTCAACAGAGAGGTGTGGCGTTCATTGAAAAGACGACACTTGCGTGATATCTTGGCTAAGCAATGGGCAGCCGAATACTCAAAATGATGAGAAGCCATTATTTTATTTATCCCAAATAAACACTACCTTTTGCTCAGCTCACTAAAGCCGTACATAATTTCTTTTCAGATATCCCAAACCAAGAATCATCCCCCACATTGGGGTAAGCACAGAATAGTTGATTTGATAGAACATGTAGGGGTTTCACTGACAGAAACACATCATCCCTAGGAATATTGTCTAAATTTTGTACTAAGGCTTTATGGACTAAGCAATTCAATTTGAAATGATTAGAGGCCCTCAATTCTGCTATCATACACAAAAATATCCCCTTTGCTTAACCCACTAGTGCCTCACAGAAAGCAAAAGATTTTTGTCAACCTCGATCCGAAACCATCCCCCCACACTGGGCAGACAAGCAGTAGAAAATCTAGTAGAGAATGTCATCGACCATCAAGCTGAAGTAACGTGAAGGCTCTATGGATCAAGCAAACTTGTTCAAAATGAAGAGAGGCCCTCATTTCATTTCCTATAAAGTTAAAAGCAACCCTTGTCAAACCTATTGAGCCAGTTACCTTTTTCTCTAGAAAGAAACCCCAACATAGGGATCACCGCCCACAATGAGTTAAATTGAAATGTTAAAGAAAGGATCGGAGAGAAAGAAGTTATAGAAATGTTCATCTCATCAAAAGCAACAAGAAAGGAAAGGAAAAAAAGAAGTGTATCAGAGGAAAGACCAGAAAAGAATGATGTTTTGCTATCTTCGTAAAGCATATAAAGCCAGAAGTAAGAAAAAAAGGGGGTAAGCATCAGACTTAGAAAGTCAAAAGTTACAAGAAAGTTCAACTCCTTTTTGTAAAAGAGAAAATTCAAAGGTGATCCTAGGTAACAAATCCACCAAGTAGAAATAATAGGTTTAAGCCTTTTACCCTTTCTTGTAAAAACCCCAAAACCATGGCCTACATTACAACCCTACTAACGTCCTCTTTGATTGAAAAAGGATTGCTTGATCTAGATGAGCTAGATGTGTTGCTGAAGCTTAAAGGGGAAATTAGGGGGCCAAACCCTACTGGAAGACAAACCAAGGATGGTGCGAATCTAAACCCTACTGAAAATAACATCAAATTTGAGCCTGCGTATTCTTTTCATTTATAAACCCCTAAACCTAGCCTACGTTACGGTCCAAATTAAAGTCCTCTCTGATCAAAGAAAATTGCTTAGTCCAAATAAGCCTGAACAATACCAAGACAACTAAGATGAGAAAGGAGAACTGGAAGGGAATGCAAGGGGCAACCTCATGCTCTAAGGTGTGCTTTAAGGTGTGCTAAGATGGTTTTGGCTTAAACAACCCACTAAAAGAAGATCTTTGAGCCTAAATATCCCTTCGTTTCTTACACCCCCCTAAACTCAGCCTACATTATGGTCCTAAAAGAAGTCTTCCCAGTTTGAGGACTTAGCTGTTTATCGCTCTACAAAGGGCATGCGAGTTGTCGCTCTAGCCACGGTGGTTTTTTTTTTATAAAAAAACTTGAGAGAAAAAATCAAGTGAGATCAGAAAAACCCCAAGCAGCAGCCTTGTAGAAAGTAGGGATAGGACAGCAAACCAAAAGATCGAGATCCCTAGAGAATGGTGCAAATGCTATCACACCCCGATAAGAATGGGACAAAACTAAATGGGCTAGAATCCTGGAAAGGAAACAGAATCTTGAGAGTATAGGCCCTAGGGCAATCATAGGACATTCTTTGTAAATAGCTTATATACATGGAGTACTGATGCATCCATGACATGTACAACCTGTACGTCCATCTAGATTCCTGTATAGTTTGTATCTATTCATGCATTCAACTGCATTCCTATATGAACCTGTTCATCTGTAAGGAAGTAGGTCATGCATTTAATTCAATTCTTACATAAATCTGTGCATTTGTCACCAAAAAAAAGTAGGTCATGTAAAATAAGTTATACATCTAATTCCATATGCATTCATAAATAATAATAATAATAATAATGTATAACATGCATTCACCCATTTTACCTGTGCATTTTTAGAATTAGCATAAGTAAACTATTTTTGTACAAAAACTAACTCTATGTCTTTCCCTCTCTCTCAAATAAGAAATGGGGAACAAGGTAAAATGCAAAAAGGAGCTAAAGCCACCACTCAGACATCTACAACACCGTTACACACCTCAGAAAGCTTAGATTTTCATGACCGACAAGAAACAGAGAATGGGGCAATGGCCCACCCTCGACCTCCCCAATCAAATGACTCCTGACTCAAGATACCATGTATGCTGGAAAAGGGGAGTAACGAATAAGTGTCTGATTGCTCAAAGCTGGAATAATGAAGCATATCCCAAAAAATGAGCATTGACTCCCGCTTGGGGTCTGGTAAGCCTCACGAAGGTCTCTCCTACAACCATAGGAGCATGGGAATGCCCCTCAAGAATCTTGACAACAGGGCACATAACCGACAGTCAACCAAGTCATTCCCCCTGGCCGAAACATCAACAAGTCTAGGAGACACAGAACTGGGGCTACTGTGGAGACATGGACCAATCTTAAGGAGTATGCCAATCCCCTATCTGTCGCAAGCTCAAAATGAGAGAAACAAGAACTTTACTGGGACGAAAGGAAACTAGGGTAGAAAATCAGAAGAAAATGCAGCACAACAGAGCCTAAGCTGAGAAGAGACAATTGTAACGCAACCATTAGGAAAAGTAGGTCCCATAATGTCAGCTGAACCATCCCGAAGACCTAGGAGGAAGCCATAGTCATGGGGAGTAGGGGCAGGCTCACATTCCCCGATAAAGACGAGTCAGGTGGCCAAAAGGGAACCACTGCCAAAAAACAAAATGCGCCAATAGGAGAAAAGCCATGCAACCAAAGAACCGATGAAAAATGTCTTGCTTATCTAGAGGATACCCACCATACCAAACCCATAGTCAGCTCAAAATAGCGTCGGCCATCCCAAAAGTCAAAAGTGGGAAACCTCGACGTCCATCTCATCCTTGAAGGCTGGCTCAACTGGAGGGAAGGGGTCGACTGGAGGCCTACTCCCCCCTCCCACTCTGGCTAGAAGGTGCTCGATTGGCAGTGTGCTTACTTCTCCTAGAGCAGTTGGAGCTTCCAACAGAATCTGTCTAGGCCACCTTCCTGAAGCAGTGTCTCCCCTCAGAACCATCATTGCCCGCGTATGTCGTCCTGAAAGGTGAGTCAAGGTAAGAGGCATTAATACATGGTATATGCAGTTCAAAAGATAAGAAATAAAAGCAAGAAAAAATTTAATAATGATAATAACCAAAGATAAAATATAAATGAAAATGAATGACACAACTTTCATATAAATTCTACTCAAACCAACTTAAAGGATTTCTTGAACTTTTCATTCAAAGGTTCTTTTCTAAAATCAACTCTCAAAGGTTTCTTAAAAAGTTATTTTTTCAAAAACAATTCTCAAAAAGTTTCTTAACTTCTTCCCTTCAAAAGTTTCTTTTTCAAAATCAGTTTCCCAGGGGTTTCCTATTATTTTCCTCCAAAAGTTTTCAAAAAGTCTTTCTTCTAAAAGTTCCTTTCCAAAATCGAATTTCAAAAGGTTTTCTAATTTTCTCTTCTAAAAGTTCATCCTCAAAATCACTTCTTAAAATCAAATTCTAAGGTTACTAATGTTTCCTTCCCAAATCTACTTCAAAAATCAACGTCAAAAATCATTTTCAAAATCAAATCTCAATTTTTTCAATCCATCTCTAAGCTTTTCTGATTTAGTTCTTTAAGAAAATTTCTTTTCCAATCAGGCTTAAGATTTTTCCAAACTATTCAAATCCCGCAACAGTGTTCGAACCAGAATTTTTCTGGTTTTGATCCCAAGTCTGGTGCCACTAGCAAAGGCGCCAAGCCATTTCTGCCAAAGGCGCCACTTCTAGCGGCACCAGTTTCCAAATTCTGGGCACCTTTGCCCTATTTCCTGCCAAAACTTGTTTTTGAAGGCCTTTTAGGCCCAATATCCTTTTTGGAACCCCATTGTCGAAAAATTTCCAAAGTTCGTCCCTTCGACTGCCTTGCGGTCAACATAGGACACTTACTTTATCGTTTTTTGTCTTTGACAAGCAAAGACAGAAAAAGAGGGGCAATTGTAAGCACCCCATTTTTGACCGCTCGGCAATCTACAGTCCGTCCAGACTTGTATTCAAGTCAATGTGGACATATTTTGAGTTAAATCGACTTTTCAAGTCTAATCTAGTCTATTCATCGCTTCGCGGGCCCTGCCAGGCCAAATAGAGGCAAAATGACCAAAATGCCCCTGGCGACATTGTTCATTCCAATTCCAAATCAGGCACGTCTTTCCAAAGACGGTAAGTCCCCTTTTCAAATCCAAGTCAGGCACATCTTTCCGAAGACGGTAAGTCCCCTTTCCAATTTCAAATCAGGCACGTCTTTCTGAAGACGGTAAGTTTCCTTTCCAATTTCAAATCAGGCACGTCTTTCTGAAGACAGTAAGTCCCCTTTCTAATTCTAATTCCAATCCCTCTCTTGAGACAATTAATTTCTCAAGATGGTCCAACACGTTTTTTGAAAAAAATCTCTTCGGAACAATAAGTCCCTTCAAACCTATCGACCGGGATGAGACCCCAAGTCCCCTAGATGGTAGAACGGTCCGCCTTTGGCGCCTGCTAGTCCGCCAATATAGAAATGTCCGTTTCGGCACGCCTTCTGAGAAAGTTGATTATCAGGCGCTAAGTCCTTTTAGTAGCTTCCCGAGATCAGGTAGTCTAAGGAATGATCGCGAACCGTCAGAGTAACGGAAGTACTCGCAAACATCACAACCGTCAGAGTAGCAAAAATACTCATAAATAGGTCGATATAGGGAATTGCCAACAAACCCCTCTATCACACAACCACTGTCAGAGTGGCGAAAACACTCAAAACCCAGGTCAACACCAGTGCCTGCTAGCCCACTCCGGTAAAAAATGACCAAACTGCCCCTAGGGTCATTTTTTGACACGTTTCTCGGGAACACACCTGAGTCCTCAGAACGGTAAGTCCAACCTTCTAGGTTTGTTTTAAAAGCAATTCGGCATGATTAGGTGCCTTCTAGTCAGTTTCGGGCCAATTCCAAGACTTTCCGGTCAAGATGACCATTTTGCCCCTAAGCATCCGAGCACCCCGGGGACCACCCCGGCTATGGGTATCAAACCGGTAACCTCCCGAGAGTACTTCTTATAGTATTCTCAACCTTTCTTTACCTTTCCGAACCATTTCAAGTTAGTTCTGGCAAACTTGGTGCAAAATGACTGTTTTGCCCCTAGTGAGCTGGTCACCTTTTCCGACCACACCAGCTCTACGTATCAAACCGGCAACCTTTGGGAACATTCTGAATAATGTTTCCAAATTTTCAATCTTCTTGCAAGACGTTCTGAGTCTATCTCGGCAGCTTTTCGGCCCGATTGACCGTTTTGCCCCTAATGGCCCGGTCAATCCCTCCAACAATCTTATCCTCATTTTTCAAGTCAAATACCTCCGGGACACTGTTCTAAGTGTTCCTATCCTTTTTCGACCTTTCGGGCCAATCCCTGTCCCTGAAATCATTCCCAGACTTTCCGGAGTCACTCCTAGTGAAGCCAGGCTAAAAATTGCATGGTAGTCACTAGTACAGGCGCCCAAATCTGTCAAAGATACATTGTTTGCCAACTTAACAAAAGCCAAGAAATGGCTTGGCGCGACTAGTAGTGGTACCAAGAGGAATTTTGCCCTAGCGCCACTGCAACAAGCGCCAGGTTTATCCCATCTCTATAAATACAGAGTCTCCTCCAGCGTGAAAGAGGTCCGCAAACTCAGTCTAAAAACACCAATATTCGATATACAGAGCCCGTACACTCCCAAAACCCTAGCCTCTCTTGGTTTTTCAAACCCTAGCTAAACCCTAGCCTCCTATATACTCCTATACACTGACATACACTTATACACTAGCCTCCAACCCTCCTTTGAAGACTTGAAGGGCTGCAATCCGAAAGTTTGAAGATTGAAGATGAACTCTGGAAGATTGAAGTGAAGATTGAAGCAAGACAAACAAAGAAAAGCATGCAAAGCTAAGCAAAATAAATAAGACAAAAGATAGGCTTCTTATTTACGTTTACTCATCTTTCCCCTTCTCTTCTCTCTCTGAACCCACTTAGGTTTTCTCTAGTTTAATCCCCCGTCTTCTTCCCCCCCCCCCCCCTCCTTCGCATGCTTGAAACAAGGGAATTCCTGATCCATGTGTAGGATTAGACTATTGGAAGGTCACTGTGTCGGGGACTTTCTTCTACTGGTTTGACCCCCTTGATTATGTGGTGAAGCCTTAACCTTGTATATTCACGGCCCCAATTTGCATTGTGCATATCATTATCTTACATTCTTCCAAAAATCGTTTTCAAACTCGTTTTCAAAGCTTGCATTAAACTTGTTTTCAAAATTGCATCAAAATCTTATTTTTCAAAACTTGTTTTCAAAATCACAATCATAGGGTGATTCTAGCCTTTCCATGGCTAGGGTTGCTTTAGGAAAGTGTTACATTTAAAGAGACTAATATGGTTTATATTTTCAACTCCTTGTTTTCAAAACCACTTTCTTAAAGTGGTTCTAACCTTCTTATGGTTAGGATCGCTTGAGGAAAGTGAGACGTTTTTATACTCTCCAAAAACTCTCTTTTCAAAAGTCTTTTTTTCTAAAACCCTCTTTTCAACATGCTTTCCAAAAGCTCTTCTTTCCAAAATTGTTTTCTAAAAACTTCCTCCAAAAATCTATTTTCCAAAACTTCTCTTTTCAAACTCCTTTCCAAAACACTCTCCTCAAAATTCGCTTTCCTAAAAACATCATTCCTACAAGCTCCCTTCCAAAAACGTTTTCTTCAAAGTTCTACTTTCCAAAAACTTCCTTCCTACAACTCTTCCCAAAAATCTATTTCTAAAAACTCCTCTCTAGGATTTCGTTCCAAAAATTCCTTTTTCCAAAATCCCTTTTTTTAGAGCCCAAGTCAAACCTTAGAGCCAACGTTTAGGAAATCCTAATTTTCCTTCCCAAAAATAGGATTTCCAATCCCTTATTTTGGCCCCAAACCTAGGTTTCCAAAACCTCCATTTCTACATCAAAACTATATATTTCCAAAACCTATTTTTTACGTCAAAACTATAGTCTTCCAAATCTAGGGTTTCTAAAAACTTTCCTTTCCAAATCCTTGCCAAATCCAATCTTCTCGTTTAGGAAACTAGATCTAATCCTCCGTTTTTTAAAATAAAATCAAACCTTCTCTTTTAGAAACAAAATCCAATCCTTGCTTTTGGAAATAGAAATCTCAATCCTTCCAAATCCAAATCTTTCCTAATTCAAATCCTTCCTAATCTTCTACTTTCCTAAATCTCAAGTTTCCAAAACTTGAACATAAAAATCTTTTCTAAATTTTAAAACTCAACTTCCACATCTTTCCTAATTCAACCCTTTCCAAATCTTAACTTTCGAAATCTAAGTTTTCAAATTTCTTTTAAATTCAGACCTTTCCTAATCTCAAGATTTTCTAAAACTCAAAACTCTAAAGCTTTCTAAATCCTAAACTTTCTAAATTTCAAATCTTTCCAAATCTAAAACTTTCTAAACTCAAAACTTTCTTATTTCAAAACTTCCTTATTTTCAAAACCTTTCCTATTTCAAAACCTTGCCTAAGTTGAAAATTTCTTAATTCAAAACTTTCCTAAGTTGAAATTTTCTTAATTCAAAATTTTCCTATGTTAAAACTTTCCTAAGCCAAAACTTTCCTAGACCAAAACTTTCTTAAAATGAAACTTTCCTAAACCAAAACTTTCTTAAAATGAAACTTTCCTAATTTGAACCTTTCCTAATTCGAACATTTCCTAAATCCAATCTTTCCAAATCTTCCAAGTCCAATATTCAAGTCAATTCTTTTCTAAAATCTTTCCAAGTCAAATCCAATCTTTCTTTTCTAAGTTCCTAAGTCTAGGTTTCCTAAAACCATGTCTTTCAAAACCAATATTTTCAAATCTTCCAATAAAATTCCAAATTTCCCTACTCTTCCAATTCCAATCCAAATTCCAATTTCAACTTTTTTTCAAATCAAACTCTTCTATTTTCAATTGAGCTCTTGTCCGAACTACAACTGACCTGATTCCTCCAAAAGGATACGTAGGCAACCTTCATGGGTGCAATCACAACATTTTTTAAATTTCTAATTCTACAACTTCTTTCAAATCTCTAATTCTACAATCTTCTTCAAGTTTCCAATTCTATGTTCTGTTTCCAATTTCTAAATTCCAAAAATCTATTTTCAGATCTCAATTTCCAAATTCTAAAACTTTCCAATTTCAAATCTATCTTTTCAAATCTGTTCTAAAATCAAATCTTTCTCTTGCATTTGCATATCATGCATCAGGTCTTTTTAAACATTCTTTTTCAAAGTGAATAGGATTAGATAGTTTGTTAGTTGAAGACTCTCATAGGTGAATCTAGGGTAGATTGACATGTAGGTACCGAAAGGGCGGGGTAGGGTGATGGCTTAGTGCGTCTTCCCTACACGTAACCAACCTTCGAACCTAGATCACTATTTTCAAAAGACCAAAACGGAGTTATTTTCAAAAAAGGGCTTACATATTTTCTAAAGATTGCTAAACAACCTCTTTTCTTAAAAACCCTCTCTTGAGGTAGTATTTTCAAAATCGTTTTCAAAAACCCTAAGTGTGATCCTCAAATTGTGCTTAGTTTTTAGGTGACCTAACTCACCTTAATCAAGTTAGGCTGGGACTCCAAATCTTTTCTAAAAGCCCTTTATTTAAATCTTTTTTCAATTCAAACCTAGTCGCACTCATTCTTCTAGGAGGGTGAGTTCTAACGAGAGAGTACAATGTTTTTTCCGCTTGTGTGTGTATTCCTCGAATGCAAAAAATCTGGGCACGATACCCACAATCCATTTAGTACCATTTTTAAGAATGTCTCTGCTTGTGATGATACTTTTCCAGACATGTGAGGCTTTCCTTTTTATAGGCCATTCAAATAGAATATGATTTCTGAAGTACTTCTTTTTCAAGACTTCGACCCAAAGACTATCCTTACCACTTAGAATTCCCCACCCCAGTTTAGATAGAATAGCAGTGTTTTAATCTTTGGTTTTCCTGAGCCCTAAGCCTCATTTGTCCTTCTTTTTACACAGTCTCCTAGTTAACTAAATGGACATGTTTTTGGTCTCCAAGGTGCTCTATTAAGTTTATCTAATTGATTAGTGATGCTCCTAGGAATCTTAGTGGTTTGCATAGTGTAAGTGGAAATAGTTGCCGTCATAGCTTGGACAAGGGTAGCTCTTCTTGCTAGGGATAGGACATTAGCTTTCCACCCATCAAGTCGGTTCTGCACTTTTTCAATGATATAACTGTAGTGATTTTTGTTCACTCTTTCGTGAAGGATAGGTACACTTAAGTATTTCCCCAGGTCTTGAGATAAAGAGATGTCACTTAGACATCTAAGAGTAGTGGCTTAACTTGTAGTCACATTTGAAGAAACAAAAAGTTTAGATTTTTGAAAATTTATTTTTTAGCCTAAAAAATCATAGAACTCACTAATAACCTCTTTAATGATAGGGCAATTATCAGTGTTAGCCTTAGCAAATAAAAGGTGGGAAAAGCTTGGACCATCTCTGGAAGCCTCCATCCTTTCTCAGTCGCCATCAGCCACACTTTGGTTAATCATTCTAGAGAGTCTTTCCATGCACAAAACAAATAAATAGGGATGAAGTCTGGAAGGCTCTCACCATTCCATAGGATGGACATACTCACAGAGGTCACACAGTGCATGATTAAATCTATCCAGTATTGGTTCATGTTAAACATTTCAACAGTGTTTCTCAAAAAGTTTCAGGAAATTCTAACAAAGGCCTTTTCAAGGTTAATTTTTATCACCAAATTGCTAGCTTTGCCTTTTTTGTTTCTCAAGGTGTGTCGCGCTCAGATTTTTTGCACTCGAGGAATACACAAACAAGCGAGAAAAACACTGTACTATCTCGTTAGAACTCACCCTTCTAGAAGAATGAGTGCGACTAGATTTGAATTGAAAATTGATTTGAATAAAGGGCTTTTGGAAAAGATTTGGAGTCGCCACCTAACTTGATTAAGGTGAGTTAGGTCACCTAAAAACTAAGAATAATCCGAAGACTACACCTAGGGTTTTTAGAAAACGATTTTAGAAAACATCCTCAAGAGAGGGTTTTTAAGAAAATGGGTTATTTAGCAACCTTTGAAAAATATTTAAGCCCCTTTTGAAAATAAAATCCATTTTGGTCTTTGAAAACAGTGATTCTAGGTTCAAAGTTTGGTTACGTGTAGGGAAGACGCACTAAGTCATCACCCGACCTCGCCCTTGCGGTACCTACATGTCTATTTACCCTAGATTCACCTATGAGAGTCTTTAACTAACAAATGTTCAATCCTATTCACTTTAGAAAACAATGTTTAAAAAGTATGATGCATGATATGCAAGTGTAAGAAAAGAGATTTGATTTGGAAATAGATTTGAAAAGAAGAATTTGATTTGATTTTAAAAGAGAGATTTGAAAGAATAGATTTGAAATTGAAAAGTTTTAGAAATTGGAAATAGAAATTTGAAAATAGAAATTTGGAATTGGAAGTTTGAAAGTAGACTAGAGATTTGGAAAGATTTTGTGGAAATAGAAACTTGAAAAATGTTGCGACCGCACTCATGATGGTTGCCTACGTATCTTTTTGGAGGAATCAGGTCAGTCGTAGTTCGGACAAGAGTCCGATTGAAAATAGAAGAGTTGACTTGGAAAAGAGTTAGAGTTAGAATTTGAATTGGAATTGGAAAGATCGAAAATTTGGACTTTGATTGGGAAGATTTGAAAAGATTGGTTTTGAAAGACTTGATTTTTAGGAAACCTAGACTTAGAAACTTAGAAAAGGAGGATTGGACTTGACTTGGAAGGATTTTCAAAAAGAATTGACTCGAATGTTGGACTTGGAAGATTTGAAAATATTGGATTTAGGAAATGTTCGAATTAAGAAAGTTTCAACATAGGAAAGTGTTATTTTAGGAAAGTTCCGTTTTAGGAAAGTTTTAGTTTAGGAAAGTTTCAACTTAGGAAAACTTTGAAAAAGGAAAGGTTTCACTTTAGGAAAATTTCGATTAAGGGAAGTTTTAACTAAAGAAAGTTTAGAATTTAGAAAGTTTTCGAAATAGGAAATGTTTTGAAAATAAGGAAGTTTTGAATTTGGAATGTTTTGAGTTTAGAAAGTTTTAGATTTGGAAAGATTTGAAGTTTAGGAAAGTTTAGAATTTAAAAAGTTTTGGATTTAGAAAGTTTTAACCTAAGAAAGTTTTGAATTTGGAA